>VFFE01007569.1:114249-204588 GCA_008921705.1 Burhinus oedicnemus
ATGCTCCCTTTCATGCTGACGTTTCAGCGGGTGCGAGTGGTATGAAGTTATCCTCTGTTTAATGGGGAAGGTCATGTCTGGGCACTGTTTCAGGCTCTCTGCAGGTCCCAGTTGCGTTAGCAAACATAACAGCTAGGGGATGGTATTTCCATTGCAGCTCAGACTGTTAAAATAGCTGTCTCCTGATGCCCCTGCCCTCACCCAGCACAGCCCCAATGAAGGCAGGAAAGCGGGTTGGGTATTAATCCATAGTGTTTGAAGGTATTTTATTTTATTTTATCTTATTTTATTTTATTTTATTTTATTTTATTTTATTTTATTTTATTTTATTTTATTTTATTTTATTTTATTTTATTTTATTTTATTTTATTTTATTTCTCTTCTCTTCTCTTCTCTTCTCTTCTCTTCTCTTCTCTTCTCTTCTCTTCTCTTCTCTTCTCTTCTCTTCTCTTCTCTTCTCTTCTCTTCTCTTCTCTTCTCTTCTCTTCTCTTCTCTTCCCATTTTCTTCCCTTTCTAGAGCTACCTTAATTTTTAGCGGGTGCCTTCACTGTATTACGCTATCCCTTGGTACAGATAATATTCAGAAAGAATAAATAAAAATGCTGTTGTTGTTTATTTTCACTGTTCTTTCACTGCAGATCTATTAAAAACAGTCTGTTTCATCTCTCGTTTTTTTTTTCCTCACGCTTATTGCCATGCTCTGTAGTCAATATGCTTAGATTAGTTTGAGCTAGTATTTGCTTTATAATTCTGTGAAACTCTATTCTTGTCATCAAGAACAAAAAAATTATATTTGTACAAATGAATTATGCAACCTTCTTATATAGATCTTGTCATAAATTCAGACTTTGTTAGCAAGAAATACTTGAGAAATAATTTTACTTCCTTGTTAGCAACAATATGTGCCCTTCCCTTGTGTTGGCTCTTATAAGGCATAAGACTCTTCTTTGATACAGTTTGTCAATGACGAATGACAAAATTCCCCCTTTTTTTTTTAGAGTTGCTTTCTACTGATTTACTGGACTGAATCAGCCAAATGGGGGTCCAGGAAATACCATAATGAGCACAAGGGAATTGGTGAAAGCAAAAAGAGCGCCTTTCAGTGAACTGTTAGCTCAACAGTATTAGGCTACTGTAGATACAGATAAAAGGCTTCAAAGTATATTACTTTCTCTTTCTTTACAGTAGCAATAAATCTAGTTCAACATAGCAGGAAACATTTTAGATCAAAGTTACCAAAATTTAGCAACTCTCATTTCTACTTTAGAAAAACAGCAATTCTAGTGATCTGATGTTTAAGGTTATACGGACTGAATTACACATTTCAGTTATGCATATGGCTAGATAAGAAAATCAAGGTTTTAACCATTTGAACAGTGTGTCAACAGGGCAACTGCATAATCAGTTATAACTTTAGAGTTCAGGAAAAGATAATTAACTCGGAAGATTATTATTTTCATAATATTTGAGACAGAGAAAATTACTAAAACTACTACATATTTAAATTCTACACCTTAACTGAGCTCCCATCTGATGAGAACTTTCATCCAGAACTTTCTTCAGCTTAAAGAAAATATTAGTTAGTAAAATTTTAATTTGGCTTCATTTTGCCAGTATCACAAGCTACTGTACACAAATTGTGCTTGTTATTATTCTATTATAGTTATATATGATCCTATAAAATCTCTGTCCCTGTGTTTTAAATGAAGAGGGAAAGTTAGTATTTTAAATTTTGTGACTTCCAAGTATTTAAATTAATGTTACATTACCAAGGTTTTTTTCTTTAAATAATAGAACACTTTGGATTAATATTGATTTAATGGAGCTTTTCTCTGATGTCTCTGACACACTTATTATTTCTACTGAACTGTTTTACATTACTTCAAAGTGCTGTTGATTTATGAGTCATAAATATGCAAAATGCTAATTTGCCATGTCTCTACCATGCCTCTTAACTTTCTGGTTTTGTTTTTATTGTTGTGCTTGTGTTTGTTTGCAACTAATTTCATTGCAAGAAAACATTCTGCAGCTAAAAAAGATTTTAATTTAAGCATTTTTGGATCTAAGAACACTTTGTCTTCATCTCGGAGTCATTACTGGCTCAGACATGTTTGTAAACGAGGTTCCTGTTATAGCGATAACTTTTTTGCAGTCATTCCCATACTGTCAAAGTCAAAATATTATTCATATTAACATTCAAATAACAATCATCATTTAATTTTCTTTGGGTTTTCTTTGTTTGCAGAGAATGAATTTCCAATTAGCAGCATGCCATAGTGTTGTGGTTTAACCTGGCAGGCAGCTAAACACCACACAGCTGTTTGCTCACTCCTCCACAGTGGGATGGGGCAAAGAATCAGAAAAAAGGTAAAATTCATGAGCTGAGATAAAGACAGTTTATTAGGACAGAAAAGGAAGGGAAAATAATAGCAATGATAAAAGAATATACAAAAGAAGTGATGCACAATGCAATTGCTCACCACCCACTGACCAATTCCCAGCTAGTCCCCGAGCAGCAGCCTGCCCCCCCGGCCAACTCCCCCCATTTTTATTGCTCAGCATGACATCATATGGTATGGAATATCCCTTTGGTTAGTTGGGGTCAGTTGTCCTGGCCATGTCCCCTCCCAGCTTCTTATGCCTGGTAGGGCCGTATAAGAAGCTGAAAAGTCCTTGACTTAGTGTAAGCACTGCTCGGCAATACCTAAACATCAGTGTGTCATCAATATTATTCTCATCCTAAATCCAAAACACAGCACTGTACCAGTTACTAGGAAGAAAATTAACTCTATCCCAGCTGAAACCAGGACACATGGCTATTAAAAAGAAAAAAACCCACATATTCTTATCATCATTATACTTATGGTGGCTGTACTGACAACATGTTTTAAGAGGAGATCAAACATAGCACTCAGAGTGTATTGAGAATCGATTCTTCCTTGCAGTGGAAGAGGAATCAAGACAGTAAAATAGTTTTACTGATTTTAGCTAAAGAAGAGAGGAAAAAGACATGCCATGTACTCTCACATCAAAACACCTGTTAACCTATTAGCATTGCTTGTCTTTCACATTCTTTACTAAAAAACTTACCTTCAAAACCTTCCTCAATTGATATATATCTCTTGTATTTTTATATTTGAAAACTTTTTTTTTTCTCCTTATTCTTATTTCCAGTGATGGGATATCCTTATCTGATATTCAGGAACAATAAGGAAAAAGAAAGTGAACAAAGGGGTATGTAAAGAGAAGTATGAAATTAAATGTAAATTTTGCCTCTCTTTGCAAATCCTTTTTAAGGGTACATAATGTTCTCTCAGTAACATGATTCCCTTCTGTTTTCCTCAATCAAAGAAATAGAAAAGATCTATAGTATTATATTTACTTTTTCATTTCTTCAGTAGCAGCTGCTGCTGCAACTGTGATCTGCTAGTTCAGTCTATTTTCTCAGTGGAGAAAAGCTCAAGCAAATGTGGTTTCTTTTAGAGCCTTCTCTTCTCCCTTGGTCCTTCAGAAGACCCATGTAAATAGTAAATTTATATATATATATATATAAAGTTTTGCCATAAAAAACTGCAAAAGAAATATATTTAGGATTCAATTCACAAGAGGAAATGGTACAACTTCTTAGTTTAAACAATAGGTTCCCCGTAGTCGGAATTAAATTTATAAATCTGTTTTTAAGATGTGAGCTACTTAAGTATCTCAGATTCACATCACTACTAAGCCTAAGTGAGCGAAGAACAGACAGGGACGAAAAGTGTTTCTGAAAATCCTTCTGAATATAGCTTATTCATTTGTCAGGAGGAAGAGAGCAGGAGGAGGTTAAAAAAAAAATAGGTGTTTACAGTAACCTAATGCTTTGAAAACTTCTGCAGTAAGTGATAGACCCTGCATGTATAAGTATCTCAGCCCATAGTAAGCCCATTCCTGCTATTTCATTAACATGTCAAATACCTCTTCACATGCAAATTGTTACCTTCAAGTACCAGTCTCAGGTTGAAGACAATAAAAAATAGCTGTAAATCAGAGATTCTTTAATTCTCTTTCAGCTGTTGGTCAGTGCATGAATGTTTCTTTTCCAGTTACTTTCACTTCAAAGTTAAAGAGCTTTGATTAAACTGAAGCTAATTATAGCAGTTGCACTTTAGCCGGTGTTTTAACTTAAGTAGTTTGATTTTGCCACAGAAGTATAGTGCTGTTAAAAATTCCATCTCTTAATGGACGAAAAAGAAATACTCATGCCTTATATTGGTCCTTCCTCCTCTGCCGAGAAGAAAAGATGTAACAAAAACCAACCAAACAAAAATGAGAAACTGATCACCATGCAGTAATATTACTGAATATGAAGCTGATCTGGGAAGTAGAAGGAAGGCCCACGGAATTTCTGACAGTACCAGATGCTTTATTTCAGATTAATATCAATGCGGAATTTGCAGTTCCAAGGCAGGTATTCTGGAATATAAAATTTTCTTAAATCTTTTGGAGTTTAGCCATTTACAAAATTATTAATAATAACAAGAGTAGATACTTGAATCTGGATCCCTGGCATCTCAGATGAGTACCCTATTACTGTGTGTATAGTACCTTTGCATTGCTGGACTAAATGCACCTGTTCTGTGTTGGATGAACGTTTGGATAATAAAAATCCAGGATACTTGAGGATTTGCCTTAGGATGAAGAATGAAGCTCCAAATGCTATTACTTCTTTCTCTACTGAGGTTGTGGGACAATCAAACATAAACACTGGAGGTGACTGGAAATTATAATTATGCTATGAAGGAAAAATAGGGACATCCACATTTTCTTAAGAAAGTTCAAAGGCAGATGTTTCAGAGGTTTCTTGATGTAAAAGAAGTCTGAAGACATACACAAATGATTACAATCCTCATAGTCCAAAGAAAGCAATAACAAACCTCATATGAAATAGAAGTACAGTCTGGAAACATTTTAATGGATGCAAAGCAACTCATCTTTTTAATATAAAACCCAGTCAAAGTCAAGAAAACCTCAGAATCCATCTTCTTCCAAGCTTTTGACTTGAGTGGTTTTTTTACTTGTGTTATAATTCTGCAAAGCATTATTAAGCCATAAAAGCCCCCTGCATGGACAAAAAATGTGGCTAGGAGCCAGAAAATCACCATTTCAGACAGCTTAATCTAATAGCACTCATCAAGATTCCTGTCTAAAGGGAGACGTGGATTAGCTGCATCAAGAAGCTGCTGTGGTTAGCTGGCCCTAGCAAAGCTCTGAGGAACGCAGAAAGAGCTTTCCTTCAACAGCAGGTGGGGGCAGTTGTCTTCAGACTGAGGAGTGCTTGCATTAAAACTGAAATGTGAATCCACGTACATTAAAACTCATATCATGAGAGGCAAGTACACTTCCTGGAACTCAGATCATTTTAATTCCACTGATGGTAAAATACAGGACAGCAAATATACTATTACAGAGTAATATCAATTTACTGTAAAACTCCAGCATAAATTCTGAAGCATCTGGGAACTAAATTCCCAGTATTCCTTAATTAATAAACTTCATTCCCAGATTTCAAGATGATCAGGAGCATGGAAATTGTATTATATAAATACTTTAATTTCATTACATACCCAGCATTACAGTATGTTTTATGGATTAATTTTCAGTTGAATTGTTTTTCCTTAAATCGAGGTGAGATTTAAGAAAAGTAGTGTCTATAATTACAAGGAAGAGACATCATGTAAGAACTCCTTTTAACAACATTAATACATAGAAAACAGTTTTGAAAAGTAGCATTATTCTAAAAATGGCTTTCATAAATATAGGAAATCTTCTTTTGTTTTGGGGAAAAAAATGAATAAAAAAATGGACAAATTGTATATATTTTTACCCAGGATAAACTATATTTCTGTGTATTTCTAATAGTCAGTAATAATAATCCAATGGAGGTTTCTGTGCTGGGGATTTTCCACCAAGATCCAGATCATGCTGTTCTCTAGGATTAAATTAATTACACTAGAAAAGTTTTTAGGTAGAAAAGAGGACAATAACATGAATGGAAAGGAAATCATATGAAAAGAGATCATGCACTGAAAACAAAGAAGATTTCAAGTGGGTTTTTTTTGAAAATGTGAATAAACCTGAAGGATAAAAGTACAATAGAAAGGAGATACCTGTAGGACATTTATCCAAATGAAAACCAACAATATATCTTGGAAGTCAAGAATGACAACAAGAAGCAAGAAGGAGGCATGCAAAATGTTATAATAAAATCACTCAAAAATTTGTGGTTTCAGCCCTAAGATAATACATTATCTACGGCCATAATAAAGTCTGAAGAGGTTTGCAAACTTTTCAAAGAAATCTGGGTTAAATGCAGACTTAAATACAGACTTCTAGACTTTATGGGACCTAGGGAGATTTAATATTTCAGTGTTAAAAATCTATGAAACATAGTAACCTTCACTCTACTAGTAGTAGAGAATCTAAAGTCACCTCAAAGCAATATTTTATATTTTAGCTGGATGTTTTATTTTTATTCACAATAAGAGGCTGACAAGGAAAAGAGAAGAGAAACAAACTAATCAAATTACCAAGATTTTTTTTTTCCTTGCTTAGGAAACATGTATTTATCTGTTTGTGGTGGTCTAGAAAAAAATAATTGACAATCTGAAACTGTATATAAATCTGAAAGAATTTACGTTTCAGAAATCTCCCCTCCCTCCCCCGCCCTGCAATTTGCAGTCCTGCTGTGGTCAAGCATCTATGTGAGTACTTAAGTCCCATTTTTCACTGAGATCTCAGTGACTCACAAATGTCCACGAATGTTCTGAAGAATAGAGAAGGTTTAGTTACCCATGTCTCTACCTCTGTGTCAACGCAATGACTTTCTTGTGCAAGCTAATCAGAGGCCACACTTATTCAGGGTAGACAGCAGACACCACTGAGGTATCTGTAGCCACTTCAAGGAGATGTTGCTGTCAAGTGTCTCTGAAGTAAGCTGAGAAAAAGGGAAAAAGAAGATAGGCCAAAAAAGCTGACACAGTTTTCTCCTATAAGAAAATAATAAACACTAAAACCCACCATTCAGCTTCAGCTATGACCCTGTGGAGCACAACTGCATGTGGTCTTCCTACAAGGTGGGTTGTTCACTCCTAAAATGAAGAACTTTTAGGGGAAAGTAACAAGAAACACAGAATCTGATAATGCATTTAGAAACCTGGAGTGAGAACTGAAGGCCAACTCATTGTGAAACCTTCAAAAGCATTTACCTTCTATTTCGGGCATGTAGGGATAACTACATGTAGGGTACAGGAAGCAGTGTAGAGTACTTGATATTACGGCTAATGCAGAAATGAGAGTAAATCTAGATGTGCCATTCAGCACTGCCTGTACAGTTGCAGAGATGAAATGGATTTACTGGTTCTGCTCTCCCAGCCAGATCACTGCTGGATGTAAGTAAAGTATGTCAGTAAATGTGGATATTTGCATGACATTGCTTTGTAAGTAAAGCCTAAAAGCCTTGGGTAGAGCTGGGGAGGTAAAGGAAAGCATCCAGTCCTCAGCTTTTCCAGTTTCAACTTCAGTGAAGATTTCTTTAGCAATTCTCAGAGAAGAATATATAAAGACTCGTTTTTACCCTATGAAGAGCCTTTTCTGTGACTTGAAGGAACTTTGCTCAAATTTGGTTAACGTGTTCTGTATGCCAGATGTAAAACCACAGGAAATTTTGTATCTCTAGGTGGCTGTTTCAAAAACGAGTTGAATGTGAGGGCAAGAAGTAATATTAAGTGCCACTTGACAGTTTTGAAATTCTAAAACTGAAATTCTGCCATGCTTTTGCCAAGGCATGGAGGTAAGGATGCTCCTTTCCTACACAGGGCTCCACAATTTCATTGTGGCAGCATGCAGGCATAACGGTCCTGTGGATTTCTTTGTTGGATATGGGACTGTGACTACAATTAAGCTGAAAAGTTCAGAAAAGAGTAGAAGACATCACAATTTACATTCAATAATATATGCTAGCAAGCTCTTTAGTTCGTATCATTATATGCCAGCTGCTGACATGCTACCAAACCAATTAAGGAAAGTCACCAGAGTAAATTTAGCTACAGCAGGCTATGAAACTGAGTTGAAAAATATTTCACTTCCTTGAAGCCAAAGTAGCTGTGATTTGCCCTGCAGTAAGTGTCTGCTGTGTGACAGACACAGGTAGAACTCTGCATCCCATCTTTGAGGGCAGCAGTGAGAAGGTACTGCAGAGAGTGTTATAGAACAATTACGGGAAGGACTGAAAGGCCATTATTTATAGAGTCTGACAATGAGACAAATGGACCCCATTGCAGTGAAAGATAAGAGATGATGCCTGCACTTAATAGTAGTTGGTCTTGGATTGCTTACATCTTTAAGGGGTGAAAAAGACTGCAGAAAATGTTACACCAGAATGCAGAAACCACTGTACCAGCTCAGCCATGCTCCAAGGCTGCATGAAATGTACACAGGTAGAAGGAAAGACACGCACAGGACTTACGCATCCTTTGAATATCAGGAAAGGTTCTGTCCTGTGTTGATACTGATGAGTCTGTAGACACGATTTTGCAAAAATGAGCAGCATAATGAAACCATGGCTCAGAAATGCTGGGTAGAAAGGCACAAAATCACATTTGCTGCAGTAGCTCATGCTGAGGAAAAAAAAAAAAAAAAAAGCAGAAGAAGAGAGTAATATTTCACCCTGTAGCTGGTCAGTAGTGAAGAATATACCCATTTCACAGTCAAGATACCTGACAGAAGTTCACTCATGCTACACTGAAATAATTCAATAGTTTCTAGAAATAAAAAGTCTGATAGCTTTTAGCAAGTGCCTTCCTCTACCCATTTCCTAGCTTTCCCATTCTAATCCATGTTCTTAGAATGAATTGCTTCCTTTGAGGGACTGATATACAAGGCTACATAAAGACTCTCTATAGTCCATACAGTTCACTGTTTTTTGTTGTTTTTTTTTAAAGGAGTCATTTATCCATAAGAAGTAATAAAATATGAAAGGTAATTGTATATGCTAGTTAATTATAACGTTTAATGTAACATATTTGATACGTGTTTCTTTTAGTACACTGTATTATTTATCTGATTTAAAAAAAACCCCAACACACTACAGTAGAAATGTATACTTTACATGCTATGATAAATTTGGCCTTGTGATGCAAATTCTGTGGACACCAAAGAACAAGGTGAGTCCCATGAAAAATCTGAGTCATAGATTTCCTTGTGTGAAAGCAACATAATTCACGAGATAATGATCTGAAGGAGTGAAATTGTTTAGTTGCAAGATACTCAGGAGAGAGATCATCAGTGATTGTGGAAGCCCTATCGAATGCCTCTGGGTCAAGATCAGAGGGGTCATCTCCAAGGGGGATCTTACAGTAAGCATCTGTTACTGACCTCCAAACCAAGACGATAAGGCCAATGAAACAATATTTGGGTCAATTAAGCAAGTTTCAGGTCAATAGAACCTGGTTCTTATGGGTGACTTCAACAACCCACACATTTATTGGAAGAACAATACAATAGCTCACATGTCATCCATCAAGTTCCTGGAACACATAGAGGACTGCTTCCTCATACAAATGTTAGATGTGCCAACCAGGGATGAGGCACTGCTGGACTTGCTACTCACAAACCAAGAAACCCTGCTTTGTAGTGTCCTGGTTAGTGATAGCCTTGGATGGCTGGATCACAGTATTATGGAGTTTGGGATCTTACTGAGCACACTGAAGGTTCGTACTAAGACAAAGATTTTAGATTTTAGAAGACCAAACTTCAGCTCGCTCGGAGCTCACCTGGGAGGGATTCTGTGGGAAACTTCCATGGAGGATAAGGAGCTAGTGAGTGCTGGGAGTTTTTCAAGAACACTCTCCTGGAAACACAAAAAACAGTTCATCCCCTTTAAAGGTTAAGGAAGTAGGCAGAGCAAGTGATCCCTTTGGCTTAACTGTGAGCTTCTGAGTCTACTCCAAATTAAAAGAGAAGTGTACCAGAGACGGAAGAGTGAATGAATACCCATTGAAAACTACAAGGGCAAAGCCAGGGCATGCACAGATGCAGTCGGAAAAGTAAAAGTTCAGCTCAAATTGAAATTGGCCAGAGATGTCAAAAACTACAGAAAAGGTTTCTTCAGGTACGTAAACAACAAGCAGAAACAGAAGGAAAATATTTGCCCACTGTTAAACAGGAGAGGTGAATTAGTCACCAACAAGGCTTAAAAGACAGAGGTTCTCAACGCTTTCTTCACCTCTGTCTTTACCAGCACTGTTGGGCCCCAGGCCTTGGGAACAACAATCCAGGTTGATGTAAACACAGACCCACTGCCAGTGAAGGAAGAATTGGTATGCAAACTGTTACAGGAGCTTGACCCCTACAAATCGATGAGCCCTGACATTATCCACCCAAAGGTCTTAAGAGAGCTGGCTGACACCGTTGTGAGGCCACTCTCCATAATCTTTGAGAAGTCACGGAGATCGGGAAACATCCCAGAAGACTGGAAGAAGGCTAATGTCACCCCCATCTACAAGAAGGGCTTAAAGGAGGATCCAGGAAATTATAGGTCCGTCAGTCTTATTACAGTGCCTGGGAAAGTTATGGAATGAATCCTCCTGGTGGCTATTGCAAGTCAAATGAAGCCCATGATTGGGAAAAGCCAGCATGGATTCACCAAGAGCAAATTCTGACTGCCTCCTAGGACAAAGTAACCTGCTCAGTTGATGTGGGGTAAGCAGTGGACTTTGTCTACCTGGATTTCGCCAAGGCTTTTGATACAGTTTGCCACAGCCTCCTCCCAGAGAAATCAATGTGTTACTGTCTAGACAAGTGGTCTGTGTGTTGGGTGGGGAATTGGCTGACAGGCCGCACCCAGAGGGTGGCGGTAAAGAGTTCCTTTTCAAACTGGCAAGGGGGGTCCCCCAGCGATTGATATTGGGCCCAACATTGTTTAATATCTTCCTAAGTGATCCGGATGATGGGATCAAGTGTACCCTGACAAAGTTTGCTGATGATACCAAACTGAGTGGGGAAGTGGATGCTTCGTAAGGGAGAGCCACCCTGCAGGAAGACCTGGATAGGCTAGAAGAATGGGCTAACAAGAACCTTATGAAGTTCAACAAGGACAAGTGTAACATCTTGCACCCGGGAAAACATAATCGAGGAGTGCAGCCCAGCTGGGATCTGCCCTGCTGGGGAGCAGCTCTGTGGAAATGGACCTGGTGGACAACAAGCTCAATATGAGTAAACAGTGTGCTGCAGTGACAAAGAAAGACAACAGGATGCTGGGTTGCATCAACAAGGGCATCAGCAGCAGACAAAGAAGTCATTGTCCCACCCTTCTCAGCACTTGTCAAAGCACACCTGGAAGACTGTGTTCAGTTTTGGTCCCACGCTACAAAAAAGACGTGGACAGGCTGGAGAGGGTCCGGAGAAGGGCCACTAAGATGATCAAAGGACTGGGAAGCTGCCATATGAGGAAGGACTGAGTAAATTGTGTTTGTTCAGCCTTGAGAAAAGAAAACTTAGGGGAGACCTTATCACCATGTTCCAGTATTTACAGGATGGCTACAAAGAAGATGGAGACTCCCCTTTTACAAGGAGTCACATGGAAAAGATGAGGAGTAATAGGTACAAGTTACTCCTGTGGCGATTCTGATTGGACAAAAGAGGAAAATTTTTCACAGTGAAAACAGTCAGCCATTGGAATAATCTTACCAGGGAAGTGGTGGATTCCCCAACATTGGAGACTTTTAAGGTTCAGCAGGAGAGGGTGCTGGGCCATCTTGTCTAGACTGTGCTTTTGCCAAGAAGGTTTGACCAGATGATCCTTGAGGTGTCTTCCAACCTGGTATTCTATGATTCTATGATTTTATGATCTGTACAGGAAGTTGATGTTTTCTGTTTTTCTATTACAACATCTGAATGAGTTAGATATATTGGGCTTCCAGGCACCATGTACAAACTGCAAGTTCAGGTTGTACATGAACATACATGGAAAATCTGTTCTAACCTCAAGGCCTATGGATTACATAAAAATAAGTCACATGTATTCCAAAATGGTTGATGTATTAGTAAAGATTTTGGAAATCCAGCTAGTAATAATGGTTGTGGACTAGACATACGTTCATATTAAAAGAGAATCATAAATCTTGGGTGCTTCAGCAGCATGAATGTTTTAAAAGTATCTTAAAGCAGAGGAGTGGTTTAGAATAAAATTAGGATTTCTGTGGCAAAATAATCTTGGAAAGGAGAAACAATGTAACTAAAGCAAAAGAGAAAAAAAAACATGTCCTGGCTTTTACTTACTTTTTAGTCCATTTTGGTGTAAAATAAAACTTGACTTCTATTCATCTTTAAGTTATGTACATGTTAATACTACCATGCCACAATAATAACAATATCAAAGTCACTTTAAATCCATACTATTGTAGGTAAGGCAGAAAATAAGTTTTTTGGTTTTACATTATCCAGAGAAAATTTTAGGTCAGATAACCACATGTGACCCTAACACCTTCCTGAAATTGAAAATGAAAACCTTCATACGCACAGACACTTACATACGTATTCCAAAGAGTGAAAGGAGAAGTCTTTTATCTCAGTAGTACAGAAGTCTGTACTTGGACTGGTAACAGCCCAGAACAATATGGGAGGTAATCAAGAAAGACTCAGAAGGACTGGATTTTGTGAGTATACATGGCTATTCTACCATTATCTCCACAAAAGAGCTGCACTTCATGCATGGAATTCATTCTCAATTGCTTTGCATTTTGTTTTTGTTCATGCCCATGTACAGAAGCATACACTTCTAGTCTGTGTAGAGCAGGTCTCTTCTTCAGGGGTTCAAGTGATCTAACATCTAAATGCTCTCTAAAGAAAAAAAAAAATAAAAGAAAGAAAAAAAAAGAAGTAGAGTAAAAACCAATTTCCAAATTTCCAAATTTCCAGGCTTCAGACTGTTATTTTTAATCTGTACTGATGTGGAAGGAGTGAGTTTGGATTGGTGAATCTGCATTTCCTGTATACAAATGAAGGTGTATAAGATTCAAATGAACTAGAAATGCTACAGAGAGTATAGGGACCGATGTTATTCACAATAGCTTTGTTGCTATTAGTTCTTTTGTGATCATCATAAAACTCTCTTGAATCCTAATTCCCATGAAGATCCATTTCCTATTGCGCTAACTTCTGTTGCAGCATCGAAAGAATATCTCTCTTTCACACAAGGGGAAAAAATGTAAGTGTATGTGCACATATCCTGAATCCAGGTTTATGCAAGATGAATAGCAAATTTGTGAGTTAAGAATTTCCAACCTGCACTTTGAAAGGATGGTAAAGTGGAACAGGAAAAGGTCTATTTATTTACATCTCTTGAGCTGTCTGCTACCATTCTCACCAAAATATGATTGTTTCTAATCTTACACAAAATAGATGATCTCCTGAAAAACTTCTGATTCCTTCTTTTTTCTGTCCTGCTAGGGGAGCAGTAAACTTTTTTTGGCAATTCATTTACTGAGAGCAGGCAGACAACATAGCCAAGTGGAAGAAAACTTATCTCCCCAGAAAGATGATATATGTATCTAGAGCATAAAGCAACTGTATTTTGCAAAGCTGCAGTGCTTTCTGAGAAATGTCCCTAGGTCAGCTCTGCAAAGCTGTCCCACACTGGAAACGGTGAGACTAGAGTATTCTGCTCCAGCATGCAGCATGATGTCTCTATTTCTGATCTTGATCCTACAGGATTCGGACTAGTAATATCAAAATTTAGCTGATGCTTTCCACATGAAAAAATGCCCCATATTTGATGTATTTTTCCACTTTAAAATGTATTTATATAGAGATTTTTTTTGCTTTATTATTTCTTTGTGAAACAGATTGTATCTATAATCAACTATTTCTTATTAATATAAAATAACATAATGAGGTACGATATGCATGTCTACCAAAATACAAGACAGAGAAAAAGATGATGACTTTATTTCCAAGCAGGGTTTATTTTAAAGCATATTAATTTGATCTCAAATTGTATTATTTGTTAAAAATTAGGTATACAGTGTCTCAAAATAACTCCATTAAAATTCCACTAGTTTCACCTGCAAGAATAATGCTGCAGCTTAGCAATACACTTAGACTGGAGAAAAAAAAATAGGGAGTGCACATTAATATCATAATACTTGAAGGTAAGAATCAATACAACTATTTGGATCCCAAAAAAGGATAGAGTATGAGTTCACGCAAAGTACCAATGTTCAAATTTTCAGTAGCAGCT
The DNA here is from genome assembly GCA_008921705.1 of Burhinus oedicnemus. Classification (NCBI taxonomy): domain Eukaryota; kingdom Metazoa; phylum Chordata; class Aves; order Charadriiformes; family Burhinidae; genus Burhinus; species Burhinus oedicnemus. The sequence goes on from VFFE01007569.1 coordinate 128,526, forward strand.
AACAAGACTGATAGCTTCAGTTTTTCAAAATTTGGAGGGATTTTAGTTTTCAAAAAGCCCTTGAGTAGGAAAACAAAATTCAGAGTGATTAATAGGCAGCATTAGTCATTTGCCGGGTATGTGGAGGGAAGCATTTTTTTTACAGAAGAAATAGATATTTAATATCCTCCATTGTTTTAAATCAAGACATAGGAACACAGGATTACAGAGATGCCTTGAAGCACCAGTTCTTGTTTCATGAACTTAGCAAACTCCATTTGGAAGACCAATAGACAGTTTTATTGTAATTTTTTTTCCAGAACTCCATAGACATTACAGTTGTGAGGATTCTTTTAATATCCAGTGGCATTTACTAGCTTAAACATTAAATAAGTTTTTTAGCAGGCTCCATACTGAACAACACATCTGTCTTTAGGCAATAGACAAAGAAATAATGACGTCTGGACAGTTCATGACTTCAGTCTCTAATTTTCATATGAGAAACTTTTTCCACAATCAAGACTGTAAAATGAAAGATAAGATACAACAATTAAAGTTCAGAAGTGACGAGGACAGTTTAAGATGAAACAGTAAAAGAGGAAGAAATATCAAAGAAAACAACTGCAAATAGAGCATTGTGTCACATTAACAAGTATTTCTGTGTTTTAAGAATAGGAATTATAATTTCTGTTTCAGGTAGTAAGAACATTAAAGCCCTTTGAAAAACAAAGACTTAAATACCATTGATTCAGATAGCAATGTTCAGCAAAGGACCCCACCTGGAATACTGTGTCCAGCTCTGATGCCCCAAACAGAAGAAGGACATGGACCTGTTGGAGTGGGTCCAAAGGAGGGCCATGAAGATGATCAGAGGATTAGAGCACCTCTGCTATGAGGACAGGCTGAGAGAGTTGGGCTTATTCATCCTGGAGAAGAGAAGGCTTCAGGGAGATCTAGCAGCCTTCCAGTATCTGAAAGGGGCCTACAAGAAAGCTGGAGAGGGTCTTTTTACAAGGACATGTAGTGATAGGATGAGGGGTAATGGCTTCAAGCTGGAAGAGGGTGGATTTATATTAGATCTCAGGAAGAAATTTTTCACTCTGAGGGTGGTGAGGCACTGGAGCAGGTTGCCCAGGGAAGCTGTGGATGCCTCATCCCTGGAAGTGTTCAAGGCCAGGCTGGATGGGGCTTTGAGCAATCTGGTCTAGTAGGAGGTGTCCTTCCCTATGGCAAGGGGGTTGGAAGTAGATGATCTTTAAGGTCCCTTCCAACTAAACCGTTCTATGATTCTATGAAAAATATCATGAAAAGGGAAGAGTAGGATCTTGAAAGATGGTTGTTTAGCTGAGATGACACAGAGATAGGATTTATGTAATTATTTTTTTCTTGGTCATGGTAACCTTATAGTGGGCAACATACATAATTAAATACAATAATTAATTTCACACAAGCACTTCAAGAAAAATACAGCCATTCTTGCTTGCCTTATATTTATGACATAAACTTGTGTGATAAACTGTGGGCTTACTCATTTTGGGTTTAAAGACATAGCAATGCAAATGCAAGCAGATTGTAATATTTAGACACCAGTGAGTTAACTGCTATTTTTTAAGAGATGTGAGAATCCACTGATTTATGAAGGAAATCGGATCTAACTTATAAATATCAGTGATGGGTGAAATCACTCTCATTGAAGGACTACTTTTAGCAATTAAGCAATCAAGTATGGACTAAAAAAAGTTTCCAAACAAAAAATTTGAAGTACATGCCCCAATAAGACTGGCATGTAGGCAACCACACATGGATTATATGCATATGAATTCAATGCATTTTTCACAGTTCTGAACAAACATTGACCCACTTAGATTAGGTTAATCAAAATCAAAATGTATTGGAAATATATATAAGAATTCTGTTAGTCCAACATATTAGTCTCCTCCAAAATTAATGACTGAAGATAAGGTACACAATTTCATAGCAACATGAAAGTAAATAAATTGTTAGTACCTAAAAGAATAAAGGTTATAAATAAGAAGTCTTTTTCTAAGTACTTTCCTCTCTCCTGACTGAAATTATGTTCTGAGCAATGATATCTATCCATCCATATTAAAAATTTCTAAGTTTGGATAGCTATAAAAGATCTTATGAAGATACATCTGAAGGTTACCTCTGCTGTCTCTCAATATTATGATGACAGACTCCGTAACACAAACACAAGCCTTTCAGCTAATATTACATCTACAAATCACTAAAAGTAATGTTTTGACAGCAAAAGGTTTTATCTTCTGTTTCTAATGTTTCAGTACTATACGGAGAAACTGTTAAGGCCAAGGTTGCTGCTGCTTTCAAAGAGATAAGCCGTTAATAAAAGTGTATTTACCTGACTAATTTATTGTGTGTCTCTTTGTTTAACCAAATTCAGAGCATCATACATTGTCAGTAAAAAGCTGAAAAATTCGAGTGAAACATGTAAGGTTTTCTTTTTAAGAACTGGGAGTTGAAGAGACTACTTTGAATAAGAAAACAGAAGTGGTTTGTTGTTTTGTTTTGTTAGTTTGTTTCAATATAAATGTTTAAGGTTTGAGTTTATGCCAGGAAAGAAAGTAAAGCATGTTTTAGTTTCAGTACTCACCAAATATATAAACTCCATTTCTAACAGAGACCTATTAAAATATTTTACTAGAAAGAGTAAAGGAAAGTTGGTTTGTGATTATCAGTATACAAAGAATAAAAATGTCATATATTATATTATATTATATTATATTATATTATATTATATTATATTATATTATATTATATTATATTATATTATATTATATTATATTATATCATATCATATCATATCATATCATATCATATCATATCATATCATATCATATCATATCATGACTGGAGGGAACCAGGCTGGTAACAGACTTTCCAACAGCAACCAGGCTGCACCAATGCGTGTCAGGGGTGCCGCATTCCAGTACAAATGCCATGATGGGCCCATTATACTTACATTTCGGTCACTGTACTGCCACAGACCTGCACCCATGGTGCTGTCGCTGACAGTTCCCAGAAAACCTCCACACTGTTCCCAGTTTCAGCATTGGTGTATTTTCATGAGATCCTCTAGGAGGAATTCAGCTCAGTTTTTTCATCTGTTATCGGTGAATAACCCCAGCAACAGACTAGCACAAAGGAGCTGAGGGTCCTTCCCCCTGGGAAACCCACACCTTCCAGCTCCTTCATAACCACCCAAGGGCACTGGGCAAGGACATGGTCCCATCAAAGCATTGGGTGATGCAGGCAACAGGCCAAGAGCAGGAGAGACCATTTATAAGAAGCTGGAATGGTTTGCTCCGATTTTGTGAAGAGATGGAAGGCCAACAGAGAGCAATAGCCCTTCTCGGTGGCTTTATGTCAGGACAGGGACTGCAGATGTTTGCAATCACAGCTATTGCAGACACAAAGGATGTGAGAATTGATCTGATTTCTTCCTCCAGAAAAGATTTAAGCTACATGGGAACAAAACATACTTACACTGGAAGCTGCTGCTTTAATCTTGAAGAGACACAAAAAGCTCAATGAGTTCAGGATTTGACACAAAGCCATTTGGGGTTAAAGTTCCAGCTTTTAACATGGGAGAAGCCTTGTAGGGAGGGCAGGTTCTCCATCATAGGGGCCTTTTAATCGAATGCGAACGTCCCTCTAGGAGATTTGCTACAAGTCAAGAGGAAGGAGTGGTCTGAAGCACAAACTAAGGGGCAAAAATATCATGTCTGTAAGATCCAGTAGGTCAGATGAACTGTTAGAAGGATCTGTTCTGGTCACAACACACATTAATCTCTCACCCAAATGAGTCACTGAAACATTTCATATTCCTACCTCCATTTCTGAATTACTACCCTCTGTGGAGAGACCCAGCAATGGCAGGGTCCAAGCTGTGTGGTCCCAGGAGAGATCTGCAAACCAAAGCCAGTACCCTGGCACAGCTGAGTAGCCCAGACTTTCTCAATTGCAGCACTGGACATTGCTTTGTAATGTGGGTGCCTGCTTCGGTGGAGTGACTTGATTCTACTGTAGGGTAGCATTCCCTGGGCTCCTTTTGCAGGCACACAAGGCATCTCTTGTCAGCAGCGGCATCCAGTGGAGCACCAGACAGAGGCAGTGGCCTTTGCACCAGCATCCCATGGAGGAGTTTGTCCTGCTGCTGCTGCTGGAGCCAGCTCAGCTCTGTAACCCTGTGGCCTGATGCGGGCTGTGGCTGGGTGAAGGCATACAGTAGACACGCTCGCTCATCTTCCTGCTTCCCTGCTTGATGGTATCCATCTCTTCCCTCTTACCAGCGGCTGAGATGGGAGACATCCTGCTGAGGCTGTCTCTGTAGCCTGTTAACTAGATTTACGTGATGAACAGCCTGATTCTTTAACTGCTGAGCCCGTCCTCTTGCACCTCTCGTTGTCTGTGCTGGTCTTTTTTATCTCCAAGAAATACAGATTGGTTGTGGCTGAGCTGTCACTATCCCCCTTGGTCCCCAGACCACTCTGATGACTTACATGTGACACTTCACTTTACCCTTACCTGAAGCAGCCAAATACACCTGTGAGGAGAAATTAGCTGCTTCAGTGATGGAGCTGAGTTGCTTGGGAGATTCCCAGTGCCTCCAGCACAGTGGGTAAATGAAGCAGATCACCCAGCAAGCGTCTTCCCAGAGGAGCGTGGCTTGGGGCAGATGTGCCCGTAGCTCAGTGCTCTGCCTCCCCAGCCATCCCCCCCCAAGAACTGAGGACTGCGCCAAACGAGGCTTACCTATGATTTATCCAACAGCTTTCCCCTCGCTGCAGGAAATGATGCGCTCCAGCAGGTTTTCTGTGCATTCCCCTGCTCACCTTCCTACCAAACCCAAATGGTTTCTGACTCTTCCCAGCTTTTCTTCCCATTTTGTACATTAGCCAGCAGCCTCAGGGTCACCCTGCATACCTGGAGAAATTACTCCTTGGCTGGCCCAGCTATGGCTAGGTGGGTAGCAATGCAGCCTGGCTCCTGCTGCTCCCCCTGCATGCTCACCTAGCCCCTCAAATAGCCCTTTTCTCCCCAACACTGACCAAAGGTCTTTGTGGGACAAGGACAAGGTGGAAGGTGTGAAACCCCCTGTCAGGTCTCCATCTCAGGCTGGCAGGGACTGCTGCCAGCACTCCTCTGCCCCGGGGAAATCCCATTTTGGGCACAGCAGTGGGGAGGACACATGTAGGGAGGGCAGAGCTCGGCCTGGGCTTTAGGAGAGCCCAGGAACAGCTCTAAGATCACCAAAACTTGGCCAAAAATTGGGCCAGACATGACAAAAATTATTAGATAAAGATGACAGATACACACACCCACAGACTCATCTGAATGCACCCACACACTCAAAAGTCTTGCTTTTGTTTGGAAACCAGACTAAAAAGAGGAAACAAAATTTCAGCATATCCTTTAGATCACATTTTGGCCTCTGCCCTCTGGGCACCATTTCATTACTAAATGCACCATGGAATAAATGTCAAGTGATGGTGGAACATGAATAATACCTTCTTGGAGAGAATGACTTTTCTAGTGAATAAATGCGGCTTTATAAAGCACTAACTTGTTAAACAGACACACACACACACACATACATGAGCAGACCCCCATTAAAGTAATTTGATGTGAGCCAGGGAAAAGTGTTTCTAAATCACATAATTATTTTAAGAGACAAAGACACATTTGCTTAAACTGGTTCAAATCACCTTTGGGTAGGGAGGAGAGAGGATTTGTGTCTGCACCATTAAATGCTTTGATTTCCTGCAGCTCGCCCCAGACTCTTGTTTTAATAGCATTAAACGTATGAATATGTAATAATAAAATACAGGTGTTTTTCTTGAGCTTTATTGACTTCCTATGCTACAAAGAGAAGATCATTGCTTCCTTGTTTATCTGTTTAAGCATTTCTTGGATTTCTATTTTTTTCTCTCCTGGGAGAGCTGATTAATGCAAGCAGCTTCTTGGCTGTTCGAGACAGTTGCTGCCATTGCCTGCTTTGACCAAAGCTCATCCCTAAATGCTTAAAAAATCCCAGCTGCTTGACCCGAGTACTTACTGCAGCCCACCAGCCAGGAGGTAGGGGTGGGTGGCCAGGAGATGGACGCATCCAGGCCCCTTTTCTCCATGCCTTGCTGGAGCTCAGGGAGTCGGGGGCTCACAGGGGTCTCAGCTTTGTGTCCTCAGTGTGACTGCAGTCCCCAGGCAGTGGTCCTGCACGCATTCACACGCACCATCCTGACGCTGCCCAGCTCACTGCAACATCCTTCAGACCTACCCATCACAGGAAGCATCAGAACATGGGATATCCCATGGAAAGTCTCACTTCTAAATCCTGGTGGGGAATACTGAATTCAGGGGAATCCATCCCCTGAATTTCTCAGTGCTGGTTTTATCTGCCATCCCGAGGGCCACACTCGGGGCTGAGCTGCTCTTCTTCTGGAGCTGCCTTCCCAGTGCTCCCAGCCTAAGCCACTCCCTGCTTAGCCTGGAACTCGGCTGCCCGTGGGCACCCCCACCCGTGTGGATGGTGCGGGAGGGAACGCCGTGTCGCCGGGGGGGGACCTGTTGATCGGGCGGCACCAGGCGCTCTCTGGCCCCTAGATGGAGCTCGGCACCCACCGTTTGCTCCTGGGTGCCCCCGAAGGGCTGGCAGCGGGAGGGGCAGCGGGGCAGGCAGGGATGCTCGTCGGCAGCTTCCCCCCGTCCCTGCACAGAGGGGAGTGGAGGGGCAGGGTGTCCACCCTGGTCCTGTGTGTCTACCTCAGCCATGGGTGCTCACATCTGGCCGGAGAGGTGGCCACTGGGACACCTTTTCACTCCAGCTAGTGCGCACCATCCTGCAGCTCTGGCCAGCTCACCATGTACCAGGTTCACCTGTGAAGGGATAGTGCCGTGCATTTTGGGGGGAAACACCAATAGCTTTGACCCTTATTTGTCTCAAGGCACTTGTGTGAGGGGTTATCTTGACCTGGATCCCATCCTTCGGGGGAAATCAGAGAGCCAAGCATCCCTTTCTCCATCTACTGCAGAGAGGCCTGAGGTCCCCAGACTCCCATCCAGAGATCATCCACAGGCCCTTAAAATAAAAGCAAATAAGAGGGGGTTTGCTGAGACTGAAATGGGAGGGGGAGTGGGGATGGCCATAAGGAAAGAAGGAAGGACTGTGGGGTCAGAGCCATGCAAGGCAGCATCTGTAGCACTGCCAGGCAATACTCATCCAGACCCCACCACCCCATCTCTTGTATGGGGGGGTCTCCACTCCCCCCATCCCACCAGGGCCAGTTTGGGCTGAGCTATCAGCCACAGTCAGGGTTTCGTCCGAGAAGGGGAGCAGGGGCTGGAGTCAGGACCTACCTCCTGTGATCCCACTTGTCGGCAGCGAAGGGCGAGAAACCAGCTCCTGAAACACAAGAGACGTTCAGCAATAAGACACCATTCTTTGCTCCTGGCCTCTTTTGGCAGTGACCGTGGCCGCAAGCTCTCTCAGGAAACCCTCTCCACCGGATAATGTTATAGGTGTGTCTCTGCCTGCCCCTGGGCTTTCTCTGCCCCAGCTGTGGTGTGTTTCCCCAGGGGCTGGCACACACACCTGCACCCTGGGGTCCCAGCATGGGCTCTGCGCTCCCTCGCCTGACTGCTACGAGTCTTGCTTCTGCCCATGGTGTGTGGCACAGCTCTGCTCAAGGTCCTCAAAGGACCAGGCCTGGAGGGAGACTGCATGGGAACTATTGTGGGTCCACCAACAGATCCTTCCTGCCTCGCTCCCTGGAGAGCACAACTCCTGCCTCTGGACGCGGTGGTATGAGCCATGGCCGAGGCAGGTTTCAGACCTGTCATAACAACCGATAAGGTTTCAACATTTGTTTTCACTCCATCCCAAAATGGAAACCAGATCTCTTCAAGCGTTTCCACGAGGACGGGGGGCAGTGGGGAATGCTCCCTCTGCAGATCCCTCTCTTGCCTCTGCAAGCAGCCGTGTGGGTGGGCAGGGCACCCAGGACACTTCACTCTGCAGTCACAAGGGTCCCTCCAACAGCAGGAGAGCACAGCCTGGCCGTGGCAGAGACCCAACAGTGTTGTAAATGTGTATAAAAATTCCCGGAGCTTAATCCTGGAAGGAGGGCAGTGCCCTGGATACGGCCCAGCAGGTACCGCCGTGCTCCACACCTGTGTCACCAGGGGGTGCCATAGCCAGGACCTGCGTTTCAGCAGCAGCCTCGTGATGTGACATTTCCAGACCCTGCGAGCTCCTCCAGCACACGCCACCTGCGGCAGAGCCAGGTGGACCGGGTGTAGTCCCTGCTGGGGGACAACCCTCCTCTGCCCAACCCAGGCTCTGACTGGACCAGGACCCCAAGTCCCAGGTGGCCCCCACCCATGGCCCAGGGGCTACAGAGACTTAGTGCCTTTTTTTCTGCAGCTTTCAAAAGAGCATCTTTTCAGTACATCGTGACTCCCGGGGACCTGCTGGCATTTGTCCTCTTCTCCCCCGGCCTGGCCCAGGAGGACCCCCTCTTCTCTCTCAGGCTCTCGGGGTTCTCCTGTGAAAACAGCCAGATCAGCTGGGGAGGCTCTTACCCCTGGAGAGGAGAGCTGTGCAGAGGCCTGGCCACAACTCAGTGCACTTGTGCTCGCTTCCTCACAACGACCCTGAGCGAGCCCCTTCCCTGCCTAGACCTCTTTTTTCCCCTTGGCCACTTTACATGGGGAGATCTTGGGGTCAAGCCCTGCCTCTCAGCACGTTTACATCCAACATACCTGGTAACCCAGCCTCGGTCTTGCTCCCGCTGGCCACCAGCATCGCAAACCAAATGCTTTCTAGGTGAAAACCCAGAAAGGAAGAGTCTGGCCAGCCCTGATACGTGCACAAAAGCTGAGCATCAGCAACAGCAGGTACCACTTGCTAAACAAAGTGACCTTCCAAAAAATTCCTCTTGCTGAGACAGGAAAGTCCCTGGGAAAAGGAGTTTTTCTCCATGTTTTCCTCTATCCCTGTCTTTGTACCGCTTCCCAACTGTAGTTAAAAAAAGTAGATATTGATTGATATTTTTTAATCACTGCTTTGTTATTTTTAGGCGGCTGCAGTCTAGGAAAGACAGACAGTTAACCGCAGCTCTCAGACCAGCGGGTTTACATTCTTTGCAGGCAACGAGAAAATGAGTTTCCTCAAGCCTTGCTCCTTCCTGCTCAAGAATTAGAGCGGGGACTCCCCGTCTATTTCGGCTCATTTTATCTTTGCTCCAGAAGCAGAAAGGCAAAGGGCGGCTGAGCTGAGGGTGAGTACTGAATTTCCAGCCCCAAGGAAGCGCAGGGCAGGGGTTTGCAGCTCTCTGCAACAGGGGATTCGCACACCCTCAGCGCTCAGGGTTTCAGCTGGAGGTTTTGGCGTGTAATTAAGACTCACACAGCTAAGAGCTGCCGAAGCCAGCCCCAGGCTTACCACAACTAGCTGCAAAAAAAAGGAGGAAGCCAAAAATTAATTTCTAGACTTGGAAAATCAAGATTGTTTTCAGTGCCTTTGGAAAAAAAAATTATCTCTTTGAATACAGTTTTGACTTGAATAAATGTATAGAATCCATTTAAAACTATCAAAATAACAAGGAGTTTCTGATTGATGGAAAGGAACAGGGGCAAAGAATCTCTGTCCTAATCTTGGGCAAGCACTGACACATCAAACAGAAATTTCCTACTGTAACAAAGGCAAAAATAATATTAATAACAATAATTAAAAAAAAATAATGAAAGTCCCAGCTAGCTTTACAAACAAAAGATCTGCAAAACCGGAGACAATTAGTTTGACTCCAGCAGAAGCTTGTTGTGATAATCTATAGCTTTGTGTGCTTCTCTTCTTCCCTTAATTTTTGTTAAAAGAAAATAATTTTTAAATCTATTTTTTCTGCACACATTAAGTTATTTTAATTTAGAAAATTTCCACCTGGGATATTTTGGTAATTCTAAATCTTATTTCACAATCGTTTTTCAAATAAGCGGCCATCAAAGCTCGCTGTTGCACAAAGAAATCAGTGTCACTCAGCCAGTCTGCTTCTGGCAGGGAAAAAAAAAAAATTAATTCAAAAAGTTCCAGCTGTCCCAGAACCCCAGACAGTGCTGGCTTTTTACTGTAATCCAAACAGTTTTCAGCAAAGCCATTTTCAGTTTTGTCAGTAAATTGGCTTGTGTATTTTGCCCCATGTAGCCCACGGCTGCATGTAAGCTGTCCTCGGCAGCGAGGAGGGGGCTGCCTCCCCTGGGGCTGGGCTCCTGCTGACACCGTGCCGAGCCAGCAGCCCCGGTTTTAAGCTTTTTTTTGGTGGGTTGGTTAATAAGGAGTGCATCCAAAAATACTGATCTACTGTCCCAGTGAGGTAACAAAAATAATCCTATATATGGGTGTTCGTGGGGTCAGAGCCTCTCTTTATTACTAATTACACGAACTGTATTAGGGGATACATACACCCGCCTGGGTCTTCCTCCAGCAAATGCCACATACAGGTGACTCTCACAGATGCTACTACAGGAAAAATAGCATTAAATATACAACAAATGCCCCATAGATGGGGGGATGCAGCCCGAGAAAAGCTGCATGTGGTCTTTATGAGTACACACACAGAAACTGGGGCATGCGTATACTGCAAGGGGCCAAACGTGCTGGCCCGCGCCCAGGAAAAAGCTCAACTGCAGGCTCCCTTCAAGGCAAGAGGCTCCAGCAAAGACCCTTCAGCCTTTCCCTGGGCCCATCCCTCCGCAGAGATCAACCAACTGATCCTCATTTGGATGACTCATGTGCTTAACTAATTGGCTAAATGGGGGCCAGACCTCTGGCTCCCTCCTGCCCACATAGTTTGCTGAGCTGGGACCAAACCCAGACAACCGCAGTCCGTCCAGCTGGGCTTCGTCTCTCCCAGCTCCGCACAGATGTTTAATACTCTGCTTGCTTCTGCAAAGATGGTCCTTTCCCCCCCACACCCCTCAAATTTTGCCTTTAAAAGCTCAGCACATCTATAGCCAACGCAACGTGATCGATAGCTCTTAGTCCCTGGCAGCGTTGCGGGTGACGGAGGCATGCGGCCACCCTCTCCTGCGGTGCCTCGTGCCCTCAGCTGCAGGTTTCCCCCTCCAGCCCGAGTTCTTCTTCTACCTTGGTCTGTATTTCCTAGATACAGGCAAACAGTGGAAAAATATTTCTTCCTAACTCCCATTTCACATTTGGGGTTTGCTGTATTTTGAGATAGACGGAAAGATGAAATGACTTTCAAGGCATCTTAATGCAATTTTATTCCTGTTCCTAAATAGGTATAGTAAGAAAATTTAAATTTGCCTTCAAAATGGTATGGACGGCCCCAGGATGTGGCTGAGGTCATGTCAGTCTACAAAACATGTCATTACGTGTCATCATTTCATGTCATTGCATATTGATTTAATTCCATCATATTTCAGGTAACTTTTATTGTCTAGGTACAGATCATCATATTAATAACTGGAAGCACGTATGCAGATATCAAAAACACCTCCTGCCACTAAGATAATTTTTTAAATTAATCCAGGAGAAATATTTTAAGAGAAACCCCTTCCAGAAGCAATTGTTCCAGGGACAAGAAAGACCGGACGACTATTTTTCTAGTTCCCATGTTATATATATAGTAATTTCATACCGAGATTTCTTTTTTTTTTTCTTTTGGTCTTTTTTCTTAACAGGAAAGATTGATAAGAAAAGGAGGAAGTCAACAGTTTCAAGAACAAGGTGTAGCTAAATATTGTATCTAAACACATGCCCTCAAATGGGCATTATCATACATTCAACTTCGCTGGGGAACATTTTGGAATATGAACTGAATAATGTGGATATTATAAAATGGCTGTCTTGGAATTAAATTTTAAGATATTGATGTGTCATAATAATAAAATAGAAAACACTTTAATATCAACAGTGAGCTCCATCATCCTTTTTTTTTATTATTTTGTGGTTGGTGTTTTTTTCCACACAGAAACCTTGAAAAAACCCGTACACTGCAACAAACTGTAAACCATTAAAGATCTGTACACAGCAATGCCTCCTGCAGGAATAAGCCCTAACCCCAGCATTATCTTTGTAGTCAAAGTTGGGCACATATTAAATAATTAGCTTAATCAGCTCCTAAAAACCTGTCTGGGGTCTAAAACAGAATTCAAACAAAAGAATTCTGTGAAATTTATCTTGGGAAAAAATACAAGGTATTTTATTTTAAGTTTTTTGGGGGTATCTTTTAAAGATATCTCCAAAAATATGTGCTTTCTGTAGTTACTTTTTTTCCTGTGTAGGTTTTTTTTTTTCCCCACAATTTTTTATTATTTTGGTTTCTCATCCCTCCATCGCTGCAGAAGTTTCTCTGTGTTCGCTCGTGTGTTGGACAGCAGGCTGGGAAAATCCTGCAGCACCATAAATTTTCAGCCCGATCCTGCAATAATAGATTTTGGATAAAGCAGACTGCTCATGTGCTCCCCTAACAAGCTCCCAACAACACTGCACCCAGAGGACCCAGCTCCCAGGAGCGCTATCAAACGCTGGGTATCAAAGGCTCGGGGTATTTTGTCACCCACATTCCGCAGACAGCCTGGTTCCCAGGGCCACATCAGGGGGTCCCTACCAGCAGCTTGTGGTTGGCCACCCTTTTCAGTCCTCTCCTCCAACATCCTTTACCAGGCAATTCCCAGTGCTGCACGGAAACGTCAGGCTGAAGTCAACACAGCTTCCCTGGCCGTAAGGCCGGGAATCTCCCCCAAGGAAGCCGATGGGTGTTTTCCCACCGGTTTGATTTTCCTCTGAGAAAGACTCGCCTAGCTGGGGACAATGTCCCTGAGTAAAGCGGAGCATGAACGAAAAACAGGGTCCCGAGAATAATTCCCTGCAAGGCTGTCTCTAAAATGTACTCTTGTAGTTTTCTTTATATCCAAATGCTGCTTTCTAGATAAAGTTTCAGACACAGATATCTCTACACCCCCTCCAGCCCAGGCAAGACCCCACTCCAAGGTCCTATTCAAGAGATTATTCAACATGTGCATAAGGCCAAGCCCCTGCACAATTCCTGCCACCCCCAGCAAGCCCCCCAGAAGGGCTTCGATTTAAGCAGGTGCTAAACGCACTGCTGGGTCGAAGCCCGAAAATGTTTAGAGGATCAGGGATTAAAATACAGCAAATTACCTCTGGAGCTTCCAAAGACAAGTGCACCTGAGCAAAGTCAAATGGAAACGCTAACTCTATTTTCATTTTAAATAAACGGCGGAGGCTTCAGCGTTAGCTGCGATATGCTGTCTCCTCTCAGGGAACTAATAGACAGCGAAGAGCAAGGCTTTAAATGATTTATTCAGTACCCTGGAGATCTCTTTTTTTTATTTTCTTTTTTGTTTCCACATAAATTACACAAGCACTTTATAAAATGAATACACATAAAACACCTTATAAGTGCATAACTTAAAAAACCCAAACAAACGAATACCTTTAAAAATCTCACTGAAAATAGGTTTTCTCATTGCTTGTTTGTACTAGCTGCTTAAATTGGCAGTGCTGTTTTAGATTATAAGTAACTGAAAAATATATACTGTATATATATATCTATATATTCCTGTCATTTGCTATAAGAAGTGCTTTGTTTAATTGTGTCTCATTCCCTCGGTACAATTAAAGAAACAACTAAGTTAAACGGTTGAGAGTGAAATCGATTTTTTGCCATCAGGAATTGCCTTCTAAAGGGAAACAGGTAAAATAAAACATTGGACAACATTTTGCAAATGATATGGAAATAATCCACAGAAAGAAACTGCATTACCCCCACAAACTGCCACCAAGGTCTTCTCGTTATTAAAATACACGCTGATGGGCACAGAGTCCGTGGCAGCCGGGGACAGTTTGGGCTCTTCATACAATTGAGATATCATATTTACCGTCCTCAGGAGTCTGTCAAATCCTTCTTTTATTCCCCCCTCACAAGAAAAAATTAATGAAAAAGGGGAGGAGAGACGGCGAGGTGAGATCCGAAGGGTTCCCATCTGGCACAAGCAGAAATTGCTGCTGTTTCCTCCATTTGTTGCATCCCCGAACGTCTCCGGCACAGACGACCTGAGGAGGCTTGTGGCAGAGACATGCTTTCCAGGAGCCTCCTCCTTTTGTTTCAAGCCGTCAGTCCAATGTATACACATATATATATACATTTTTTTATATATATATATATATACACACACACAGATATATAGGGGCGACCCCAGGCTTTGCCGCCAGAATCCAAAGGAAGTTTTCTCTCCCCCGGCAGGGTGAACATCAGCAGCCGTGTCTCTCAGGGCTGGGCTTTTTGTCTGGCAGCATGTCAGCAAGTTCACGGTCAGCACCAGAGACTTTCAAGAGAACAAAAGGGCTGGGGGGAAGCGAGACACCACCGCTGCTCCAGCAACCCCACAGGTGAGGAGATTTTTTGGGGTGGTTTCCCTTCCTTTTGGTCCTCGTGGAGGGTTTCCCTGTCCAGACGCTTGGGATACACATGTGGCCGGAGGATCGCAGGATGCCAGCCTTCCCCGGGGACAAACAGGGATGCCACATGTCCCACCAAGGATGCCACGTGTTCCGCCGGGGACAGCCTTGCTGGCAGAAGGTGCACATGCCACCGGCGGATGCCAGACTTATTCGCAAGCAGAGGCGACAGTGGTGACGCTGGTGATCTTGGTGGAGTCATCAGACCAAGGCTGGAGGTTCTGGAGGGCGAAGAGAGAGGAGTTGTGGACACAGATGGGGTCGGCTTGGATGGGCTGGTTGATGGTTTTTTGGAAGGCCTCCTGCTGCAGCTGCATGAGGATGCGGTTCGCTTGCTGCCGCTCGGCCTCCCGCTCCTCTGCCGTCTGCCTCCTAGGAGAGAGGGAGCGGTTAGGGGGGGGCTGGGGGAGCAAAGAAGGGGTATCTCTGGAGAGAAAAATGTCCTACTGGGTGCTTAGAGCTGGGTGGGGTAGGAAAAGAGGGTGTCTAGCCACGGCGTGGTCCCAGATTCCCTACACAAACTGCCATTCAGTCCTGGGGGCTGGGACTGTCTATCTTTCCGGCCCCAGTGAAAATCACTCCGATCAAAGAGAGCTGGAAAAGTCCACAGCTCTGGGGTTTTTTTCTGGCCATGGAAAAAATCCAACCAGAGCCAGGACACCCAAAGGGGCACATGATGGGGTTGCAAAAGGTGCAATTCCCTGCAAACACGCTCTGTGCCCGGCTCCCTCTCACAGTGAGAGCCAAGCGCACAACATCCCAGCAAGGAGCATGGGGCAGGAGCGAGGTGAGACATCACCGACTGGCAGTGGGAGATGGGCAACCTCAACCCAGGCATCCCCTTCCCTGCACCCAGGCGTGCCATCTCCTCCACCGGGCTGCGGTGGCCAGCTGAAGAAAATCTGGATGAAGGTGGCAACACACCCATGGCAGGCAGGACAAAAATCAGCAAAATATCCGCTAAATACTCGGAACGCATTTTTAGCAGTAAGAACTATCAAAGCCCAGTATAAACTGTCTGGGCAGGATGGAGGAGGACATTTTTAAGAACAGGTTGGACATGTGTCTGTCTGGAATGACACCAGCAGAGCTGATCCTGCCAAGGTGGGGGATTAGGAGGCCTGCAGGGGTCCTCTCCAGCACCAGTAGGTCCCAGCTCTGAGCTGTCTGGGAGGAGGGGATGGGATAGGTAGAAATGGCCTAAGCACACTTAAATCCGCAATGAAAATTCCAACCCCCCCCATGCTTGAATGGCAGGTCAGTCTGGAGGCTGCAGCCTGTGGTCACCTCTGCTTTTACTGGCGAACATCACCTGGCACCTTCAGCGATGCTGCTGGGAAAGCCTGGGGGCAGTTCCCAGGATGATCCCCAAAGTGCCCCCTCCCTCGCTCACACCCCCAGGCCCAGCCGACGCTCTCCTGGCAGCTTCAGTGGATCAGTGACAGGGGAAACGGCAGCTTTTTAATTTAGCAACTCAAGGGGACATGAGATGTCTTATCTTCTTTGGCTGCGGGGATTGGAAGTGGCAGCTCCGAGCTCCGTGGTGACATCTTGGAGCGCAGGGCAGGGGATCCCTGGATACCCATCAGGGAAGTGGGAGAAGGCTGGATGCGGGCGATGGGCCTCCAGGGCACTCCAGGCGTGCAGCCAGGGCTCCCACCTGGGAGCAGGTAGCTTGGGGCTCAGTCCCTGTTCTAATCACTGTGTCAACATCACACATCAGACATCCCAGGGAGAGGGGGCTCAGAGCAGCACCGGCCCTCCCCACACAACCCAGGAGTGGCTCTGTCTCTCCTTCAATGAATATTTAATGACTCCCTGCACAATGAAGAGATGCTCCGGGAGGAGGGAGGGAGCCCCACATCCAGGGCGGTCAGGAGCATGGTGGCTGTGAGCACCCGGCTCCCAAATATCTCCCTTCTCCAACCAGCTGGCCCGTTCATGCATTCATGTCAGGCTGTGATTTGCAGGTTCAAATCTGCTTGGAAGGAACTAAATCTTGATGCCCATGTCTCAAGCAAGAGCCAAATCTGGGGAGAGGATCACACAGCCACCTCACTCCAGCAGAGACAACCAGCAAGGGGCAGCGGCCAAACTCTCCCCCCAACTTGCCTTTATTTGAGCAGTTAAATCCTTCAAAGGGCTTAAAAGTAATTCTCTCTTCTCGGATATTCCCTGCTGCCTAGCTCACACCGTGCCTGCGACTGGCTCCTTCCAACACCCAGTGCTCCAGGCACTGTTCACAGCCCACCACCGCTGCACAGGGACCTGGCGCAGCCAGCCTGGTGTGCTATCGGCCAGAGGCACCCACATGTCCACCGCAATGCCCAACGTGCACAGATGCAAACAAGCAGAGCTTACAAGCCTGAGACCCTCCGTCTAATACTAATACTACTGGTGAGGTCAGGCTGCAGCCTTTCCCTTCAGCAGAACCAGGATTTTGTTTCTCTTTACCCAGCTATTTTTTGTGAAACACACGAATAGGTTTGTATCCTCTGCTCTTCTGCCAGAGGGGGCTGAACTTAGCCAACAGATGCAAAGAGTATTGACAGACAGATGGAGAACCAGCCAAGCTGCATTTGCCTCACTTCCTTAGGAAACGAGGTTAGAAGACATAGCTGACCACGTTTTGCAGCCACGGCAGGACTGTTCCTCCTCCAGGACTCTGCTCCTGGCTAACAGAGTTAACTCCAGCTGCAGACTTCCAGGCTCTTGGGAAGCTGCTCTTCCATAGGCTCTTTAGCAAAGGACTTGCTGAGGGGGAACTCACCCACGCCCTTGGATTCAAGTTCCTTGTCCCCCATTTCTTATCCAACCTCTGCACGCCCAGGCAATCACTGTCCCATTCAGCCTTGGGGGGGCCGCAGGGAAGCCCTTGAAGAAGCTACTGCCTGCCTGCGCCCAAGCGCCCAGTGGTCGGCACCCAGAAACACCCCCTTCTCTGACCTGCCAGGGGAGCTGCCCCTTGCCCAGGTCCTCCCCTGCAGGGTGCCTGTCCCCAGGCCGGGGCAGAGCACGGGATGCTTCCAGGACTGGGGTGCCTCCCACAGGGACACCCCGGGAAGCTGCAGCCTGGGAGGAGCAGGGTCACCCGGGAGCCTCCGTGTGAGCCCGGTCCTCTCCTGCCCGGCTTCACCGGCACGCCCGGCCGCAGAGAGGAAAAAAAAAAAAGAAAAAAGAAAAGCATTTTGGAAAGGAGGTGCCGTAAACCCTGCGGGGGTGAAAATTTGCGCGTTATGCAGGGCCCGATATCCCGGCAGCCCCGGGGGCAGGATCCGGCCCGAGCCGCGCTCCCACTCCGGGGTGCGGCCCTGGCCCGGCGCCGGGGGGTCCCGCTGCCCCCGCGGCCGCGCACCGACGGGTCCGGCTCCGGCTCCTGCCCGCCTCAGCAACGGCGCGGCTGCCGCCGCCGCTCCCTACCGGGGCTCGCCGCCGTCCCGGGCGCACCCCGGGGCCGGGCCGGGGGCTCCAGCACGCTATTGCCGGGGAAAGAGGTGCTGGAGCTGCTGCACCCACTGGGCCCAGGGTGACACCCACCGCACGTCGCCCCCGCACAGCAGACTCACACCGTGCACGTGTGTATGCACACATGCATGTATCCACGTTGCGTATGTGCACACCTACTTGCACGCGGACCCAGTGTGCTCACACAGCATACACACACACGGAATGCACGCTGCCTGCACGCACACCACGCGCATCCATATGCAGACGTCTGGTTTGCACGCACACCCCCATGCATGCTCACACACAGGCACACACGCATACACGGCCTGCATGTGGGCATGCAGCCTTCACACAAAAGCATTCACACGGGCTGTGCAGTTGTACATGCATGCCCTGCTTTGCACACACCCCCACAGGTGTGCTCACACTCACACACACTAGATACATGCACACATGCAGGCATGTGCACACACGGCTTGCACACACACCACATGCACATTCATATCCACAGGCGCTGCCTGCGCACACATTCCCACACGTGTACACACACTTTCACAGACACACACGTGTGACCCTCCCACTCATACACTCGCAGGGCTCGCACCCCCACACGTAGCCACCAATGCCCCTGGCAGAGCTGGTGGCAGCCAGGCCTGCTTCCCCCAGGGCTGCCCAGCACCTGCCCCCGGGTCCGCCGAGCCCCCCAGCCCCCTCACCTCCACTTGGTGCGCCGGTTCTGGAACCAGGTCTTCACCTGGGCGTCCGTCATCTTGAGGGCCTTGGCCAGGGCAGCGCGCTCGGCCGAGGCCAGGTACTTCTGCCGGTGGAAACGCTTCTCCAGCTCGCAGATCTGCAGGCGGGTGAAGGAGGTGCGCGGCTTCTTCTTCTTGGGGGGCGTGCGGTTCTGGTAGGGGTGACCTATACGGCGTGTTACAGTGAAGGGTGAGAGGGCCACTGGGGGGGACACGGGAGGAGGGGGGATGAGAGGCAAAGAAGCAAGCAGCGACACATCAGCAGAGGGGCTCCGGCTCCCGGGGGCTCTGGGCCGGGGACCCCCCCGCTGCGAAGCCGCCGCTTCCCCGCCGACACCCGCGCACGGGCTGCAAAAACGCGGCGGCGGCCCCGGCGCTTTCCCCGGGCGCTGCGGGCACCGCTCGGCTTTGGCGGCGGGGAAGGCGGCCGCTTGCCCGGCGAAGTGCCTGGGCGGGGGGAGCCGGTAGCGGCAGCCGGTCCCGGCGCCGGGCCGGGGCTCCGCGCTTCGCGCAAACGGGACTCGGTTTAATTTCGTTTGGGCGCGGCGGTAACTGCCGCCGTCCTCGGCCCCGGCGTTTCGTACCCGGGAAATAACTTACTGGGCTGGAAAGGGGAGTTGCGATTCGTTGGGAGTTTGTTTGTTTCTTTTATTTTTTTTTTTAATTATTTTGGGTGTTTCTTTTTTAATTCCCCCCCCCCGAAAAAAAATAATTGGGGAAAAGTCGCGGCACGTCTCAGCCGGGCCGGGCCAGGCCGGGGCTCCGTGAAAATCAGCCCGGTGGCTGCCAGGGGAACGGCCCGTTTGTTCGCCCGCGGCCCTGCCCGAGCCCAGCGCCATCGGGTCGAAATTAAACGTGAACTTGCGAAACTCGGGCCTCGGTTTCTGCCGCCGGGAAGAGGGGCCGGTGCGGGCGCTGCAGGAGCGGGGCCTGATTTTTTCCCCGTTGCAATTTCGTTGCTTTTTTTGTTTCCTTTTTTCTTTTCGTTGTTTGAGTTTTTGCTTTGTTAGCGCCGAAAGACGAGCCAGATACACCTGGAAAGGGCGAAGGGCCGGGAAAGCGGCTCCAGCCCCAGCCCGGCTCGGGGTTGCAAAAAGTCCCTTTTGGCGGGGAAAGGCTGAGCCGAAACCCGCAGCCGGAGAAAAACAGCTCGGTTACGGTACGCACGGGAAAAACAGCCCTACGAGCGGCCGGCAACGGACCGGCCTTCCCGGGCGGGCGAGGGCAGGGGCCGCCGGGCTCCCTTCCCGCCGGGCCGGGCTGTGCCTCCGAAATAACCCTCTGTTTTAAAGGAAACTTTCCCCGGGTGCTGGGTTGGGTGGCGGGGCAGCGGACAGCCGTGCCCGGGGACTGCGGGAGGTGTGCGGAGTTTGCCGTCCCATTTTGTCCCTGCTCGCCTTTCCCGGGCCGCATCCCGGGGAAAAAAAAAAACAAAACAACAAACAAACAAACCCAAACAAACAACAAAAAAACCACCCCAAAAATCCCAATCAAAAAAACCCAAACAAACCCAAACAGAAACACATAACATAAACCAAACAAAAAGAAAAGCCAAAAAAAAAAAAAAGAAAACAAACAAAAAACCCCAAACCAACGCATTTAGAGGGGACTGAACGCGCCTGGTTTTCCACCCCTTCTTGCTTCTGGCCTCCTCCAGGACCGACTTGCCAGGGCGATACGGGCCGCTCTCTCCACCGGGGGCCGGATCCTGCTTTCCCCGGCGCTCACCGGCTGCCGCGCCGAGGCCGGGCGGCGGGGAAGGGAGCGGGGCGGCGGGAGCAGGGAGGGAAAGGGGGGGGTCCCGGTGGTCCGACTCACCTGTGAACCTGTCTTTTGTGTACCGCCTGTTGCTCTCCATCCAGGGGAAGGTGAGCCCCGTGAGACTGTTCATGCCGTTCACCGCCGGCACGGCGGCGGAGAGGGGCTGGTGGACGCCGCCGGCCACCGGGCGATGGGCCGGGACGCGAATCACCCCCCCGGCCGAGCTCAAGGTGTTGCCGTTCATGCTCACCGCCATGTTCACGTTGTAGGAGCCGGGCAGGCCGCCCATGCTGCAGGAGGTGCCGGTGTAGGCGCCGGCCGCGCCGCCGCTCGCCCCGTAACCACCCGTGACCGTGTTGTAGGCGCTGCCCACGATGCAGCCCAGCCCGTAGTCCGCCGAGTCCTGCAGCCGCGGGTGCGAGACCATGCAACTGCCCGGCTCCGAGGTGTTGAGGATCTGGTCGATGCCGAAGCTGATGGGCTCGGCTTGGCCTTGGTGCAGGTGGTGAGCCCCGAGGTGCTCCATGCCGCCGCCCGGCAGCCGCCGCCCGGCCCCGGCCGCGGAGCCACGCACAACGAAAGCCCCGGGGCACCGGGGCCGGACCTCCGCCCCGGGCAGGGCAGCACAGCCCCGCACCGCCCCGAAACACGGCAACGGAGCCGCGCACAGCCGGGACACGCCGGCTACACGCTCAGTCCCATAGCACGGCAGTCGCGCACCCCGAGACACACCAGCAGAGCCACGCACGGCCGGAACACGGCAGCCACACGCTCAGCACGAAGACACGACAGCAGAGCCATGCGCAACCGAGGCACAGGAGCTAAACAACCCCGCAGCCCAGGACACGACAGCCGTGCCCAGCCGAGGCAGAGGAGCTGCACACTCGAGGCACAACCACGCCACACACCCCCACTGCACCCGACAGCCTCCAGGAGCCGAGAAGCAAAGCCCCAACCCACGCCCGCTGGTCTCACTCCGATAAGATCCAGCACCCCCACGCCACCAAGACACAACCACCCCAAGCCAGGAGCCACTCACACATATACATACACACGCACGAAGGTGCCCCGTGGGGTGGGGGGGCACCGCCGCGGGCGGTGGGGAGCCGAGAGCCCCGCGGAGCGGAGCGCGGAGCGGAGTGTGAGTGCGAGCGCCCCACCGCCCCGCTTGCCCATCAATCACGCTACCCCAGGCCTGCTGCTCCCGGGCCCTCACTCTCCATTGGCTGGATGCTGAAAGGAGCCGAGTGAATGACAGTGGAGAAGAGCACACGAAAAAAGGAGTTTCTTCTTCCCCAGCTCCCCTCAACTGAAAAAAAAAAAAAAAAAAAAAGAAATCGCCACCGGGCTCAGCCTTATAAAGTCAGCGCTGGGTGCGCACAGGGCATCGGGGTGGGTAAAGGAGCAGCGGCAGGTACCGGGCAGTGGAGAGGGATGTTTTGTTCTGCATTTAGTGGCCGTGGGCTTTTGGGGAGGGGGGTCTTGTCTGCCAGCCTCCACGGGGGGGGCGGGGATCGGGCACTCGGGCTGGCATGGGGCTGTGATCCCCGTGGGCCGCCAGCTGATCCCGTGTAGCGGATGAAGCCAGGGAACCCCCTCCTGGAGGGGTCCCAGACCTGCCGTGCCCCTCTTCTCCAGAGGGGTGTTGTCAATTTCAGAAGTCAGCACCTCTCAAAAAGCCATGGAGGAGGAGAGGGGGGGCTCCCCCATCTCCAGACCCCAGAATGGGGACATGAGGGCAGTCAGGAGGGCCTCCACAGGTCCCCAGGCCCGTGGAAGGGATATCATGGAAGGAGGCAATGGGCACCTGGGGCACACCTCCCCCTCGGAGAACTGGTGGGGCTCATTCCCCTGGGACAAGGGCCAGCCCCAGCTGCTCCCCCTGGGGCAGTGGCGCAGACCGCACTGGGATGAGGGCTGAACGGGGCACCTACTGCTGCCAGATTTGCCGCTGCCCGCTCCCGTGCCTACCTGCAGGGAGATGAGTGTTTTCAGTAAAAAAAACCCAAAACAAAATATTGAAAACCGCAGCCATAATTTGCTGCAAAACTTGTTTTGGCCCTGTCTCCTCGGTGCTCCAGCTCTGCGCAGCTGGGTGGGGGGGGCAGGAGCTGGGGGTGAGGCAGGGGCATGGACCAGCTCCTGCCCCGCCCCCCCCCCCCAGCTGCTGCCCACCAGCTCTGCCCACCACTCTGGCTGTGGAGGGTCCCGCAAGACAGACCACTCTGGGGCACCCCCCTGTGCAATCCAAATGCACTGGCGTAGAAACTCGTGCCCATGCACTCAGATACACCTTCTCACTCATCATCCCATCCACATCCTCACACACAACCCCACTCACACAGCCTCAGCCTCGCAAAGATGCACACACACTCACAAACACCCTCACGAGCTCACAGGCACCCATGCTGCCATGCAGTCCCACACGTTCAATTGTACACACACCTACATTTGTGCATACTTATTCACACTCCTCCCATTCTCCCAGACACTTACAACTCTCCCTGCACCCACACAAATTCACACACATGCATTCTCACACCTTCACAACTGTACACATTCACACCCCCACAACACGCATTAACACACCTGCAGACACACACAGTGACACACCGGTGCTCATGGGTTCCTGCCACCCTCACCCCAGCCACAACCCTGCTGTGACACCCCAAGACCCTCACCGGGGACCCACCACTATCACCATACCCACCACCATGGCCCCACACTGGGGAGACTGCGGGGGGACAGCAGGCAGCAGCAGCTCATGGCTACCCCTTGGCCCCATGCCTAGCCGGTGCCCGGCCAGCCCGCTCTCCCCGCGGCTGCCCAGCCCTGCCTGCCCACTGGGGTCGGGTTTCCCCCCCTCCCCATACCTGCCTCAGTTCTTGACTTCTGAACTCTACAGGGAACTCTCTGGCGCCAGCTCCATCAACCAAAGTCCTTGTGGTTAGGAGGAGCTAGGAGGGGACGGAGGGAGGGAGGGAGGGAGAGAGAGAGAAGGCTGGGGCCAGCTGGGGCTGGGGGGTTGCCCTCGGGCAGGGGGTCTTCTCATCCCCCAGGGCCGCAGCTGCCTTCGCCCTTCTCCAGGACCAGCCTGGGCCTCTCCTCCAACCCCTTCCCGCACCAGGTACATGGGGCAGAGCCTGCTCACCAGCCCTGAGCATGTCAGGTTGTCCCCACAGGGAAGCAGCAGAGCACACTGTGCCAGCCCCGCACAGTGCCACAGACACCCTGCCAGTGAGTTCTGATATCCAGAGGGACCCAGATCCGTTGCTGAGACCGGAGAGGTGCCCTCTCTCCAGTAAATAACACAGCTGTCTGATGCTGCTTGTGCATCCCAAAGGCCCCAGTCAATGCCAGGCAAAGCCTTCGGCCTTCCCTGCACCAGAGATCCCACAGGCTGAGCAGATGCTGAGGGCCCCGGAGGGACTGGCCCAAAGAAATCACAGGGTCACCATCAGTGAGTCAGGCTAGCTAATGATGGTCACAGCCCCCAGCTGCTGAGCCCAAGGTAGGAGCTTTTGGGCAGTAAAACGTGCCCGGAGAGAAACTAAAGCTAAGTGGGGTTTTTCTCTGCCCAGTGCGGGCAAAGGAGAGGGGCAGGCAGGGCTAGGTCCTGACTGGGATTCAAAGAGTCGTGGAATTCAATGGGAATTATTGATGGGTTTTGAAATGATGCACAGCCCCAGGATTTAATCTCTGCACAAGCCACAGACCTCACCTGCAACCTTGGAAAAGCCACATGGCTCCTGGCATTGGAAGTTTGGGCACTGCACGCCTAAGCCTCAGGACAACACCCCGTTCAGATGCTCCAGTTCAAATTGCTCCTGGCCTCAGTTTCCCCTTGGGCTCTCTGTGGCTGGGGCTTGAGCAGTGTTGTAGCACAAGGCTCTGTAAATGCCCTGTCTCATGAGAGCTGGCAACTCATTTAAAGCCTTTGCATCCAACTCCCTAATTCTAGGGCTAAAGAGGACTTTAATCGTCTAAAGACATGTAGTGCTGCAAGTTCACACACCAGGACACATCAGGGCTAATCTTTCAGGCTCACAGGTGCTTTCAGGCTCACATTCCAATGGGAGAGTTTACAAGGTCAGCACCCAATTTGAGGTGCATCCAATGATCGTACAAATGGATCCCTGGGGTGCGGGGCAGAGGCATCCCAGTCCAGCCATCTCTGGCTTGCTGTTGCTTGGAGGCAGATCCCCAGCCAGCATCCTCCCACCTGCTGAGGGCTGGATTTGTCCGTCATTGCTAGGGCCCTGGATGTCAGATCCTGCAAAAAACAAGTCAGAGATAATACACTAAGCGGAGCCCAGGAAGACAGGTGTTCTCAGATGTTCGCCCAAAGAGCTATTTAGGGCACTGGCATTTCTTTTCTGGCCAGAGAAATCCTTTTCTGCAGGAAACATCAACAAGCTGGATCAGCCCTCTTCAGAGGTGGAAGAAAGGCTCCAATGCAGGAGCTGATAGACAAACTAAGTTGCTGCAAAATCAGTGCATCGAGGAGCCCAATGCCCTTGGTCTCTACTTCTTCAGAGCGTCTCACCCCCTTCAAGCACCCATGGCCACTTACATATCCCTGCCAGCCTTGAAACTTTCGTCCCCCCTCATCTGCCCCAAGCACCTGCTGGGACAGACTCATTTCTAAAGGTTCAATCCTGTCCCAGCTGAGGGTTGGGGGCTTAGTACATCTGTGCAAGGAGACAGCAATGGAGATGAGGGCTCTTCCCGTGCCGCATAAGGCTCCCTTCTCCCTCCCCACGAAGGCCTGGGGATCCTTTCTCAGGTTCTCTCATTGATCGGGTGCATCTGCCTCCTCCTAGCTGAGAAGGGCAGCCCCTCCAGGGCCTGACCTCCACCCTCCATTCCAATTTTCTTCTGCCTTGATGGCTTTCACCCCTTAGCCACTGAGCTCCTGTACAGCTCGGGGCTCCCGGGAGCTCGGCATCACAAGCTGCCTCCCAGCCTCGCAGCTGCTGGCCGGGACACTGCTGCGAAATATAAGCCCTCCTGCAGGGACTGGGGACAAAAGTGGCGTGTCTGGGACCTTGGCAGGGTCCCAGAAAAACGCACCGAGCTCACTCTGAAACCTGCGCTTTGAGCAGCACTTCTGGAACCTGCAAAATCCTCTCGTTTTCCTAAAAGGAGAGTGAGCGACTCTGCAAAAGGCAAGTGCACGGTGACAAACACACCCGCACCCCATCAGCAGAAGGGTGCACCCCGACTCCTTCCCTTCCTCGCTTCGTAATTCGTTTAATTCATTGGGCTGGGGGCTCCCCCAGCCCCGGGTGATTATTCACCCCTCTGCACATCCATCACCTCCCGCAGCTCTTTCTCTCCCGCCCCAACCCCTGTGAAATCAATTACGGCGGAGGAGCCGGTGCCCGTGCGGGGCCATGTGGGCAGGGGGAGAGCCCCGCCGGGCAGCCCCCGCCGCTCCCCGGAGCAGGGGGACGCGGTCCTCGCTGCCGTCGGGGCTCTGCCTCTCAGTGCTGCCGCGCCCACTGAGTCATGTCGCAAATGTCGCGACAGCCGTCGATAGCGAAGCAGGGCGACCCCTGCCCCAAACAGCCGGACTCCCACAGCGGTGTGGACTTTCCAGGGCAGAATCTCGTTTCCCGCAATTCCCAAAGAGACTCACCCCGTACGGACGGTCCCCGGAGCACCTCCCGCACCGCCGGCGGCGGCTTTTCCCCGGCTCCGCGTCCGCGGGAAGGGCGGGCCGCGCGTCCTGCGCATTAAAAGCAATTAACACCATTTGGGGAATTTTTAATTGCTCTATAAAGCACGCTGTAAATAATTACTCCCAGCTCTGTTGATCCCTCGAATACGCACTGACAGTTGTAATTTATGGCTTTGGAAACGTGGCCCCTTGTATTCAGCATAACTCCTTATTACAGTAATGACTTAGCGCCGCTGCACTTAATGAGTATAAAGTGCCCGGCGCAGCGGGAGCCGCAGCATCGTACGAACTTCGCCCGCAACAATATTTCTCCCCTTTATGGTTACAAACGACCGAGGGGCTACGAGTTAATACGGCGGGGAAGGAGCGGCGGGGCCCGGGGAGCGCAGCAGGGCCCGGGCGGGGAGCGCGGCCAGCTCCGCGCTGTCAACGATATCTCCGGGGCCAGTCGTTACCTACCAAAAATAAGTATTTAGAGCAGTCCGCAAACTTCCCTCTCGCCTCCTCGTAGCCGCTGGCTGCCTGGAGAAAACGGGTTCAGGGGAGGGAAGAAAACGGTCACAACTCATCGCACCTACAGGCGCACGCAATGCGGGTGCCGGGGAGCCCCGAAGGGCAGGTCAGCCTGCACCCGCCACCCGCCTGCACCCACCACCCCCTCGGCTGCGTCGGGACTGACCGGCTCCGTGCAACAGGCCGGGGGTCTCTCATCCCTGCCGGCTCCCCCGGCCGGGGGTACCCGCGGGAGGGGAGGGAGCGGGACGGTGGCCGACGGGGACTGAAGTGGCCGACGGGGACTGAAGTGCCCGGCGGCGCGCCATGAATATTCAATGTTGCCGGTTGCCGGAGGAGCATCTGCCAATAAGTTATTGGTCCTGCGGTACCAGCCCCTCTCTCCACCGTGCAGAAATGCGTGTAATCCCATTAGCCCCGTCCCCTTGGCCACCGGCCCCGCACCAGCTCCACTAATGAACGGCGTCTGGCCGCCACCCCCGAGGGCACCGACAGCAGCGGGGGACACCGGGGGCTCTGCCCCGTTATTAACTGCCAGCTTAATTACACCTCCCGTGCCAATTAATACAGCCGTGCGGTAACGGAGAAAACGTGAGCTGGAGACACGAGTCCCTCCGCCGCCTCCCCTTGGGTCTCCCCCGCTCCGGGAAGCGCTGGCCCCTGCGACAGCCAGGCCTGTCGCGACACAAAGGGTAGTAGCCGTGATTTCGCCCCGATCCTGCGGCTTCCCCGCGCCCATGGGGGCTGCTCGCCGCCCCCGGCCCTGGCTGCCGGCAGCTGCCTTGTTTGTTTGCTTACCGGGGGAGCGGCGGCTGCTTTTGTCTCCTGCCCGCCCCGAGCCCTAGGCCTTTTCCCCATCAGACAAAGTCCTGTTTTGCCAACAGATTTGCGTCTCTCTCCTCTCCGTCCCCCGCATCTTAAAAGCAGCCCTCGGGGGCAGGGGCGCAGGCAGCTCCGCAGACCCCGTGCACGCCCTGCCGGCTCCGCTAACAAAGTAGCTTTCACTAATGAACAAGAAGATCCAATAACAATGGTCTTAATTATTGCAAACATTGTTACGGGCTTAGCTATAAAAACCTCAAACCCCTCCTTGGTAAATACTCGCATTTATTTATTCCCCCCCCCTTCCCCTCCCTGAGGTTAATTAGCACGCAAAAAGCAAATACAAATTATGGCAGAACCAATGGGTAAACTTAAACCTAAATTGCTACTGTTTGCATTAGCCTTCGGAGAGGAGGGGGGGAAGCTGCCGTACAGGTGGGTGGCTGCGGGGACGAGTCCTTGCCCTGCCCGGGCGTCCCCTCGGTCCCCAAAGTTAGGCGACTCCGGCGGGTTCAGATGCTTTTCCTTCGCCGGCAGAAATACACTCAAGTTCTGGCAGGGCACTTGGAAAACTCGTCGCGCGTCGTTTGCAGCGTAGAGGGTGCGCAGGAATAGAGCGTGTTTGGGATTAACCGTGACAAAAATAATTAAAATAAATAAAAAAAATTCTAGAAATAGAAAATCATCGAGGTTTCCAAACGCTAATCCTCCCCCCGTGGCACAACCCGCCCGCCCCACTCCTCCCGCTCCCCGCGGGGTAAAACACCAAGCGAGCTCCGCCCGGGGGACCGATGCCCCGGGGATGGGGAGTGCAAGGGATTATCCGCGTTTAAAGACGATCGGACATTTATACAAATAGCATTCTCCACACCTGTAAGTTTAATTAATTACTTGAATTTTCCACTATTGTATTAGTTGTATTTTCCACCTTAAATTAGTTGTAATTTCCAGCGCTACAGCCTCCCGATTCACCGAGCAAGTACGAGGAGAAGGCAGAGCCGTCTCTATCCCAAAGGCTTTTTTTCTGTTTGTAACCGCCCAGGTGGGGTCCCGAAAACCAGCTTAAGGAGAGAGCACGACAGAAAACAAACAAATTAAACAAGGTGTGTAAACATAAGTCGGAGAGAAAGGTGGGTGACACCGGTTTTTCAGTCCCATGCACATCACCAGCAGCTTTGAATTGCTGGTTCTGGTACAGAGGGTCGGGGTTTTGTGTAAAGTCACTGTTTCGTGTCACTGCTCCCTCCGCGACTTTCCGGAGCGGGAGCTTGCGGGACCCCAGCAGAGCCCGCAGTGCCTGGCTGGGCGGTGAAGGTCACACACGGACACCGGGGGCACGAAGGGACGTGGGTGGTTGCAGGTGGGGAAACGAGCTTTAATTTCTGGGGACAAATACTTGAAGGCTTCGAGTGAACAGCGCTGTCCGAGGCACTAAAATAGTCTTCCAAGACATCTCGCTCCGTATCGCTGCAGCTGAGCTCTGAGCACACCCTGAGAAACAGGGACTACTTCCAGCAGCTCATGCCCTGCTGCAAACCTCCCCCAAAACTAGAGGTGGCAGGAACCGGGGCTTCAGAGGTGGGTGGAAAGGTGCACACCCAGATCTAAGCTCCAGGGTCGGGGATGCTGTGTCCAGGATAAAACTCTGCTCTTCAGACCATGCTATCTGTCTGTGAGGTCCTACAGAGAAACGCAGGGCTGGGTGGGTGGATTCCAGTCCTAGGAGAAATCCTAATCAATCGTTGTGCTTAACGGGCAGCACCCTCAGAGCTGAGCCCCGAGCGCAGCCTGGCAGGTGCAATTAGAAGGAAGAGCTAACACAAGGCAACGAGTGAGCTCGTAGCAATATTTGCAGAGAGATGCCAGGAGAGCGCTGGGGTCCGACACCGTGTAGTGTAGGAAGAGCCCTTGAAAAACCCGGATCCATACCCCAGCCTCACTCAGTTCCAGGAGCAGCTCAGTAGCAAAGCTCAAGCTTAGATGAGTCCCGTCAAACACTGAACTCGCTGTGAGCAAAGCGGCGGCTCTGACATCCCCTTCCCAGGTTCTCACAATCCCCCCCAGCATTTTTTGTTTGTTTTGTTTTGTTTTGTTTTGTTTTGTTTTGTTTTTTTTCCCCGGGACTTTTACTGCTCAGAGGAGATGAGCCAAGACATTTCCTTCTCCCCTTTCATAAATATTGCATCTCCCAAATGCAATTACCAAGGGCGAAGAGACACAAGTGTTTGCTAAATAAGATTATGTGATAATGTTAATGTATTTTATGCCTGTGCTGTGACACCAGACAATCCCCCTATTAATAACAGCTCAATGAGATGTGGAAGTTCTTAACAGGGTGCTTTGGGGGATTGGGGACTTTTCTTTGCACCAGGGGGAAGGCAAGCGCAGTACCGTGGCATCGGTTGTAAGGGAGGAAGAGCCATTCCCAGGGATCAACCGAAATGGCAAGTGGAGCTGTAAGTAGCCCAGAGGGTCCGGCTGCGCTGTAGGTAGCACACGGATCGGTTAGCTGCTAACGGTGTAAATCACTCACAGCACTTCATAATGCAACAGGCCTAGAGAGGTTTGTGCACATTATGATCGTGTGACTGAATTACTGCCTGGCTATCAGCCATGCATTATCTAAGATTTGGGGGCCCTGGGGGCTCATCAGAAGTGCTCTGTGCCAGCCCACTGTCCCCAGCTATTAATAATGGGCAGAGCTGCACCTCTCTCCCTAGCTAATGCGAGACCAAGAAAAGCAACAACAAAAAGCGTCCGTCAGTCCAACTTCCCTCAGTCAGAACAAAATACCTACATCAAATCCTAGCTCTCCTCTGCTGATCTCCAGCTCCCCAAGCTTTATCCTCTTATCTTTCCTTCTCTCCAGTGGCAGTGTCCATCTGCCACCTCCTACTGACTCATCCGTCCCTCGTGGTCTTCTGCCTCTATCATATGACTGTCAACCATGTGCCCATTTGCGTACGGCCAAAAGTAACTGGACATTTTGGTTGCCCAGTCTAAGACATTTAGAAAGTCCTTTAAAAACTCTTGTACTGCACAGCCCAGGCTTTTCCAGCAGTCCCCACTCTCAGTGCCCACAGGGTTAACAAAGAAGCACCAGCTCCCAGGTCCATCCATCTGCAGGGCACACAGCAGCCCCATGATGGCTTTGCAGGACATTGTGGGAAACACAGCAACTTGCTTGTGCTGAGCTGCCCATGGGGCACCGCTCTGAAAGCGTGAGCCGCCCCAGACTTCAAGTCAGGGATTTTCCCATAGCCCTTTCCTGCAGACCTGCTTCAGCCCTTCAGCGGACAGTGTCCCTCCCAGAGCCGCTGGCCAGAGCTTGGTCCTCTGGGTGGCAGGGCCATCACCCCCATGTTGATGCAAACAGGGTGATACACGAGTCCTTTGCCTTCTTTGATGCTCCCAGGGCAAATTCCTCCAGAGCCTGCGAAGTTTGCCTCTCTATTTCACATTAGCACTAGTTTGTAGCTGCCCTCTGGCCCCCAGGGTGGAAGGTCAATCCTTTATTTACTTAGTCCCTCACTTAGCTCATCTGCAGCCCTTTCAATGCTTTGGATAACAGACACAAAGCGGACTACTAACCTGCTCCCCAGCCAGGAGCCCGTGCTCCTCAACTCCTGTGCTGGGGAGAAGAGCATTGTGTTCTCCAGGCAATACCAGTGCAGCACAGCAAAGCAGACTGGGTGGGCAGCAGCTCTTCCCTACTGAGGGGCAAAGTCTGATTCAGCATGGAGCAAAATGAGGGATGCAGAGGCTTCCAAAAACCAACACGCCTAGGTTAAAACTTCTGAATGGTAGGGGAAAATTATATCCCTGACATCACCTGGCAGGTCGTGCTTGCTGGTGCCTCTGGAGCTGATTGCAGTCCTTTGCTGCCCTTGAACATTGCAGCATCCTTGTGCCGTGCCCTCCTGGAGTGACCCAGCACCTCTCCTGGGCCCCTCAGATGCTGCTGCACCTGGGAGAGCTTCAGCAGGTGAAGCTAGAGCCCCACGCTGAGTAAGGGAACGTGCCAGCTCTGGGCTCCATGCCCAGCACAGGGGGCTGCTCCCCCCTGCCCAGTGCTCTCTCTGCAGTTAGAGCATACCCAGGATGTGAGAGCCCGGTGAGTCCCAGCTGAGCCCTGGACCCCTCAGGGTGGCTGATGGGTGGGCTTGGAGGCAGAAAATCACCCAAAAGCAGAGGAGTGCAGCTCAGTACGGCAGCCACAGCCCCCCAGCCGGGGCTGGCCACAAAAACAGCAGGTTTCAAACCTTGTCTGCTTGCATGAGCCTGGGGAATGACATTTTCCCAGTCCTGTCCCACCTGGGGACACACCACAGAGCATCTCTCCCCTCATTCGAGGTGTTGCAGCTTGCTGTGGGGCAGCTGAGCCTGCCTTCAGCCCCCTGTTGTCTGCAAGTAACATCAAACCAAAGCAATCAATAGTAGCAAATAAGCAGTTTTAATAACTAAACAATTATCAAATCTTTACTTTTGAATAATACTCATATTAAAAGGATAAATTAAAGTACTTCTCAAGCACCCCCACACTTGCACAGGGTTTAGGCCCTGAAGAAGCAGATGAGGGATCCCAACTCTCTCAGAGGACACCATGCACCAGATGTCAGTGCAGTAGCCAGAGAACGGCCCTGAGGGACCACTGCAGGCACCGCTGGCTGCAAGGAGCAGAGGTGGTCTCCGAGGGTCAGCCAAAGGCAGACACAAAAGGGGTTTCCTTGAAGGCTCCGGGCGCTGGGAAGGAAATGTGCCCTTCATCTGGGTGCCCCAGGCCAGCTGTTTATTCAGGTCCCGCAGAACAATACCGTAGCCGGAAAAACCGGCCTCCCCCCTCCATAGGCCTGGCTGGAGGGGCCATGCGTCCCCCCCAGGCTTGTCTCCAGGGTGAGTGAGCAGTGCCTTGGCTCATAGCCATGCTGCTCATGTTTGTCACCACGGGGGCTTTTTTTTTTTTTAAAGTCTTTTTGTTGCCATGTTCTGCTATTCCTTCCGAGGATGGGAAGTGGCAACTTCTTGGAGAGGAGGCTGGGGATTTGGGGAATTTCAGGCCGGGAGAGAGCATGAGCTCATCTGCCCTGACCCCCCACCACAGCCCTGCCCCACAGCACCCTCTGGCCGCAGTGGTGCTGGCTGTAACCCAGCACATGCTCCAGGGAGCCTGGCTGTGCCCAGCATATGTCTGACCCGGGGAGATCTCTCCTGCCGAACAACCAAACCCCTGCTCTAGGGATCCAGGCAATACCGAAACCCGTCTGCAGCTGAGCTCAAGGAGGGAAGGCTGTGATCCTGCCCACCCAGACTTCCATGCTTGAGGGCAGAGGCTTCCCAGGAGACCTGCACTCCAGGGATGTTGGTGTTTCAAGGCAGCACTAAGCTGAGCTCTAGCATCGCCTACACAGTCACCTTTCCCTGGGCAGCCTGGAGAATTCAGCCAAACAGGAGCAGTGCCCCTGCTGAGGGTTATAGGGTCAAGGCTAAGCCGTGCCCCAGGTGCTCAGTATTTAGCCAGATTAAACTCTCATAGTGGTGGGGAGTTTTTGTCAGCTGGAGGATGTTGCAAGGCCATGTTCTGCCTTCCGGTTGAGAGCTCCTTGTGTTCCCTGAGTGAGATGTCTTCCCACTTTGATTGCATTATAGGATGTGACAAGCTGATCCCTGCCAGGAAATTAATGAGCCCCGAGCACCTTGCCCATCCATCACCACCCCAATCAGTTACCCAGCGTACTACCCACCCTGGCCACACACCCAGCGCTGCTGGGCTTTGAAGGTCAATGACAGCCTAAAACTTAACTTTTCAAGGACATAATGCTGCTGCCAGGCTGGCAAGGGGCTCAGTTCACTGGTGGTCCAGCACAACCCCAGCCCTGCCCATGTGGCAGCAAAACTTGGCCAGCAAGGGCTGGTTGTCCTGCTGATGCTTCCCTCCAGGCAGCTGTGTCTGACCAGTGCCTGTGTTCTCCCTTCCTGTCACCCATGGGAGCCTCTAAGGCTGTCACAGTCCCGGGTGCCAGGCCCATGGGGAAATTCCCAGTGACTACCAACAAACCCCAAACCTCATGTTCAGTGATGGCCGGGGCAGGTTAACACGGAGCTGGAAATGAGAGCAGAACACCTGGGAGGCTGTAGAAGTGTCTCCTCACTGAAACAGAGGTGGGATTAGGGGAAAAAATTGAAGGAAAATGAATGAGAGTGGTCCTAGGATGCATCAGTGGGGAGAGCATTGTCCCCGGGCTGCATTTCCCAGACCAAGGGTGCAAAGGGCCACTCGCAAAATGATAGCAAGTGGTAACAGTTTGTAGAAACCATGATAAAAGGAGCTGGAAGGTCAAATGGATGAAGGCACTTCCAGCTCCTGAGGGCTGGTTGTGCTCCCCAGGGTCTGGCCCCTCCGTGCTGCCATACCAAAACCGGTATTTAATGTGCTCACAGCCTTTCAGAAGTATTTATGAGACACTGGAGCACCACAAAACCTTTGCTCATGCTTACAGATTGCAAGGTAGATCGCCTGAAGCTGCTGATGGATTTTGGGGCACTGATACTGAATGCCTGATGCTTAGCAGCACCATGGTGGCAAGACGACAGCTCCCTGGGCTTGTGCCAGGCAAGCAGCCATCCTGCCTGGCACCGCAGCATCCTGCTCATGTGCCCTACTGTGTGCACATCTGGGGCTGGCGAGGGGCAGAGGGGTGCTGGAAGGTTGGTGAGATGAGGGTCCCCACCTCCCCTGGCAGGCAGGTCCCTACTGAGAGCCCCGGCGCCTGGATGTGGCCCTGGCAGAAGAGGAGCAGGCTGGTAGCCACATCTCCTGCAGCAATGGGACTGGGCAAGCTAGGGGACACTGAAACGCCAAAACCTGGCCAGCAAGGACAGGTAACAGCAGATGCAGGGAGTGAAGCAGTTTGTGCAGCAGCCGAGGCCAAGCAAAGCTCCCACGCATCTTCACAGGGTGAGGGCATTTGCAGTGTCCTTTTGCACTTCCCCAGCACGTGCAAAGAGTCCGGGCAGGAGACGGAGTTGGCTCCTGCAGATGGGGTTGCGTTCCAGGGATGGCGATGTCTGCAAATACTTTCCAACGAACTACTTCTTTCCCTGAAAAATGGAATTTCATTAAATTAGCTTGGAAGTAGTGGGGGAAATTCCCACGTTGTGCTTGCATTTCACTTTGTCTCCATTGGATAATTATGAAAAATACAGCTTTCCAAGTGTGTCACTTGTTCTTCTTCGATTTAAATATTCCTCTTCCACCTCATTCTCCAGGAAGTATTTTTTACTTAATCTCAATTGTGGAAAAAAATATTAAAATCTTCTATTTCTGGTACTAAAAGAAAACAGAGACAAAAACTTTCCAATTTAAAACTTTCTCACCAACAAAATAAGGACAAAATGAAATATTTTTTCCCCAACCATTTTTGTTTATCTTGAAAAATTTCAAAAGAAAAAAAGCCACCAAAACACAAAAATTCAGTAGTTTCCTCCCTGAGCTGATGGAGATCTCTCTGGAGGAAATGTGTCTGATAAGCTAGAGTAAAAGCCGCCTCCCCTGTTTTATCTCAAGCAGTGTGTCAGATGGGTATTTCTAGTAGGATCTCTTCTGGACACTCAGAGCATCAAATTACTCTCCCATCCTGTACTCCTCTGCTGAACTGTTTTGGAGCTCCTGGATTGGCACTCACCAGAGACACCAGGCAGCCATGCTGCAGCGGGACGTGGTCCATGGCTGGAGGGAAGAGTTCTCGCCAATGGCAGGCAAATGTACATCTCTGTCCTTCAACCCAGCTGCTTCGCTGGAAAGGGCTGAGGATGTCCCAGGAGCTGCCCCTTTGGCCATGTGGTGTGGCTG
Organism: Burhinus oedicnemus; assembly: GCA_008921705.1. Lineage (NCBI taxonomy): Eukaryota > Metazoa > Chordata > Aves > Charadriiformes > Burhinidae > Burhinus > Burhinus oedicnemus. Next base: position 163,871 of record VFFE01007569.1, read on the forward strand.
GGAGAGTCCTGTTTCATCAAGGTCTTAGGAAAGATGCTTCCGTGCCTCAGTTTCCCCATTAAGCATTACAAGTAGCCACTTCACTATTGCCTTTCCTAAAGCAAGCATGGACCAGAAATATTTGCACTTCCCAGCATTAGAGGCATCTCAATTCACTCCTAAATCCACAGCCAGCAGCCCTTGCTTCCGCCCCTACATGGGACCACCAAGGAACTGAAGCCCTGAAAGCATCCAGCCCCAAAACACCCCATGGTTTGGGCTGGACACCTGCTGCCAGCCTGGCTGGGGCACAGACGGCAGCTGTGAGCACAGGGCTGGTCACATTCTCACCCTGGCTGAGTCCATATTCCCCATCTTGGGCTTTGCTGCTAATATCCAGCTTGCCCAGGGAAAGAACCCCCTTGGCTGCCATCACTGGGGGGTCAGCCCACACCTCTGTCCACCAGCTCCCTCGGGGCTTTGCATCCAGGCACTGCGATGGGGATGCCCATCCCTGCAGCGGAGAGAGGGCCAAAAGGAGCCCAGCCTGGAAACCCTGACCTAAAATGAGGCCAATTACCCATTAATTGATGCCGCCTACTCCCCAGTGATTAATTGTCGAGAGAAACCATGTCACATTTTGCAAGCGCAGACTCCAGCGCAGCGACACGGTGGGTCCTTTATCAGCCCCGGGGCCAGCCGCGGCACCAGCCTGTCTGAGCCAGCCAGGTACCTTTGCGTCCCAGGGCTTGTTTGTTTTGGTGTAAGCCTGAGCGTAATTGGGGCTAAAGAAAAATACCCACAGCAAAACAAATGCGGCGCCAATGATGGACACAGCCCTACAGCCAGCACGAAGACAGATGGGAGGAGAGCCTGTCTTGAGAAGCCCAGGTGGAGATGCTCGAAGAGTTCAAACACATGGCTGCCGACCCTGCAATTAATTTCCAGTGGCCCCTGTGAGAGTGAAGACCCCAGCCAAGGACCTCCTGCAGCCTGGACATTCCGAGGGCTGCAGGGAGCACCCCACTGCATCCCACTCTGCCGTCCGAGCCCGGGGAGCGGGGCCACCTGTGCTAGCCATGGAACTTTCTCGTAGCTTTCCTTGCCCGAGCTTCCCCCAATACCAACCTGAATAATTCATGTACGAGACAGAGAAGAGGATAAATCACAAGCAATGATTAACATGAGTTATTTTACGTGCTGGGAAGATCTATCGGTCCAGCTCCACCAGGTTGCAGTGATTAATGCAGTGCTGCTGCCCTGGACAGAAGCCCTTACATTCAATTACAGATGCTGGGGGGCTCCCGAGCAGCAAGAAATCAAACAGAGACGAGACTGACTGGGGAAACCCCAGTTCACTGTAAAAGATTTCAAGTGGATCCACCCCATATTAGCCCCAATCAAGTTTAATGGCATTCAGATAGGTCAAGAAACCAAACACACAGGAAAATCAGGCACGCTCTGACATCCCCGTGCATTTGCGACTTAGTGCAAAGCCATCAAAGCCAGTTCTTAGGTCATGTCCATCATGTGAGTCTGCAGGTTTATCAGGCCAGCCCTCCAATGCCCTGGGAGCAGACTAGCCTGGGGTGCAGAGACTATTTTAAAAATAAAAAAAATGCAACATCCTGGCTTGATTAACATTAATTAACTAACAATTAATTAACATTAATTAGTTAACAAACTGAATGTTATTCTAATTCCTTGGTAACACCTGACTCCAAAACCCTTTTTCACCCTCTCCAGGGCTGCCTCTTGCAATTTATCATTTCCCAGCTAGCCTGGGAGCTTTGCTCTTCTGGGGCAGGATCCCTCCCGTGCCCCATAGGTACCAACCGATTTGTTTCTGAAAACCAGCAGCCTTACAGAAATGCCTCTGCATCTGCTGGAAGGCCCAAAGAGGGGAAGCCCTGGGGGTTTTCGTAGGAGAGCCCTTACCAAGCTCACAGGTGTCATATGCAATGTGATGTGGTTTGAATCCTGCTCCTGGGCTGGCTCTGCATAGTGGCTGTTTTTTGCTGTTTGATCTCTCTGCTGCAGTTATACCTGATTCCTTTCTCTTGTATCATTGGCCTCAATAACAAAATGCATATTTATTCAGATTTAGACCTTGCTAGACAATGCAACACTGAATTTAGGACCAGGAAAGCCACCACTGAGCCATCCCCATAAGGTTAGGCTATCGTTATGTATTTTAGAGCCTTGATCATGTCAGACCTGCAGCACCCATTGAAAAGAAGGGGAAAAGCTGGGGTTGCAGCCCTCTTGGTGGCAAAGCCCTCTGCCCCATTCTGTGGCACAGGCGGCTCCAGCTCCCCCCGCAGCCTGGCCGGGCTCTCTCTCCCTGCTGCACGGCACAGCAATCTGCCAGGGAGGAGTTGTATTAGCTCAAGCCATTAACACAGAAAGTTATTAGTAGGCTCTTGGGCAGAGTCTATTTTCATATTCATTTGGCTAATTAAATGTAAATCATTGCTTGGGATTACCACAAAGGATCCCAAGCCCCATCAGCTAGCCTGTGTTCACAGGGGACAAAGGGTGTCACCCCAGCGCAGAGGTGATTCATGGTCACACAGGACATGCCCGGTCTGCTGTGGCAACAAGTGACCCCATCACCCATGGGCGATGACAGACACAGGGGGTGAGTGGGGTTATTTGGGCTCTGAGGAGCAGACGCCACTTCTTTCCACCTGTGGGGTGTATAAAGCAGTGACATCTGGCTGTGGCTCTCTGCAACTGTGGGGCTTGGAAGATGCTCCGTAAACATCCCAACCACGATCAATATTTGGAGCCTGCTGGCTCTGGCTGCCCTCCCCAGGGTCCAGCAGAGCATATGGGTGGTTTCCAAACCACTGGCTAGTGTTGCAGCGGCTTTTAAGGTGTCACTGACCTCCTCGAGGGTACGTCTGCCAGTCACATAGGCTGAAGTGTTGGGAGAATCCAGGGACCTCTCCAGGATCACACTACCAGCCTGGCTGCCATGCCCATGTTGGTGCCTGGCACACCCCGTGGCAATGCTACAAAATCACCAGCAAATGGGATTTTCTGCTCCAGACAGGACACAGAAGGGCTGCAGGTGGGGCTGGGAGGGGTGGTGATGGATGCCCTGGGAAGTGGCGCTTCCCTGTGGCCAAGGAACTTGCAGGATGGACACAATCTCTCCGGCGAGCGCTGGCCTCCCGCCTCTGTTTACCATGTCCCCTGCATTTGGGTCGGGGCCTCGCTTCAAACAGCAGCATGGCTGGATTTGGTTTCACTCCCTTTCTCAAAGCAAACAAACACAGACAGCATCACCTGCTGCATCGGCCTGGGGGGCACCAGGGCAGGCGGGCAGGCTTCGTCCTCCCATGGATGCTGCACTCAGCCAGCCCTGGGCTGGGTTGGGTGCTCCGGGCTGCACCCACCGCATCCCCCCACTTGGCCCAGGCACCGGTCCCTTGTTACATTCCACTGGTGGGAGAAGCCAGTCCATCTCATCCCATGGCAGGGGGTCTCAGGGTTGCTGTGCCGCTCACACGACGATGAAGTCAACCTTTGTGTGATACAGGCAGGACAGAAGTCCATGCCACGCAGGGGTTCAGTTACCAGGGCTGCCCGGAGAACCGCTGGCAGAGCACTGCATCCGCAGGGTGCATGAGGGATGGGCAGAGAGGGTCAGAGCTGAGCTGCCAAGCCAAGGGCAGGGGTACGTGGAGAGGTCCAGGGCGGGGGATAGCATGAGGCAGAGCTGGCCCAGCCCTGTTGTCTGGTGTCTGCATTTTGGTGCCCACGGCAAAATTCACCTGCCACTCAAAGCAAACCCACATCCGCCTGCCCCACAGCCTGGCTCCGGCTGCATGTCCTGGCTGGTTGCAGACGGATGGGCTGGGAGCCGGCCAGGAGCAGGCAGAAGAGCTGGGAACCAGGGGGTTCTTCACCCCTCTTTGGGACAGCTCACAGGCAGAGTGAGCCCAGGCTGCCTGTGTGCAGCTGCAGGGGCAGAGCCACAGGGGGAGGCAGGTCCCTACTTTCTGCCTCCAGCCCCATCTCAAGGTTGGGTAGCAACCAGGGCCAGTACTGCTGAGGATCCCCGGGTACTCTCATTGCCCGGTGGCTGGGACATGGCTGTTTGCTGCAGATGGAGCTGCAGCATTGTGCTCATCCTCTGAGCCACACAGCTCCCTGGAATCCAGCTCAGTATTGGTAGCTGGCAGCATTGGCCAAGCTGGGCACACACCTACAACAAGCCCTGCAAGGTGGGAAAAGCAGGAGACGGCATCTCTGGATGACATACTATGGGCAGCCTGTGCTATGCCGCCTGCAGTCCCGTGGGCAGGGAAGGAGCAGGGGGCCTACTCTCCATTGCCCCCAGGTACCCAGCTGCTCCCTGCCCCATAGCCAGGCTGGTCATGCCTCTGTGCTGGCTCACAGCCCCACTGCACACTGGTCCCCACTGCCTCCTGTTATCAGCTGCTGAAATCCCACCTGTTTTCCCTGCTGTTTGTAGTAGTAGCCCTGTCCATATTAACCCCTGACCCCACCAAGCTGTTCTTTTCTTCTTTTGACAATTGTGTTTACCAAGTGCTTTGAGGTTAGCTTTTTTCTCCATGCCAGAGCTCAGCCATCCTGTCTCCAGTTGGGATGCATCCTGGCCCTTTCCAGCTTGGAGGGTCCACAACAGCCACAGCCCGGCACAGGGATGCTGCTCCTGCCAAGCCAGCCAGTGAACCAGAGCAGCGCCAGCATCCACGAAAAGCCCGACAAAAACTGGTGCTCACCTTTTGCTGGGAGATCTTTAGAAGAAGTCCCCCATCCTCTCCAGTCCTTGTCCCCCCCGACTTCCCATGGGACCCCAGCCTTGCCTGGGTATCAACAGGGAGGACCGTGGCCTCACCCATCCCAAGCCTGGGTTGACTTATGCTGCCCCAGTCCCAGCTGGAGAAACTGGACCTGCCTCGGGAGCAGGGACAGAAGAAGGGTGAAGGCCAAGGTCAGAGGGTGTGGGGTGGAAGAACTTCTGCAAACCTTCACCAAGCCAGCCCGCCCCAGCCTCGGCAGACTTCCCTCCACCCTCCTTCCCTCACTCACCCTTCCTTAATTATTCTTAATGGGCAAGCTCATAAGAGCTTCTATCAACTTTATTACCAGATCAATTAGTGCTTTCTTTCCCCCCTCCTCCTCCCCTCATGCTAATAATCCCATCAAATATGAAGACAGCATCCGCACCAGTACCCAGCAACCTGGAGAAGGTGCCGGGAAATGCAGCATAGTCTGAGCTCCAGATGCTCTGTTGGGCACTTCGGAGATCGATGGATCCTCCTCAAGACGTGGCCCAGTGAGGAGGTGCAGGAGCCAGGGATGGGGGAGATTAATTGGAGAAGACTTTGGCACCGAACGGCTCCAAAATCCACCAGTGTGAGCTGAGCGGGAGTGGCTTGGCACTGGGATGCGGCCCTCTTGCCTGCAGCCCTGCGAGCTGGTGGGGTCAGCACAGCCGGCAGAGGATACAGGTGTTTGTCGGTGGGTCCGGGGGAAGGAGCTACAGCATCATTCAGAACTCCACAGGACAGAAGGGATGGGGCCATGGGGACAGAAGATGGGGGAATGGTGGTGGCCAAGTGCTCTGAAAGAGAGGAGAGGACACCTGCCTGGCATGAGGGTGAGAGCAGTCCCAGCACCTCTGTTCTTCTGTATGGGAGACCTGAGGGAGGATGGGGACACCCCTGGGGCACACATCAGCCGTCACAAAAAGGTTCTGGATAGCCCCGCGTCCCCTTTGGAGAGGGAGGGATGCAGAGGATGAGTGCTGGCGCTGAGCACATCATCCAGCCTCTTCCCCAACGTTTCATTCCTCCTTCCCTAACCTCTACCCTCTTTGGGGGCCCACCTCAAGCACCCAAAAGGCAAGTGTCCTCCTCAGCACAGCCCTTGCACGCACACAAGTGCTGGATGCACAGATACAGGAGCTGGCTGCGAGCTGCAGCCATGCAGGATGCCCTGGCTCACAGCGGGGCCATCGCAGCCTAACTGACAGCCCCTGAAGGGGACGGGCAGGGAAACTGTGGGAGCGAAAGGATTTTGAAATGTTTGACCGGGGGACCTTGCTTGGAAAGCAACTCCTCTCACAGGGACGCCAGCTCCCGCCCCAGAGCGTTTCTCAGAGACCCCTTGGCTGCCCACGCAGTTTGTTCCAGCCTGAAAGGTCCTAGTCAAACATCCTGGAAAGGCCACAGCATTCCCAGCAGCCTAAGCCACGTGTCCTGCTGGTGTCAAGCTGATGGCTTGCAGCTTTGGCACTGGAAAGGACTCAAAGGCCGCAGCAAAACTCCAGCCTGCCTGGGCTGTGGGGCAGTATGGCTCTGAGCCCAGGGGCTCAGCATGGGCTCCCGGCCCCTCAGCCAGCCAGGATGACCAGAAGAGCTATGGTACAAGGAGGAGTCATGCCAGTGAAGCACCTACAGCCTTTTCATTAAATCAGCATTCACACTCAGATGGGGTCCACATGGCCACCAGGAGTAGGACCCTGCAGAGCCAGCCCCCAGTCCCCATGCATTTGGGCCATGCTCAGCCATTGGGTTCAATGCTATGACCTATACGAGCTGGTTCACCTAGCAAGGTCCCCTCCCAGCTCTTGGAGGGTGTCAGATGGGGCACTGTGTGTTTGGCCCGGCAAAAAATACCCAACAGCTTTTGGTGGCTGCTCGCAGTGACCCCTGCATGGAGACATTGGTCCTTGACTACATCCCCTGAGATGTCCCCAGTGAGAGAAGAGTTAGGGGACAATATCCCACACTTCTCATGTAAGGAGATCCCACTGCCTCCTAATGTTTGCTATGAAGAGCCAGCAGCTTGGTGCACATTTATACTCAACGATTCCGCGGGGCACTGGGGGTTTCCCAGACCCACCGCAGTGCAGGCTGCTGGCTGAGCACTCCAAACTCCTGCTCTTTCAGTTGTCTTTCCAAGTGGCTCAAGTTCATCTCCCTCCTGAAACAGCTTGTTCCTGGGTCCCCAGCTGGACTTGCCCCTGCTCTTGCCTGTGAGTCTTCTCTCTGTGGATTTGATCTGAGACTCTCTAGACTCTCAACCCTGAGCCTGTAAGACCTACCCCATCCACCTCTGAGGCTGGACTAGACAAGGTCTTTGCACAGCACCAGCCAGCACAGGGCTCTCCAGCCTATGCAGGTAGAGCCCTCCTCTGCGGCCTGCGGGGTTGTCACTCCCAAGGCAGAGCAAAGAGGGGGCTGCCCAGCTCTCACCACTTCTAAGCTGCTTCATTTGCACCCCATTCCCAAGGAAGACCTCCAAAGAGAGCTCCTGGCCTTCATCTGCTGTGGGCTGTGCAGACTCAGCTCCAAGAAACTCTGGTTTGCAGCTGACCTAGAGCAGCTCGGTGGCTCTGTGACCCTCCAGGGACCCTGTGGGAATTGTGCCTGCCTGGAGGGGTGCCCTGGGCTGAGCATCACAAGCCTGGGGCCAGTCCCAGCCAGGGGGCTGGCAGGGAAAAGCAATGCCGCTACCACAGGTCTGGGAAGAGGAGGAAACCCAGCCTGAGTCTTCTCAGTATCACGCAGAAAATCCGATATTGCCCCTGGGAAAACAGACCCTAAAGGCTTCCAACTTCATGGCCAAGGGCTTCTCCTTCGCACATGGAGGTGTCTGGTACATGAGTGCTATCGCTGCCGGGGACAGAGGAGGAGAGAGCAAAGCGCCGCTGCCCCCCGCCTTCCCCCAGCCCTTCCAAAATAATCAGGCCTGGGAAATAATAGTCAATGTGAAAAGAATTAAAAAGGCTTCTGTATGTGTGTGCGAGTCCTGCCAGGTTAATACTGCTGCCGATTTGCCTGACAGCTCCAAGATTGATTACCCGCCTCAGCGCTCTTTATAACTTGATCAGTCGAATTAATCTCTGGCTGCGGGCCCATCTGATGCCAGGCATCACAAATTTAATTTGGAGGTGTATGGGATCTTTTATTCCTCCCTCCCTCCACTCCCCCCCATCCCTGTCCCTGTCCCTTTCTTAGCTCACCAGCACGCGTGATGCTTCCACCATTGTAGGGATGACCTGGGCTGTCTAAAGCTTCCTCAGGGCTGCAGGGAATAACATCATCAGGTAAACCCATGCTACCCAGAGCAAAAAAAAAAAAAAAAAAGGAAAAAAAAAACAAACAAAAAAACCCAAACAGAGGCCAAAGCAGACACTAAGTAAGACATATTAATGTACTAAAGACTTAATGAAGTTTGGGGGGGGTGGTGGGGATGGAGGGGAAAGTGCTTACTTTATTAGTTTATGGCCGATTAATGGGTACGGTCATTACAATGATGGAGATGGATTGCTCCCATCAAACACAACCACCAGCCTCTTTTGGAAGGTAGAGGGGTGCCGGCGTTAGCGCCTTGCTGCTCGGCCAGGGTCTGGGAAACAGGGTGCTGAGGAGGGAGGGGAGAGGGACTTGGGGAGACCAGGGGGCTGCGAGGATGCCAGTGAGGTTTTGGAGGATGCCATGAGCTGGAGACTGAATAAATGAGGGTTTCAGGTGGTGGGACCAAGGCATCAGTGCTTTGGAGGAGGGATCCTGCAGAGGAGAGGAAAGAAAAGGGGGAAGTGGAGAGGCAAAGGAGATCCCATGCCAGCAGGCAGCCTGGAGGTGATTTCAGGGCCCCAAAGATGTATTCAGCTTCCAGGTACAGAAGAAGAGCATCTAGGATGCGCTAGTACCCAGCTCCCAGCCACAGAAGGCACAGGTCAGATGGACAGACTGGGCAGGAGCTATGGAGCTCAGCTCCATGAGTGGTAAGCAGCTCTCATCGCCTACCTCTCCTGGGCTCTGTGCTGGGACCCCCAAGTGGGTCTGCAGGACCAGCCCTTGCCAGGATGTGAAAATCACTTTGATTCACTCCAAAACACGGTTAAATACCTGCTCACAGCCCAGGTGCTCCATGGCAATGACCCAGAGGTCCCAGACACCTCATGATAATCTGAATTAACCAGTAACTCTCCAGCTGCTAATTGGCAGTTACCCTCTAGCTCCCTGGGGCAGGGCAGTAATTCTTATCCCCATGAGCCATGCTACTGGCTGCCATTTACTAAGGCTGGAGGAATAAATGCAGCAGGGAAACACTCACACGCTGCATCCACTCAACAGCCTTTAATTCCTCCTGTAGAATGTTTGCAGCCCCTTTCATTCACCTCACACCAAAATTTATACCAACTGTGAAGGGTAATTTGCTTTTTTTGCCCTTAATGTCCAGAACATTTGCACTGGAGACAGGAGTTGGGAGACAGGAAGGAGCACCTTAAACATTTGTGCAAACTTTGCTGTCCCTGGAAAGATAAGGTCTGTTGATCTCCACACACAGGGGAAAGGAACAGAGGGAAACATGTCTTGACGTCTTGTCTTTTTTTGTTTTGGTTTGATTTGGTTGTTTGGGTTTTTTTTTTTTTTGGATGGCAAGGTCCCAGTGCACAGCCAGGACCTGCTCTGGCAGCCTCCTGACCCATCTGCCCAGGCACTGGGTGGCAGAGCTGGGACTGCATCTGTCAAACCCTTGGAAGAAGCAAATGAGCACCCAAAGCAGCTGCTTTCCCCATGCAGCCTCACCCATGGCTGTTTCAGCTGATGTTATACCCGAGCTCTGCCATCCCTTCGCCCATGCCCCACATCTCTGCTGTCACTGACCGTGGCCTTTCTCCATAGGGTTGGGTCCAGCTTGTTGAACACGGTGGTCTGTGGGCTCACAGACCAGCAGGAGGCTGGCTTTGCCCTGCAACCTTCACCATACAATTAACTCTCAGGAGCAACGCAGGGATCTGATGGAGAAGAGTGGGACTACAGATTTCCATTCCTTTAGGTCCTCTCCCAACCTAGTATCTCTCCATCTGTGTGCATTACCTGGCGGTTCAGCCAGTTTCCCATCCAATTGCTGGACAAGCCTAAGAAGACTTGGTCTCTAGAGCATCACAGAGCAAGCCAAGCTTGCAATTTGGTGTTGTGAAGGGGTTGGGATCATCCAGCAGCTCATTTGCCATCCCCACCGGCCCCTAGGCTCAGCGGCGAGGGAAGGGCTCACAGCCGCATGCCAGCATCGAGCAGCACCGCTGCTCACCAGCATCCACGTGGACTCGCAGCCTTTCATCATTCCCGAGTGATGAATAACCACCCTAATGAATGGAGGGAAATTGGATTAGTGCTGAACACCCATGTGCTTAAACTGTGCCTGATTAAAACCCCATCTGTGCAGGGAAAGGCCGAGTCTCCCTGCCGCTCAAAAGCCAGGGAGCTGGCAGCACTTCTGCATGGCCTCATCTGCAGCCTGTTCGGACATTTCAGGTGTACAGGAGCTTTTTCCCCCTCTACCTCTGGCAAGCTAACCCTTGAAGGCTGAACCGGAAAGTTTGGGACTGGTTTTCCTCAATCTGCTGACCTGTTCTCAGTGGATGCTTTTGCAGCTAGAACAGGGAAGCTGTACAAGACTTCAAGTCACCTCTAGGCTTGCTACCAGGTCCCTGCCTCAGCTGGGAAAAATCAGTTTCAGTCTCATCCTCTGTGCCTCAGTTTCTCCATCTCCAACTGATTTGAGCAACAGCTTCTCACATGCAGAGACTGTGTTTTCTCTCAAGCAGAAAGTCTCCCACTAGGAATTTGCCCCAAATTCTGGTCTGTGCAGAAGCCACCTCTGCTTTTCTTGGTGGCTTTTCATAGACCCCTTAGAAACAGCCTGGGGACACCAACGAGGCTGGCAGTTCATAAGACGTGGGTGCCAGGACATGGAGTAGGAAACCTGCCAGGACCGAGGCTGCAACTAGAGAGTTCAAGGCTAGGAGAGATGCCAGGATCCTCTGCAGTTGCCTCTGAAACTACTCAGGCCATGTTACATCAGCCTGCCTCCAAACACCGATAGCTGTGACCCAGGTTTGCTTAAAGCATCTCTATGACAAAAAGTATATGGAAAAGGATCCCAGTTTGCTCTGCAGACAACAAAAGCATGCTAAGCCACCTCTGTTCTTGGTGGATGGGCTTATTTCAGCCCCCCCTCACTGCTAAAACAACTGGAAAATAAAATGGATCTTATTTTTAAGTGTTTTTTTCTTGGTTTGAACTCAGGTCCCGATTCATGTTTTCCCTTTCTTAGTTTCATGATCCAGTCCTTCAGCACTTGGCGATTCCTCTTCACAAAGTGACCAGAGGCCCTCACACTCATTTTGCTAAGCTCAATCCACCAGACCCTACAAGGCATTTTCTCTGGGCCTGAAATCCCACCATGGCTCTTCCCTGTGCCAGCTCCAGTGGCACATCCATCCTCCTGCCCAGGAGATGGCACTGACCTACCGACTGTCCATCCCGGGAAGCTCACAGCCCTTGGATGGCCGGCCTTTGCTGCAGACCCTGGGGACAGCAGTGGGACCTGATGCTGAGCTCCTGCCCGCTCACAGTTCTGATTGCTTGGGACCATTTTTGGGGATGAACAGCTGCTGCAACCCATCTCATGGGCAACATCCTGGTTGCAACCCACAACATGCTGGTGCTATCCCAAAGACACATCCCAAAGAGCCCTTTCTGCTCTCCTCCCCAGACACAGGACCTTCCGTGACCAAGGCACTGCAAGATGCTGCATAACAGCGCACTCCACACCAGGACCTGGCCCTGCACCAGGTCCCCAGCTCTGACCAGTGCTGCCCCATCCTTCCCCAGCCTCCACACACCTGCATGGAGGACCAGGATTTTGATACATCACCAGCCTGACCATGAGCTGCTTCAGATCAACACGACTCAGGGTTTGGCTGCCAAGCACTTTTGGCATTGATTTTCCCTCATGCTCATATGAGATGAGGCTGCAACATCTGCTGAATGGGCATCAGCATGTAATGAAACGCAGTTGCTGCTCTGATTGACAGCCCAGCAATCCTGCAGGAGAAGTGAGGAGCAGACAACCCAGCCAGACACCAAACCCTGGATGGCTTTTGCCAGTTTCCGTGCAGGGTCAAGATGTGTTTGTCCCTGGGCTCCCTTGGGTTCAGAAGAACAGTTGTCTTTGCATCTCACGGAGCTTGGCAACTAATGCTGCTTTAATTGCTGGGCTCCTTTGCTACCACATCCTGCACAGGCAGGTGTGTGGATAACTTTGTCAGCTGTATAGTATCACTGCTGTCCCAGCCTTGCTGGGTGGTGGCTGTGGGGCCACCCCCACCCCAAGGGCTGCCACCAGCACAGGGACCCAGGGGATGTTCAGCACTGTCCCTTGCCAAGGTAGCATTACGGTCCAGCACAGCATCACAAGAGAGCCCAAAAGCACCCAGCTGCTCTCCGCACTTCATGTCCGCATTGAGGAAACTTTCCAGTCTGGGACAAGGTTGTCACCCAAGATCTGTCACAGGTAATGGGAGCTCAGGCTCCATAACACCCACACTCCTGCCCTAGACCTCAGGCACATCCCTGCAGCTCACCCTGGTGCTGGAACTGCCTGTCCTGGACCATTCCACCAGCTCTGCTCCTGCACACCTGTATTCTACCCAAAACTCCAACCCCTAAATCTACCCCCCTGCCCCCTCCAAGGACTGCGCCATGAAAACCCCAACCCAGACTGCCTGCAAACACCCCAAATGAGCTTTGCCCCCCAACTCCACAAGTGAGGGTGATGGTAGACCTCGCTAATGCACCCAGCAGGGAAGGGCTGCGGGTGCCAGTTGCTCTTCAACCATAATGAAAGTCTCAGGTATCCCAGCCTGGCCAAATCACCTCCTACAGACACAGCACGGCGCTGGAGTAGCAATAAAAGTGTCAGGGACATCTCCTCGTGCATCACCAGACTGCAGCATTTCAGGAGCGGCCTGCACAGAGGTTAATTATTGCTTCCCTCTCTTTCCCTCTCGCTCCCAGTTTAAGATGGATCTGACTGTCAGGAGGGGTGACAGATGAAGACAAAGCACAGGTACGGCTCCCATGAACTCTGCGCCCGCCTGTATCATCCTAGAGCAGCTGGTAGCGTGTGGAGCAGAGCCGGGGGGAGGCAGAAGAGGGGGCGAGGAGGGGGGAGAGTTGAGGAAGCAGCAACCCTACCAGTGCTGGAACAGATCTGCTGCAGAGGACGTAGGGTTGCTGGACTGGAAGAAGAGAAATCACAGCTCCTTTCACCCCACTCTTATGGGAGAGGGATTTTTTTTCCTCCTTGCCTCTTCACGCGGCTTCCAGACTTCATCTAATACTGGCAGAGACCTTTTCCCAAACCTCAAGAATTTAGGTTGAGCATAAGAAAAAGCACATGGTCAGATGTCTTCTGCTCCGTCACTGCAAGCACAAACACATATTTGAGCCTCTCCCCCTTGAGATTTAATGTAAGAAAATCTGGGATCAGTGTCCCAGCTCTGCCACCATCACAACACTTGAGTCTTCAGGGTGGAAAAAGTTTTGAAAGTGCTGTTATGAGCAGTCCTCAGCAGACAGACAGCTCTGAGCACCCCTCCTCCATGTGCAGTGCCAGGTGACTTGTCATTCGCTTTCCTCCCTGGCCTGGGGCTTTAGTGCTAGCATACTTATTGCCATTAAGCCATTTCTTTGATCACTGGAGGTGGAAGAGATGACCAGGACCCCCTCTCAGTTTCCCAAGACATGTCCCTCTCTCCAGAGAAGCTTTCAGATTTGCTGGCCTGTTTTGACCACCTCTGTCCTCCTAGTGACCAGACCCACTGGCCAGGAGGCACCCAGCCCCACTAGCCCCAGCAGGGACTGGACACAGCTGCCTTCAAAGTAGCTTCTCTCCATTTTCCAGCCAGATGGGGAAAATCAGTTCCTATGCAGCAGACAGGAGCACATTGTGATCTCCCAGGAAAAGCCAGCTGCTTTGCCTCCCAGGCAGTTTTTTAGTAGCTAAGGGATGCTGTGACAGGGGAGCACGTGCTGGTTTTCCCTGCTGCCCCCGCACAGGAATTCCCCGGGTAGTGGGAGCAGGGGCTGGCCTTTTCCACTCCAGGAGGGTTTGGAGGAGTTCATCAGGAAGATTGATTCAGGCCCCTTCCCCTGGCACTCACTGAAATCTGGTTTAGCTCTCGCCTATGCAGGGCTGCCAAAGCAGCGCTCGGTGTCTGGCTTCAGGGAGGTTGTGGGCTGGGACCTGCAAGCCTGGGACTTGCGCCGGCTCCTTGGGGCAGAGCAGCATCCGGGTCTCCATCTCCTGCCTTCCCCTTGCACATGAGCACAGGCACTGCAGCCGGTTCAGAGGGGTAGAGCCACCCCCAGGCACCCAGGATGGGAAGTCACCCCTGTTCCCATTTCCCAAAAGGGTTTGGATTTTATCCCATGCCATGAGCTGAGGGATGAGAAATGCCAGCATCGGCAGTTTTCATCCCCATGGAAAGGCTTTCACAGATGACCCCAATGAGAAGGTCTGCCTCGAGCCATTCCCAAATGGTGCCTTTCCTTTCCAGGCTTTCCGGCCGTTTCAGCCTCGTTTGATGCCATTTAGCTGCAGCTGCTGAAGGAAACATCACTTCAAATTAAACCAAAGGGGAGCACTTCAGCTGGACAACTTTGAAGTAGGAGGTTTTGATAAAAGCCTGTATTTCCTCCCCCTCTTGATCTTTTTTTCTTCCCCCACTCCAAATAGTGAGCTTTGGCATGGCTGCTCCTGCACAGCCAAGGGAAAGGCTGTGACTCCCCCCAGGGGCATCTCCCCTCACTCAGCCAGGCAGTCTGTCCCCCAGGACTATGGGCTCGGTACCAGCAGCTGAACCCAAGTTCAATCCCTCCTTATTGCTCAGCAGCAAGACAGCAGATTCAAAGCAAAGCCACCCAGAGGTCCTTCCTCCCTCCGTGTACACCCTGAACAGGCCAGCTCCCTGCTGCTGGGAGAGTGCAGAGGCCAGAAGACATTTCCAAGGACTTAAGTTGCTAGAGGAGAGGAGCAGCACACTTATCCTAACCCATCGCCAGCCTGCCCTGTGGCTTACACACTGACGTTGCCCATTGCAACCAGGGTAGGATGGCCTCTTCAGAGCCAGAAGTATTCTGCCTCATTTATACCATGGGAATAAATGAGAAGATACTTTTAAGCTGCCACTTAGTTACCCTCTGCCTTCCAGACGTCTGCCATGACCCCAGGAGGCTCCCATCTCTCCAGCTGCTTTCCCAAGCCCTTTCGAACTCCAGTGCTCAGCCCTGGGAAGACTGGGCCATCAGTGCACCGAGCAAGCCAGGGCTCTGCCCAGTCCCTGGCAAGGCCCCAGTGCTGTCCTTGGGTGGAGGCTCATCTCCCACCTCCTCGCCAGCCCTCCTGGAGGGCAGTGGGAGCACCCAGGATGCAGGCAGCACGTGTGCCTGCCGGGGAGGACATATAGGGAAGGCTGAAGAGCTCAGAGCGTGTCCCTCCCCGTGCGACAGCTAAACGAGTCGAGACAATTAAATATGCCATTTGATGGCTGCCTGGCGGAGCCGGAGTCTCTCTCTCTCTCTTTTAATAAAAGGCCTCTTTCCTGAAGTCGCTCAGGCTGTGACGAGGGCTGCAGCTTGTGAAGTGCTAGAGCCCTTCACATTTAATTAAACAGCCCATCCAAGCCTGCCTCGTGTCGGCAGAGCTCACTGTGCTGCTGGAGGTGCCCTGGCGCCTTGCTCACACTACAACCTTCGCCAGGGGAAATGACCTTACTCTTTGGACCCCCCCACCTGCACCCCTGGCACAGGCAGAGCTGAGCCCCAGCTTGCCTGGGCTGCACGATGCCACCCCCAACCAGGTTGCTATGCCCTCAGATGTCAATGTCTAGAGGGTACTTAGACCTTGCAAAGCTGCCATCCCCTGTGATATGAGTCCTGCTCTCCAGAGAGGAGCTG
Organism: Burhinus oedicnemus; assembly: GCA_008921705.1. Lineage (NCBI taxonomy): Eukaryota > Metazoa > Chordata > Aves > Charadriiformes > Burhinidae > Burhinus > Burhinus oedicnemus. The sequence goes on from VFFE01007569.1 coordinate 179,650, forward strand.
AGACCCAGCAGCTCATTACATGCAGACTGCAGAAATGAGGTTCCTCTGAAGTACGAAACAGTCTATATGGGACAGGGGACCCTCTCAGTGGGTCCAGCCCCATGGTGGACTACATCATCCCTCCGCATCTCTGACCTGCAGCTACACAGGCCACCCCACAGCTGGGACGCCACGGCCATGGCCTCCCCGAGCCCTGTGTGCAGTCAGCACTGGCTTCCGCCTGTCGCCAGCTCTGGTCCTTGTCAGCCCGAGGAAGGGAAATGCCCTGCTCTTGCCCAGGGCAGATAAGAGAGATGGATAAGGATGGGGGCAGAGGGGACACCAGCATTTGGGTAGCTTGGCTGGCTTTTTGGAGAGCACTTGCTTTGCTGAGACCTGCAACTTAACCCTTCCTTCCCCGAGGCCAGGGCAAGTTGGCGGTGGGAGACGGCTGGAGTTTGGGATGACTCCTGAGGACACCATCCTAATGTGCTCAGTGCTTTCAGCCCTCTCTCTATGTTTAAAGTGCGCCCTGTTGAGCTGGAATCATCAACACTTGTTTCTGGCTCCTCTATCCTTGGGCAGGACAGCCAGCACCCTACCTCCCAAAATGCTTGTGAGGGAAATGTTGCTCCCATCCTGCAGCTGCAGCAGCCCAGTGGCTGATGGTTTGTTACCTACAGACACAGGGGCTTCAATCCACTGGCTACAGGTGTACTCACAGGATACCCCAGACCAGGGCTCCCAAGACCATCTTGCTCCCACTGACCCCAGCCAGGATGCAGTAACAGATTTTTTTTTTCCTGTTTTTTTTTTCCTCCCTACCTGAGCTCTCCTGGCAGTGAAGGTCTGGCTCTAGCAGATGCCCTGGAGAAATGCTGAACAGCCGCCCCAGCCCTCCACCGCATACAGCAACACACAGCTGCAAAGCAAGAGGGGTGAATGGGAGATGCGAGTGTCCCACTGCTTTTGCCTCTCCTCCCAGCTGTGGTTAGGAGAGGGAGGTTATTAAAGGGGAGGGGTCAGGCTGTGCTTTAGATATGGATATCCAGCCAGGTGAATTTTTGGGGTTCTCACCCCAAAGTTGCTGTCCCATGCTCTCCTCCCATGTTCCCAAACCAAGCTCAGCCCAGACAGCCAGGGAGGCTGCTGATGAGTCCGAGCACTCCCCAATGCACCAGGGCTCCGGGGCTGCTCTGCAGAGACCCCATCACTCACACTTTCAGGCCTGCCAAGCCAAAGGCACAGTAATTGCAAGCCAGATACCCCCCTACTTCCGAAACTGTGCGCTCCAGCAGGGACCAGGCACAGGGGCTCCCATTTCCGCCTGCCTCCGGCTGTTACGGAGCAGAGAAGTGACAGAGAGCAGCCCCGGGGCAGAAAGAGCTGCGAGGAGAGACAGCAACCAGTGCTCCGATAAGGCAGGTCCCTGCTGAGCATCTCCTTGCTTCCGAGATAACCCGCCCCAGGCGCTCTCTGAAGGGTACCTGTACTCTCTACAGGGTGTACCCAGGCACGGGTTATTTCCCCGCTCCATGGGGTCAAACCCTGGTCGCACACTCCAGCCCCACACACAAGGGAGAGCCCAGACTGAGGGGAGTAGTGCTGGGCATGAGGAGCAGACCTGGGACATCAGACAAGCGTACAAGCCGAGATATAACCAGGACCATCTCCATATACCACCAAGGGCAGGTCCTTCCCCCAGCTTAACATAGGTGAAGGCCAAAAACTATCTGCGTTAAAAGGAACCTCCCCCATTCCTTCACGTGGAGACCTGTGGGGGCCCCTCCAGTCCTCCTTGGGCTGGTGCCACTCCTGATGGTCCTGCCCAGGGATAGTCACCTCAAGGGGACCTGCAAGGCACCATGGCCTTTCACTGGATCCAGGTTCAACATGCCACTCGCAGCCTCAGTAGCAGACATGCACAGAGTCACATCAGCAGCCCTTGGGCTTTTAAAGCCAGAAGTAGTGGAGTTTTCAGCAAACACAGCTGAGAAAAAAGCAGTATCAAGATAAAGCCTTTTACAGGCTGCACCAAGCACCAGTACTGGCAGAAGGTGGAGGGTGTTAGCATCAATCCCAGCATGAACCCTCTGCTGTCAACACCAGCAAAAGAGCCCATGAAAGCTGCCCCATGCACAGCCCTGCCAGCTCTTCAGTCAAGCTGGAGGAAGGAGGCTGCCTGCATGGCTTTATCTGGCTGGAAAGCCCTCCTTGAGATAGGAGCCTGCTCGCTCTGCTGGAAGGAGATGCAGGTGCCTCGGAGGCCCTGGCTCAGCCCCAGGCTGTTGCTTGGCTGAACTGGGACAAAGCCCACTGCCTCGGTGGGGAAGGGACTCTGTTATCTAACATAGCCAGGGCAAAGCTTGCATCCAGGGAACTGCCTCTCCTCCAAGCCAAGGTGCAGGACAGTCATACAAACCCCATTTCCATAGAGGACCAGCATAAGCAGTCACTGCAGCACATCTCACACCTCTTCAAGTTGCTGTGCTGGTCCCTGTGGGATTAGGTACTGGGTGTTTGCCAGGACCCTTCCCAAAAAGAAAGGGTGCTGCTAGGGCACAAGACCAAACAAGAGGAGACGAAAAAAGCCCCATTCCTGGGGGAAGTGTCAGCATTCAAGTGTCCAGGGAAGCCCACAGCAGGGACAGTGAGAAAGCAGTGCCAGGCTCTTGCTAGGTGGTGAACGTGGGATGCTGCCACCTCCTTCACCTCTCATCTGTGCACAGAGGTGCCTCCAGACGTAGCTGGACCAGCTACCTTACATCCAGCTCCATTGCTCAGCTGAGCCACCTGCCCACAGAGCAACTGCTTGTCACCAGCCCTTGAGCAGACCGAGGGCCTGAAGGGATGTCCATGCAGCCCAGCCAGCAGCACACGCTTGCTGCAGCACCAGCTCCCAGACCTTGTAGTACCTCACCTTGCACAGCCACGCTGTCCCCAGGAGCTCAGCTGCCCCCTCTGCCTGCTTTTAAAGGCAGCCCCAGGGGCGGCGAGAGCGGAGCAGGGCAGGGTTGCCCAGGTGGAGCTGAGTTAGGAAAGGATGTGGGTGAGAAAGTATTGGGGGAGAGGGAGGGGAGCTAAACCCCAGGCTTTAATTTGCCCTCACAATCATGCTGTGATGCCAGGGCAGAGCTCTGCCAAGGTGCCTTAGGTGGCTGGGCAGCGGTAGGGGGCATAGCAGGCAGGGTGCAGGCAGCAGGCTGAAGCAGGCAATGGTTCACACCTTACCCCTGTCCATGCAATAATTCCCATTTCCCCCTAGTCTGGCTCATATCTCTGTGCCCCGCCCAGGGTCCCTGTTGTCCTAGTTCGGGCAAAGCCAACCTGGATCTGAGTGCCCCTGCAGCCAGCCTTCCCCCACAGCTAGCACACACACCCCCCCGCTTGCTGTGACTGATACAGGGAACCTGGTGCTTTTATTAAACTCTTCGCTTCCTGTTTTAAGCTTAATAATAAATTGCATGTCACATTATGGCTGTGTTTATTAAAACCCATTGGCGTGGGCTCTGCTCTGCAACGGCATTTGAATTATTGAAAGCAACCCCCCGTGGAGACCTATTTGCTGCAAATGCAGGAGGATTTATTTCCATTTTGTTTATCAGATGGCGTAAGTGCTGGGTGGAGGCAGGGAAGCGGTCTTGCTTTTTTTATTTTTTCCCTGAACCAGCACAGCAGGGCAAAGAGGTGCCATGCAGAGGGCACAAGGGAAAGTGCCACTCCCCCCAGGGTTGGGGACAGTTTGGAGACGGAAGTCCTGGGTGTAGCTGGCCACTCTGCCCCGCTTGTCTCCCTGGCTCTGGTTGAGTTCCCCATGCCTGGTTGCTCTGTGCCTCAGTTTACCTGCTAGAAGAGCGAGGTTACAGCGCTTCCAGTTTCCCTCCAGGCATGACCAGCATTCAGCTCAGGTTTGCCGAGACCGCTGCCAGAAGCCATCCATCTCCCATGGGAGATACCCACGGCATGGGGGGTCCAGCAGGGCAGCCAAGAGCTGTTTTGACCCTTTTGCGGCCCCGGTTTAAAGCACACGCCCCAGCACAGTGGCTGAACATCTCCAGGCTCTGCCCCATCCGAACTGTACGTGCTGCAGCCACCCAAAGCCAAGAGGACACTCTGGTTCCCGCGAGCATCCCAAGGGACAGTTTAGCACCTGCATCCCTCGGGACAGCATCGCCCAGCAAGGAAGAGCTGCTGCCAGGGGACAAGGAGAGGGCATGGAGCAGGCACGGCTGGATTTGGGGGTGGGGGAGTGGGTGTCAAGGTGCTCAAGGGGTGCCCAAGGCCCCATGTGGTGCCTTCACTGGCCGCCCTGCACGGTGGCAGGGCTCAGCGTGGCCAGTGGCTTTGCCAGGAGATGGCACTGTTTAGCGGCTAATCACGGCGGTGGCCCAAATCTGGGCTCCAGGATGGAGGCGCAGACGTGCCTTCTGCCCGGGCCCAGGCTGGGGGTCCCGGCACCCCCGAGAGTAGGGAAGAACAGGGACAGCGTGTTTTCGCTGCTGGATCGTATTTACCCGCCAAACTTGATCGTTTCCCTGCAGACCACAAAAGCCTGTGGCTGCTCGGGGTGCCTGCTGCCAGGGGAGCTCTAGGCAGCACTGGGGGTTGCGAGGATGGGGGAGGCACCAGGGGTGTCAGATCAGCTCTTTGGGGAGTAGGGCACCCTGGTGTCATCTCTGGGTCAGCTGCTGACCATCTCGGTGGCCTTCTGGCCTGCAGTGGTCCCTGGGGCAGGCTGGGTACCTGCATGGTGCCCCCGCACCGCAGGCTGGAGTGGTGGGAAGAGCTGAGGTCCTGCTGGCAGCCTGCAGCAGAGTGTGAGAACTGCAGGTTTGGGGCAGAAAGCAGCTGGTTTGAAGGCTGGAGGGGCTGTTTCACCTGAATTTTCCCCCCAAGCACCCAGAGCTGCAAGTACACAACGGGGGTGGCCGAAACGCTTGATGGTGGCAGGGCAGTGCCAGATCTGTGCATGTCCCCCCAGGGCCTGGGGTCCAGTGGGTTTTTAACCACACGGTTTTGGCTCCATTAGTGTGTGTCTTCAGGGTCTTTCAGGCGATGGCAGGATGAGCCCCTCTTTCTTTGTCCCCAGCCTCACAGTGACCTCTGGTGCCCAGGGAGGTGCCCACACCCCATTCACCCTGGGTGGCCAGGAGGTGCCAGGGCTGGTGCGTGCCCAGGGCCAGCAGCCACGTTAGCACTTCCCAGTCCAGCTGATCCTGCTCCTGACGTCAGCCCAACATCTGGGCCGAGCTGCTGCTCTGAGTGTCGGCAGCTGGGCTGGCAGGAGCCGCTGTGGCCTCTCCGCCCCCGCCACCCCCGGAAAGCAACCACCCCAAAAATCGGTTGACAAAGGGATTTGGTGCTGCACACTGCTTTGACATGATCTCTGTCCCCACATAGACACCAGGCAAAATTTGGAGGGTCCCTGGGGTCCTCCAGGTGCCCAGAGCCGAGCAGAGCACCTGCCACTGGCAGAGCCTAGGGGGGACGCCCTCCTTGGGGCAGGGGCTGCAGGAAGCAGCTGAGCAGGCAGCAGCAGAGCTGACCAAACGTTTGTAGAGCCAATAAATATCCTCAATTAAGCTCTGTGGCAGTGACCGATTCCAGCTGTGCAGCGATATTGGGTCCTTTAATTTTTAAGTGGTTGGAAATGGCAAGGCTGGGAGCCAGCGTGGGGGGACACCAGCCTCTTCCATGCTCCTGGGGCCGTTCTGCTGCCCCTCGTCTTGGGGGGAGTGGAGCCCCAATACTGGCCAAGCTGCCAACCTGTAACTCAGACATCCTTCTCCTGCACTGGGATCTGGGGAAACTGGGAGACACAGCCCCCAGTTTGGTTACTTTTGGCGAGGGGCCACCCTCTCTCTCAGCCACCATGTCCTTACTGCCCTCCCTGCAGAAGCAGGAGCTGACAGCATCCCCTGCCAGGTACCTGGGGTGGGTACGTGGGGGACCAGGTACAGAGCTGAGGGAAGCAAGGACTGAGACCAAAATGCGATGCCCACCCAGGCTCAGGCAGGGGCATCACCCCACAGAGCACATGGGGAGCCAGGGGTGGGGGTCCAATCCATCTGACACCCCAGCCAGCCCAGCGCTGCACTCACACCCAGTGTGACCTGGATTCGTGCCGGCGCAGGCAGGGCGGGCAGGGGGAGCCTGGCCCTGGGGAGGGTTGGCATGGCAGCCCTGGCCAGGGGCCAGCCCCGGCCACTGGCGGGGAGCTCAGCGAGTGGCTCTCGGCTGCTGAAGCGCCGGGACACTCTCAGGTTTCCCCGTGGCAGCCTCAGCCTGAGCGTGGCCCGGTTCCACCAGCTGATTTGTGTGCGGAATTGAGGAGGGGATCAGGATGGGTGAAAACACCCCAGCTTCTCCAAAAACAGGTTTTGCACCCAAAAAAAGCAAAATAAAAGTGAGCATCATGTTTCTGTCTGTGGTCTTTCCCAACACCCTCTGACTCCGATGTAGCAGCCCCAGGAGGATGCTATTACATTGTTAGATGGAAGGAGAAACTAAGGGTGGCTTTTGCATTTCCCCAGCCAAGAAGGGGTTTGCTGCCAGAGGGGACAGACAGCCCAGCAGGCAGGCAGGGCGACAGCACTGCCGGCTGTGCCCCGTCAGGCTGTGGCGCAGGGGCCAGGGCTGGCCCAGCCTCACCGGCTGCAGGAATTTTGCTCCGCTGCCAGCTCCAGACAAATCCCTTTTATTTGCCTGTTCAGGTTGCGATGCCATAATTGCATCGTCTGAGCCAGCTCTCAAGAGAAAGAGGAAGAAAAGAACAGGAAAAAAAAAAAAAAAAAAAAAGCGCGGGGGGAAGGAGAGCAGTGCGGCGCCCAAGCCGCCAGCCTTGTCACATCCTGCCTGCTCCTGCCTGGGGACAAGCCAACTCCTTCCTCCCAGGGTTTGGCTCCCTGCCGCAGCTCTGGACCTCCCTGGAGCTGAGACTGAGTAACCAGGAGCAGTTTGGTCCATGGAGAGGTTTCGAGTCTCAAAAGTCCTGTAAATGCTGCTGGTTTGGAGGGGCAAAGCATCCCTTGAGTGTGAACTCAGCTCTGGGTCCTGCCAGCCCCCTCTGGGCACGAAACAGCACACTGCAGCTCTGGCTTCTTTCCCACCTTCCCCTAAAATGAATTTGCACTAAATCACCAGCTCTTGGAGGCAGGTGGGTTTTCTTTAAAAATGGAGCGTTTCCAGTGGAAATGGGAGCCTCCCTGTCCTTTCCCAGCCGGGCATAGGGCTGCTCTGCTCCATCCATGCTGGCAGGGCTACGGTCACCTGTGTGGAGAACCCCAGTGCCACCCATGAGGCACAGGACCCCAGGATGAGGATAGGCAGAGGTGGGATAGGGCCCAAACCAATGGGGGTGCAAGGAGCCAGCTTGATGCATCCCCACTGCACAGGGGATGGGCTGCTGGGTACCCCCATCCCTGTGCAGGGCGACAGGGGCAGGGCCCACACCAGGACCAGCTGTGAGACACAGGAGGACTCCTCAATCCAAACATCACTGCAAAGGACAAGGTAGCATCCATAGTGTTTGAACCCTCCCTCACCCCAAGGATAATGCTTGTGGATAAAGGACAGTTGCCTGGTCTGTGTCAGCTTTGACCTACGTGTATATTATAATTAACATTAACTGAAATGGCAAAGTAAAGAGCTGCGTAGAAGGGAAAGCACAAAGTTGGTCAAAAAAGGCCAAAGTGTTTCTGACCACGAGTGGCTGGGCTGGAGAAAAAGACAGCACTGAAAACCACAAGTCTCTGGTTTCCTCAAATCACTACTTCTCTGGCTAAAAACTAAATGGGAGTGAAGGATGTTTTGGCAGCAGGTTCCCCGGATCCTGGGGAGAAGCCTGACTGTCCCAGTGCTCAGGGAATACAGATCGGCCACAGGGGTGACACACTGGGTGTCGCGGCTAGGTCCCAGCCCTCTGCTCTGGCTTCCCCAAAATGCTTCACACAGGGCAGAGGTGTCCCTGCCCTGGCATCCCTCTCCTGGGGAGGGCTGACTCCACTCCCAGCACCAAGTCCTTGTCACACACAGCATGTGTCTCCCCACAGTGTCCCACCTGCCACCGCATCCCCTCTTGGTTCCCGGAGGACAGACCCATGCCACCCCTAGTCCCAGCCCTGTACCACCAATCAGCCAGTGTCCCCACCCTGAGCACCCCCAGCAGAGGGATGTGTCACTCTGTTCCCCACCCCAAAAAAGACACTGCTGTGCCAGGACTGTTCAGAGAAGTTTTGGGCTGAGTCATGCTTGCTCTGGAGATGTCCCCGAACCCTGGGAAGAACCACCACAGGCAAGGTGATCTCTGCAGCCAGACATCCCGTCTCCAGGCTAGTAATAGTCCTCCTCACTCTCCCCGTAGTCCTCAGGCGTTGTGCGGGGCTTTGGCAGGGAAAAGCCTGTCAGGTTGAGCTGGTCTGAAACGGCAGCATGGGGACAATGTGACATTGCCCTTCTTGGTGCCTGCCCCCTTACCCACCAGGACCAAAGCCAAACCATACATGGCAGCTTGCTGGGGCATCCCCAGCACAGCCCTATGCACAGGCAGCTCCCACCATACCAGTGCACCCTTCCCAAACATCCCTTCACTTGTCCCCATGACAGTGTGGGGGCAAGGACACGGTGCTCACCTGGTGTGAAGACAGTCAGGCTGGCTAATGCCACCACCTCCCCAACCCTGTTCCTGGCAAAGCAGCGGTAGGTGCCTTCATCTGTCACCCGCACACCCTGGATCTGGAGCCAGCCCGTCACTTCATATTTCTGGGGGCCACCTCTGAACTGCAAGAGGGATTTTGGTTAGTGCTGGGGCCAGAAAACCCCCACGTGGGGCTGGGATGGATGGGAAGGGGGTACACAAGCCCAGGGAAACTCTCCCCTCCCCCACTCCTTTCCCTCCAATAACTACCACTCGGGGCAGGCGCAGACCCCCTGGATGCAGGTGCCCCCTTTTCAAACTGTCCAGGGGAGGGGGGGAGAATAGGCATCTTCTTACCCCTAGAAGGGTCTGGGAGCCCTGCTTTGGGCAGGACACTGCAGACGTGCCCTGGCCTCCCAGCTATGTCCCCAGTGCCACCATGGTCCCCAAACGGTGGGAGAATGCTGGGGTCGGTGCTTTGCAGCCTGACAGAAGCAAGGGGGTACCTGTGCCATGGGTACAGCCAGCCTGGGATGGCTCAGAGGAGCCCCAAGTTCCCTGTTTCAGCAGGCAGTGAGGTCCTAAGACTGCTCTGGCGCCAACCATGCTATTTTCTGTTTGTCCCCAGCAAGAAATAGCCTTTTCCTGACCCAGCTGGGCTGCATCTGTGTTTGCAGGCTGTTATTATGGTGCAGTGGCCAGGGCGGAGGACAGCTGGGTCTCCTCCAGCCAGGCAGGGTAGCCCTGCTTGGGGTGAAGGTCCTTGGCCAGACCCTGCAACAGGGTATGGGGCACCGTGAAGGTCAGAAAGATGGAGGGGGACCAGCACCTCACCCTGCAATGGTGCCAGGTCCCACCTGCTCCCCTGGCTTCCCCCATCCATCCCACAACAGTTTCCTCCCCACTGGTGCCTGGCTGCTGTGCATGGCCTCTGTGCCTCTGCCCACAACCTCTAATGGCTGGGTACGCTCAGCTGGGCACTATATTTGGGGCTGGCTGTGGGCAAGATGCTGACCCCTGGGCCTGCCAGCACTGGGAGGTGACTCCTGCTCGGAGCAACAGGCAGAAAAGGGCAGGGACTGCCTGAGTCTGCTGGTGGGAGCAGAGGATAACCCAGGCTGAAAGGCAGCTTAGGAAGTCTTCTCCTCTGACCGGGCCAGTGGGACTGTGAGTGAAACCAGCAGGCAAAGCAAACTAAAGGCAGGGAGGTGGGAAACCCCCCTGCTGCAGGACTCTGCAGGTCCTAAAAAAATATTCATACATTCAAAAACTACTGGAGAAAATTGCAGAAGAGAGCTATGCTGATGGCTCCTACCACTGAGACACCAGCCCTGATTCATCCAGTCCTCATGGTGTGCAGGCTCCAGTCGCCCTTTCTCATCCCCAGGCAGCCAGGCTTGGCTAGCCCCAGAGGATGACCACCCTCAAGACTGATTGTCCATGAGCTCTGGGAAGGGCTGCATCACCCCAAGGCCATGTCCAAGCTCCCAGGTGCACCGCTCACCTGGACAGAGATGTGGGGGTCATCTCCGGGCAGCAACATCTCCGTGCCATCCTTCCTCCACTCAATGGATGCCATGGGGTAGGCAAAGACCTCACAGCCAAAGATGACGTCCTGCCCAGTGATGTTCCATGTGTCGTAGGGAGGAGAGGTGATCTGGGGCTCTGGGGAAGGGAGACAGGAGAGCAGGTGGGCTCAGAAGTCCCACCCTCAGCAGGTCCCATGGACTCTCCTGGGCTGGTCCGCTCTGGGGAGGAAGCATCTGGCTCATGCACAGATGCTGGGCCCCTTCCCATGCTCCTCTCTTCTCCCACTCATGGCAGACTCTCATCTTACCCCAGGACATGGTCCTTCCTTGCAGCCGGGACTAGGAGCTCCCTCTCCAGCACCGCCCCCCAGCCCATGAGGGATTGCCATCCCTCCTGGCCTCGCTTTCCCCACCTGTGCAGTGATGCTCAGAGACACATGGGCAGCAGGGAATGGTTCAGTAACAGCAACATTACAAAGCAAAGCTCTCCTGCACAGTCGGAGCATGCTCCTCCTGCAGATCAAAGGCTGAGGCGTTCTCCTCCAGCCTGATACTGGTGGGGATGGATGAGGTGGATGAGCTTCCAGCCAAATGAGGCCTCTGCTCTGGCACTGGGCTCGTGCCAGCGATTAAGGGAGTAAGCAGGTGCCCGGATGCTGTATGGAGCAAATACCTCCAGGTCCCACATCCCTTCCCTAGAGGGACAGAGCGAGGACCACCCTTCCTACCCACACCTGCTCTAGGATCTGGCTCATAGCATGAGCCAGAGGTCAAGGGAACGCATCCACCTCCAAATATACCTGGGGGAAAAAGTCAAGGACATGATGATCTACAGAAAATAAAGTCAACCTTGATGCCCTTCAGGCTGTGGTGACAGCACTGGGCAACGTGTGTGGACTGGGCAGGCTAGGGCATGACCTCCCCACCACTGCCTGCCCCCCCAGCCCCCCACTGGGTTTTAAACAGGAGATGGAAATCATGCAGCCAAGTCAAATTGACCCAGGTTTCCATTTGCAGGAGGCAGCCATATTTCTCAGGAGCACCGGGCCAGTGTGAACCCAGCGTTGCCGCCAAGAATTCGCTAACAATTCCCTGGAACTTCCCCATCTGCTCCAGCAGGATTTGCTGCTTCCCATAAACCCTGCTCCCATTTGGCAAAGCTGCTCCAAGACCTCTCCAGGTGCTGGATCTGCAGGGGCTGCCCCAGAGCAGCAGAGTAAGGGGACCAGAGGGGACCTGCCACTCTGTGGAGGAGCCCCCAGCGCTGTTGTATTCCTGTGAACGCTGTGGGTTTGCTGCCAGGTGAAATAGCTAAGCCAGACACCCCCTTGTTTGTCCCTTCCCAAGAGGTACAAGCCTCTGTCCCACTGCCCACACAGCCATCCCTGGGGTACTACCTGACTCGCAGGGACCCTCATGGGCCACAGTGAGGTTGGCATCAGGGTGGGCATGGGCAACCTCCAGGAACCTGCAGATCTGGGCATAGGTTTTGCCATCGGAGCCGCAGAGGGCCAGGCGGGAGAGGCAGGCGCACTGGGGCTCGGGCACCTCTCCGTGCCGCAGGTCACCGGCATCCAGTCGGCACTCCAGGTGTTCCCCACACTTGCCGTAGAAGTGATTGGTGTTGTCCAGGTCGCAGATCTGTCCCTCCAGGTTGGCACACTCCCAGCAGCAGTCACAGGCATCCCGCACCGTGCCAGCCAGGCACCCGCGCGGCGCCGGGCACTCCTCTGGCCGGCACTCGGCACAGCCCTCCCCTTCCTCCAGCAGCCGCTGCCAGCCCCGTTGGAGGTAGTCAGAGGTGCTGGGAAAAGCCTGGCCCAGCTGGAACAAAGCCCAGTGCAAGGAGAACAAGGAAAGCACGAGGCAAGAGGAGCTCAGGGTCTTGGCTTCAGACATCCTCGTGGCAGCTCCTCTATCCTGGTCCCACCATCACCTGGACAGGGATCTCTGGAACTGCTCTGGCCTCCCTGGCTAGATTCGATGAGCCATACTGGCCTGCAAGGAGGGAGGATGTGTGTTACCAGTGCAGAGAGCGTCTCCCACCCCTCTGGCTCCCAGCTGGCTTGCCCTGAGCACAGTGCAGGGGAGGGTCAGTCCCAGCCCCTCTCACCCACAGCCACATTCTTCCCATCCTGGGGCTCCCCAACTCCTGCCAGGCTCCTCAACCAACTCCCACCCTGAGACGCTGAACATCCTCTGGTGGGACAGGATTGCTGCCCCAGACCCACCAGGCTTCATCCTTTTTTCCTGGCAGCCTGGGGGGCAGAGCCCAGTCTGCTGTGACCCCACCACAGCCCAGGGAGCCATGGGGCTGATGAGTGGCTGGACAGGCTGCTCCACATCATGGCTCAGATGGTTTGTACTCTGTTCCTCTTGGAAAGCCATTCTCGAGCCAGGCGCCCCTTTCCTTTCCCCATCATTTTGCAAGAGTCACGAGTCCTTTTTTCCTCCGTCACCATCCAAACAAGCGCAGTGGAGCGGCTGATCCTACAGACAAGGGGTTCTTTCCGCACTGGAGGCAGCCAGCCGAGAGGAGCCAAGCCAGCAGGATGCTCCTAGTCATGGCTGGCTTTTGTCCTCCTCCCCTTCCTGCATTATAACCCCTCTTTTAGGCACCTCCTGCCCAAGCAGGGGCTGAAACACCCCCCAAGAAAGCTTTGTGAACCCCCCAGTTATCACACAGGTGTCAGGCTGAGCACTGGGGAACTCAGCGCACAAGTGGGCTGGCAGCAGGCCCAGCATGGTCAGCCTGTACTGGCACAGCAGGGTCCCCCAAGTCTGCATTACCCCCCAGGTAAGCAGAGAGGCTGGTCTGCCCCTGGGCTTCCCGTCCCTGCTGGGGGGATATGTGGGGTCTTGGAGCCCATCCCCAGAGGAGGTGACGATGAACTGAACCCCTTTACGAGCACGCCCGGACCCCCAGTTACACTCTGGCTGCCTTCCCTGAGATGGAATGAAATTCCTGTCCCCTGCCCCTCGACCACCCAACACCAGTGAGCCGAGCTGGGGAGCGGATCCAGGCAGCGGGGCTGCCCCTCCCCTGCTGCTGGGAACAGCACAGAAGGGCAGGCTGCAGCCCCCTCAGCTGCACCCCGTAGAACCCCCACCCTCCAGGACTAATGCAGCCCAGAGCTGGGGTGATGAGGATGGCCAGGTCGGTGGGTTTGCAAGGTTACACACACATGCACTCCCTGGATAACAAACTGGGGAGCTTTGACCCATTTCGTGGAGACCACCGAGCTCCCCAGGGGTGGAAAGGGGCAGGGGGTCCTGGTGCCGGAGCCCCCCCAGCCCTCCCTACTTGGGGCTGTATGGAGCAAGACTCCAGCCCCAATGGATTTGGGGGGACCAGGGACGGGGGGGATAACTGCAAAGTTGGTCTCTGGCTCCCCAGTTCCGGGGTTTAGGCTCTGGGGGTCCTGGCTGAGTCCTGGGAAGGGGCACGGCATCCCCTGGGGACCCTCGAAAGCCCCCGGCGGGAGTCACCCCGCTGTAAGCCGCCACTTACCGGAGGTGCCGGTGCCGGGGAGCGGCGGTTTCGAGGGGCCGCGGGCGGGCAGGCACGGGTGCGTAGTGGCCGTGGCAGCGGGGCTGCTGGCCCCCGGCTGCTCCGACACCCGCCGTGATGTCAGCGAAACGTGAGTCCCCCCGCCCCTCTCCGGGCCCGCGGCCCATCCCTGGACCGGGACCCGGGCTGGCGGGCACCCCTTCCCTGCCGGGGTCCCGCCACCCACTGCACCCCGACCGCGGGGCTCTGCTGCTCCAGCCCCCCAACACGGGCACCTCCCCGTGGAACCCGACACTGGGGTCACCCCAAGCCGTGTATTGGGACCTGGGCTGATGCCCGGGGGTAGGGGGTACCGGGGCGGGGGTGGGGACAGAGACCAACTTTGCAGGGATCCGTGGGGATAAGTGAATGGGAGGGAAAAAGCCGGGAGTGGGCATGGCTGGGGAAGTGGGCAAAAGCAACTCTCAACCTGTAATTTGGGTGGGAAACACAGGCTGAAACACTGAGAAGCTGCTGTAATTAAATGGGGGGATAATTCCTGGGGGGTGTCTGCGGTCACCCCACCCCAGGAGCCAGGTACAAAGGGGTTATTGGGGTGCAAACAATGGCATTACCTTGGCCGGAGCAGAGCCGTCGGGAGTGGTGGTGGGGCTGCTCCACGCCACAGCAGTGCAAAACCCACGCGCACGAACTGGGGCTCCAGAGCCCCACAGGAACCTGCCTCACTGCTCCCTGCCTCAGTTTCCCTGGCTCTGAGGAACAGGGGACCCAGCGTGCCTTTGCAGCACAAACACACTGTGCATTTGCATCTTGCTCCTGCCACTGTGCCGGGGAGGGTCCCACAGCCCACTTCCCTCCTCCAGGCGAGGAATTTGTGGGATTTGCTTCCTCGATGAAGCTCAGGCAAAGCAAAGCTGTTGCAGGACCCCTCGGAGGATCTGGTTTCCTTCACCATGCTGCAAAAATCTGCTTTTGCTTTCCAACACCCTCCTGCAAATTTGTTCCGGGCTCCGGAGCTTTCGCTCGGTCACGTTGTGAATCCGGCCACAGCTAACGATGGAAAATGTGCCATGCTTTGGCCCCCCTAAATCCACCTTTGTCAGCCAAACCCCCCCTCTAGAGCCCTGTCGCAGAGGGGGGTTTCCTGCCTGCTCTGCCTTCAGCCTCGCCTCCTGCTCCCCCTCCGCGGCCCCCAGCCCCTTGGCTCAGGGTTGCCTCCCTCCCCAGCTTCCCTCGCCTGGCCCATCAAGCGCAGTCCTGGCGTGCCGCAGGTTTTCAGGCCCCGCATCCACGAATCACCGGGCAGCTGGGGCTGCAGCTCCTTTGGGAGCAGGGAAAAAGTCACGGGGGCTGAGGTTTCCCTACATGCACCCCCAGAGCTGGTTCAGAGCCTGAGCAGAGAGGGGACAGGCCGTAGGTGACCCAAACAGGGGTGCTGAGCCCCCTGGGCTGCCCCCACCGTGCCCTGCCGGGACAAAACAGCTGGGACAAAGCATCACCTGCGCCTTCAGGCATCCCTGAGCCAAGTGCATCCTGGCCTGCCCCTGCCACACAGCGGGCAAAGCAGTGGGGCAAGCCTGGCCCTAGATGCCACCATCAGCCCATACAGCTCCTGGCCGGCACAGGAATACAGCCAGCACTTAAATTCCAGGCATCGTTGAAAAACAGGGCCAGTGACAGTCCCTGGTTATTTGCTTCTCTTGCCCTTCGCAGGTGGGCAAGGAAGGGCAGGTCCCCATGCTGCTGTCCTTCCCCATATACGAGGACCCCAGCCCTGGCTCCTTCTCCCACGTGCCATTGCCCAAGTGCCTTGCATGTCCCTGTCCCCATGGGGTCACCACAGCCTCTGGGTGGCTGGATTCATCTGAATGTCACTGCAGCATCTGCCACCTGCAAGGTGGGGAGAGGCCACATCTCTGGATGGAGATCTCTTGGCCAGAGGTGAAATCCAACCACAGGCCTGAGTAGGGAAAGCTCCAGCCATGGTGCAACACAACCCAGCACCTGGCAGCCACGGGCAGCGCAGCACAGCACAGCTCAGGAAAATAAGATGGAGCTCAAACCTGGCAGGTAATTAAACCTCCTGCTTAATGAGACTATTGAAAGTGCTAATAAACAGTAGCAGCTATGAATGAGGGGTGGAAGATCTAACCTGTGCTTAACAAGGAGCTCTGCTCAATCACACCTTGATTCAATCAGTGTGTCACCCAGGGCTTGTGGCTCCAGTTGCTGGTAGCAGATTTGGGGGGAAAAGGGTGGTTGCAGCCCTGCATGACCTGGCACTGGTGTAAATCACATTCCCAGCTCCCCGCCCATGCTGGCCAGTTTTCCCTCCTTTTCCCTCACTTGGCCTTAACCTAGTGAAGCTCCTGAAACTGGGCAGTGAAGGTGCAGCAAGCCTCAAGCACCAAAGTCCCCTCCTCCCTCCCCAGCAGGTTGCTCCCCATCACCGTTTCCTCCCCACCCGTGATGGTTCCACTGAGGCCAGGAGTCTGTGGATGCTCCTGGCAAACCTACAACTATGGCATCCCTCCAGGGATCTGTCATGAGGATGTGCCCCTGATGGCAGAGCTGTCATGGCCAGTCTGGGGTGCCCTGCTGCTCCTGGCCCCACTGACACCCCCTTGGCCCTGGGCTTATCTCCTGGACAACCCTACAGGGATCTGGGGCTTACAGCAGACAAGGCCGAGGACAAAACTCACCCTGGAAAAAAAGGCCTGAGCCAAGTGACTCAATGCACATCATGTCAGGGAGAGTTGGCGAGCAGCATCGGAGCTGGCGGGGATGGGAATGCGGGTTGTGTCACAGCAGAAACAAATGTCACTGGGAGATGCTGGGGCAGGGGGTGCTGCTGGTGCACTGCCTGGGGCCACGGGGATCTCATTCTGATAATAAACCAAATCTCCCTCATTTCAGCTCAAATCTGCTGCTCCTCTGTGTTTCCTCCTGTTCGGAGCAGCCTGACACAGCCAGGATCCAGCCAGCCCACCCCAAGGCAACGCAGCTCTCAGGGGTCCTAGCCACGTCCTGGGGGTCCACTGCACGGACAAGAGATGGGCAGCAGGCAGGTCCCTGCTGCCCCACATGCCAGGCAGGACCCTCGCCGGGAAGCAGCCGGCCTCAGGTTTCTCCAGGCTTTTCCAGAGCAAATTCCTCCCAAGAACAAACCCGTCAGCAAATTCTTGGGGAAACGGTTGCAGCTGTGAGCAGGAGGGACGGGGGGCGCTCTCAGGCCGGCCCCGAGGAGCAGTGGTCGGGTGGCGAGGGATGCTCCGGGTCCCCTGGCTGCCGCAGTGTCCCCGGAGGCTGCCGGGACCCTTCTGCAGAGGCAGGAGCCGCGGCTCGGCAGGGCTGGATATGGCTCGGCTCCTTCCCCGGAGGAATCCCTCTGCTTTCGCTGGGGTTTTTCCATCAGCCCCATCCAAGAGCAGGTCGTATAACCCGGGGCCAGGAACCAAACGGGCGGCGGGGGCTGCATTCCTGGGGATGCCCCCCCCTCACCCGCCGCCCGGCTGACACGACCATGCCAATTTTGACACCTCGGGGCCGGGTTAGTGCAGTTCCCACCACTCCGCGACACGCCCGGCTCCCCCCGCACCCCTGACCCCGTACCCCCTGAACGTCCCTAACCCCCCCCGCAGTCCCTGCCTGCCCCCCCGCACCGCCCGAGGGGCTGACCCGGCAGAGGGGTGCAGGCAGGCGGTGCAGGCAGCAGGCTGCGGAGTCTCTGCTGCCACCTCCAGGGCACTGCTGGCCTCGTCCCCCTCCCCTTGCCGTGACACTGTCCCTGTACCTGGGACCTGCAGACCCTGGAGCAATGCATGCCCACCTCAGCGTACATCCCCCGCCATCTCCCTGTCCCCCAAAACAAGCCACCCCCATAAGCCCACCCTGGGGGACCCCCACCGTAACGTAGTGTCCTGAGGGGCTTGGGGACCCTCCTGGGCTGCAGGGACCCTCTGCTCGGCCTGCCCTGGGTGCACGGGGCTGCATATCCCCCGCCCCCGGCCAGGGTGGGTGCTCCAGAGGGTGCTACCAGCTCGGTGGCGCGGTGCCCTGTTCCCGCTGTCCCCCTTGCCACCCTCCCTTTCCCCAGCCTCCCTCAGCACCAGCGGGGCTGGGACGCAGCCAGGGAAGGTGACCCCACCACCAGAGCCCCGGCACCCCCTGCCACCGGGGACGGGCGCTGGGGAGGGGGAGCCTGCCCGTCCCCCCTGCAAGAGGCTGCCCATTTCCAGGCGTCATTAAAGAGCAATTAGCTGGAAATTAAGCTGAGAACAAGTATTGATTAGCTCATTAAGGCTGGGGGAGTCGGTTGTGGCGGTAGGAATTGCTGCCGCTCACCCTCATTATAGGCAAGGTTAAAGTTTGCGGTCGGGCAGCTCATTAAAAATGCCAGGGATCAATCGATGTCCCCGCCCCAGTGCCGTCCAGCACCCCCAGCACCCCTGGGGACACCTAGCTGCTGCCTTTCAGGGACTTGCCCGTGACCTCTGGGATGAGCCAGCTCAGGAAGGGACTGAGCATCCTTGCTCCCCTGCATCCACTGCTGCATCCTGGGCTCCCCCACAGGGGTGGCATTGTCACCTTTGGGCTTGTCAGACCCCCAAAACTCACCAGCTGGGGGGTCATCTTTCTCGCCCCCCCCACCAGGGGACCCATGGGGGTTCCTCCCTAGCCCAGCAAAGAGGTTGAGTCTGTGGGCTCTCAGCAGTGCTGCCTGCTCCAGGAGAGGACAGCCAGCGTGGCTGGTTTGCAGGACAGCAGCCCAGGACTGTTGCCCACCAGAGCTGAGTTTGTCAGATCTCAGCCTACCAATGCCAGCTTGTGCGGGTGGGGGACAGGCCAAAAGGGGTCTCAGGGGTGGGATGAAAACAGTTGGGGACATGTGAAAGACACCCAGTGGCTCTGTGTGGCCAAGTGCTTCCGTGCCACCCGGCCTTGCACCCTGGCCCCACAGCTGTGGGGGCTCTCAGGGTGAGCCCAGACCTTGCCTGGCCATCCAGCCAGACCCAGCCACACCAAGCCCCTGCATCCCCTGTCCCCTCTGGTGTCCCTCCCATCCACATCTCTGCCTCTTGCAGAGGCAGCTCAGGGCCACCTCCCAGCTGGTGGAGGGTGTCCCCGCACAGGCTGGTGGTGTGGGGGGGGTAGGTGTCATCATTATTTTTGTTTTCTTTGCACTGTCCTGGAAATATATTGTATTCTCAGCTAATCCCGTTCAATTACACCACAATAAAACACATAATAAAAACGTAATTCATTTTTCCCGAGCGCTCCATCTCCCTGTGTCTTGGCAAGCTATTAAAAATTTGTCTTCATTTTTCTGGCAAGAGCCTTGTACCTTTTCATCTTTAATTTATGAGAGCAGAATAGCTACTGACAAGCCCTTATTGCGCGGCGAGGGGCTGCATTATTTATAAGCCGCCAATGGCTGGCTCAGGGGAGATATTTGCAATATGCTGGGGCCGGCAGAAGGAGGGGGACAGATCCCTGATGCGCCTGTCCCAATCCGCTCCCCCACCCTGGGTGGGTGCTGGGTGCAGGTGTCCTCCTGGCTGCCCCCGGGGTGGAGCACCCCCTGCCCAGCCTCTGCCAGCCCCTGCCCGCCAGGGAAGCTACAGCACAGCGTGGCTTTGGGCTGCCTGACCCTTATCTCACCAGCTGCTGCATCTGCCCATCTTTGGCTTTGCAGCGACTCTCGCTTCTCCATCCCGGCTCGACGCTGGGGCTCTGTGGAGCATGGTTGCCTCCATCCCTCCTCTCCTTGCATGGACATCCATCGCTCCTTCTGACTGCCCTGGCCTGTGGGTGACACAGCTGCTGCCTGCAGGCTTGCCAGGGTTCCACGACAGCAGCGACGCCCTCTCCGATAGCCGCGCATAGAAAGCGGGATAAAAATATCCTCGCTGGAGAGGCAGGCACAGGTCCAGGGCCGCGGACTGAAGCAGAGCGTCCTGTGAGCGGGCTGCGAGAGGGGGTGGGAGCGTGGGCAGAGCCGGGGGCACGCTCCGGCCTCTCCAAACCAGCAGCATCCAGGGCAGCAGCTTAGCAGAGCCCTCTGCGCGGTGGCGAGGTGCAAAGCCTCCTGTGCTAAAAAAAGCCCTCCCGACAGCTGGATGAGCTTAACCACACGCCGAGCCAGCCGGAGCCTCTGCAAAGGCAGCAGGCTGGAAAATGGGAGCAGAGCCTGGCCCCGGGGGGCACAGGGGCACCCCAGCAGTCGACCTGCCCATCCCTCCTGCTCCCGTCCTCACCCAGATGGCAGTCCCTTTCCACCCTACACAAACTGGCAAGCGGCACGCTTCCCTTTGCTTTTGGTTTTGTATAAACAACCTGCCTTTATTATTTGGTATATATAGGTACATTGTATGAATATCAAAAATAACTAGAGGAAACCACAGTGAATTTAAAGCTATTTGAGAAGGTCCACCTGAAAGCAAGCACTCCAGGAGGGGGTAGAGTGTCCCCCCAGGGGGAGCCCAGCCCTGAACAGAGATGGCATTAAAATGAGAATAAAAACATGGACTCACTGCTGGGATTAATATGTGCCATTTGCTCTGGGGACGGAAGGAGCAGAAAGCCATATTAAATCCCTGGAGCAGCCCAGAGGAGAGCAGAGGGTGGGCTGCGAGCGCATGCCCGGGCTGGGAGAGCCCCCCGGGGGTTCGAGCCACTGTGCGCACTTGAAGTCACTCACCCACCGCTATTTTGGGTGTAGGGAGTCTTCCTCTCCGAAAGCTGCTCTGCCATCCCCAGGCACCAGCTGCTGACCTGCTGAGGAGTGTGGGGTGCTTGCAGAGGGGTTCAACCCTCACTCGCTGTGATTGTCTGCTGCCTCCTAAAGCTGGGGCACCATTTTCTTCCCCACCCCACATCCCTGCTCGCAAGGTCCCTGGTGCTGCTGCCCACGCTCCCCCCTGCACCGCACACAGCTATGGGCACACGCAGGGTGCGCACGGGAGACACATGGGGGTGCCAGCCAGGAAGTCCTCAGGTGTGGGGACGGGGTTTGGTGCGGTGCTGCATGGCTGCGGGCATCCCGGGAAACAGGGCCGAGCACCTGGGACCTACAGACACGCGGCAGCCAAGGGAAAGCAGCGGCAGCCCTGAAGGGATCCAAGGGGTGAAGCTCAGCAATGCGCCGGCCCGGCGGCTCCGCAGCACGCGTCTCGGCCGCCCCAGGACCCCTGTTCAGAGCCCTTTGTTGAAGTAGACGGTCTCCAGCTGCGGGTCTTTCTCCCGAATCCGAGCTTGGACTTCAGGCTCCAGGCGGCTCACAGGCATTGAGCTGCCAAGGGGACACAGATACAGAAGATGGAGGGGAGACATCCATCAGTGGCCTCGGGTTTGGGAAACCACCTGCTGCCACCCCTTCCCCACCTGCACCCCATGGGGATGTTGTCCCCATGGCCCAGAGCAGACCTCTGAGTCCATACTGCGGTGTGTGCACAGGGACGTGTGTGCACACACATTTTCAAGCCTCTGACTGCTCAAAGGAGCAGAATCATCTCTTGGGAGTCAGAGAGCACAAGGAGCCCATGCACCCCCTGCCTGCACCTCATGCCCTGCACCATGGGGCTGCACACATGGGCAAAGTGCCCGTCCTTACCTTTTCTGCGGGAAAAGTGCACAGCACAGCGGGGTCGCAAACACCAAGCTGCAAGGAAAAGACATGGAGAGGAGGAGCTGGGCTTCAGAGCAGCAACGAGACAGCCCAGAGCAGTGTCGGGTGCTCAGCCAGGGAACAGGTAAGGAGATGCCCTCTCCAAACTCCAGACTTGGAGATCCATTTGGCTCCTGAAGTGGGGCAAAGCCTATCCTTATCAGCATGGGGCAAGAGCGATGCTGAGCAGGAGCCCATCACAGGCTTGAGAGATGTCAAGATGGAGCAAAACAGCTCGGGGTCCTGGGACCTAGCACCCCATCCCATCTGCCTGGGGATGCAACAGCCTGGCCGAGCTCCATCTGCCCTCCCAAGGAGCTCTGGGGTGGTGCTCACCTCCCCTGTCAGGCAGACTCCCCGGCAGCACTGTCCCCCATACCTGGGCTCGGCCTGTGCCTGGGGTGGCAATGCCCATCAGCAGAGGATGACTTACCAGAGTCCCACCAGGCCAACTTGCAGAGGAGCATTCAGGTACGGATACCGCTGCCAGGGACAGGGAGAGGCTGTGGTCAGTGGGTCGGACGGGGCAGGAAAGTGTCTGTTCCCCAACAGGGTGCCGGCCCCGAGGGGTGCCAGCACTGTGACCAGCTAGAGGGATGTCACCCCATGCCCACCCTCCCCTCCCAGGACCAGCAGTACCTTCAGGAAAGCTCTCTTCTCCAGGGCGTTCATGATCACTGGGGGGATGGCTAGGGCAGAGGGTAAGGAGATGAGCTCCCAGTGCTCACAGCTCCCCCACCAGCCGTGGGACCCCATCCCATGCTGCCAGGGACGTAGCCCTTGGACACGGGTGGAGGAGGGGACACTCACCCATGGCTGGGGCTGCCATGCCGATGCGGGACACTACCACCTGGAAAATGGCCTTCTGGGCTGCGGCTGTGGACTCACCCAGGCGGTTCCCATTCTCATCCGTGACAGGGATCCCCAGCTTGAGCTCTCTGCAGGAAGAGTGGGGGTGAGGCGGGCCTCAGTGCATGCAGGTGCGGGGATCGAGGGACAGGGCAGGGACACCACACAGGGGTATGTCTCCAAGTGAGGTTGGTGTCCTCCTGTATTCCCCATCCACTGCCTGCATAATAAGTTGCGGTGGGGTCTCAGCTGGACCCACATTCACACTTGGTGAGTCCTCAGCAGGGCTGGACAGGGATGGGGAGTTCACAGCTGGCATTAGCCAATAGCCCCTTGGGATGCAATGGGGTGCTTGTACCCTCAAACCAACCCCCAGGGTAAGAGGTGCCAGAAGGGCCAGGAAGGAAGCCCCCTGCAAGCCCAGGGCAATGCTCCCCCCCCGCCCCCCACCAGTGCCTGGTGAATCCCGACATGAGCCCAAGTGCCCTGTCCCAGCCCAGGGGCTCACCTCTGCCTCATCAGAGGGATGTTGATACAGTTGGCAGCAGCCACGGCCGCAAAAGGCACGTACCGGCCGATGATGGCTGGCAAGTGCTGTGGGGGCAAGCAGGAAGCATGTCATGCAGAGGGTCTGGGGACAGAGCTGGCTGTCCCTGGATCTGCCACCATCCCCCTGCAAGACCCTGGGGTGTCCCAGCCCCACCAGGGAAAAACATTCCCTCTTCCCCTGCAACTCCCAGCCAGTGAAAGGTGCGCAGCCCAGCGTGCCTGGGGGGTCCCATGTACCCTCCCAGCCCTGGTGGGACGGAGCGGGGCTGGAGGGACAGGCCATGTCCAGAGCAATTGCTGGGAAGAGGGGCTGCTTTGTGTGGGTCCCCCCCACCAGGCAACCTTGTTCCTCCACTTTCTCCCCTGCCCTAGGTGATGGGGAGCTCAGGGAGACCCCATGCAGAGGGTCCAGGTGTCCCAGCCAGCAATGGCCAGGGGCTACCTTACCTTGGTGAGCGATTTGAGCCCCAGTGCTGTGACAACTGCCCCTGTGGTTGCGCTCACATAGGCTGTCCCCAGTTGGCTGCAAGAGCGGGAAGTGACACTGATGAGCTAGGGTCCCTCCATCCCACCCACCCCCGCAAAGGAGGGGACAGCATGCCCTTCAATAGAATCAGGACACCTAGGCTCCTCTCCCAGCTCTACCACCAACCCTAACAGCCCCACTACATCCCCATCATCCCATCTCACAACCCCCCACTATTCAAGAAGCTATTCAAGGCACTCCCCCCTGGAATTGTAGGGTGCCCTGGGGACCTGGTCAAAGGGATGCTTACCTGGGGGTGATGGGTGCATCCCCACTGCGGTTGGTGTAGTTGACGATGGCGTTGAAGGACTGGTTGACCCACTGCCAGAACAGCACAGCCGGTGTGGTCCTACCAGACAGAAGAGGGTGCTGGTGGCACTGAGGGATGCCACCCATGCTCCTATGGCATGGGTGCCTTGCAGGGTACAGGGCATGCATCCCCTCCTCATCCCAGGGCCCAGGTGGGTGCCCAGGGGGGAGGTGTTCCCAGGCACCCTCTTAGGCCCTGGGGTGAGGAGCAGACAGGTACCTGTAGAAGGTCAACATGCAACCGGTGATGGTCATATTCATGGGCACCTGGGCGGACATGCGCCCTATGAGGAGCATCTTCTCACCCGTGTCAGGGTGGAAAGCCGAGTCGTAGATGTACTTCGCCCGCCAAAGCTGGTCCTCCGTCAGTCCCGGGGGTACCGTGCCTGCCCTGCCAAGTAAGGGTAGCACCCGCTGGGAGACTCTGCCAGCACCTGTGCCCCACCTGGTCTCCCACCCCACGTGGGGCAGCTGGGGGATGCCTTGGGGACCAGCCAGACAATTTGCAGGACTGGCTTTGGCCAGAGGGGGCCAGTACTGCTCCCATTCCCACTCCTGGGGATGGTCCCAAGGTCATATCCTTCCCAGGAGCAGTGCTGGGGTACGGCCACCCCCAGTACCTGTAGTTCTCCACCACCTGGCGAGCCTCCTCCAGCGTGGCCCCTGAGAGCAGCAGGTTTCGGGGGTCGGTCACCATGAAGAAGTGCTTGGCCCGGCCCTGGAAGGTGCTCTGGTCCCAGCGGGGCTCACGGATGTTGATGGTGGCAGGTAGGGACGGTGACATCTTCTGGGGGGGAGGGCAGTTATGTGGGATCTATGTCCCCCTCCCCCTTGCATCTCTGCTGGGGCAGCTCTGGATCTCCCCCAGACCGGAGGGACACGGGGGAGACACAGGGAACCCTCTTGCAATGGAGCTGAGCGAGGACCCCTGAGTCCACCCAGCAGATGGGGCAGCTCATGGGTGGGTGACCTCACCACTGCACCCCCCTCACCCTGCAATCTGTCAGTGGGGAGCCCCCAATCCAGCTTGCACCAATGCGGACCCCCCACCCCAGCAGGGCACCCCGGACACGAGTGTGACACGAGTGGGGGGACAGGCACCCGCCACCCCGGGGCTAGCGCTGCTGCCAGTCGCGGGGGGGAGGGGAGGCGAGGCGAGGAGGGGCACGGGGAAGCAGCAGACCCCCACCCGGTAAGGCACCGAAACACACGGCTCGGCCCCATTTCCACGCCAGCCCTTCCCCGCGAGAAGCGGGGCTCTGCTCCCCCGCGCCCCAGGCCGAGCATCCCTCCACCCGTCCCTCATCCCACGCGTGACAACCCCCCCGCCACCCCACCATAACGGCCCGGGCCAGGGTCTCCCCCCGCACTCACGGCTTCCCGGGC
>VFFE01007569.1:204928-218880 GCA_008921705.1 Burhinus oedicnemus
GGAGGGGGGTGGGGGGGGAAGGCAATAGGGGTGTTCCCCAGCGCCCCTTCGGGCAGAGGCACCGCCGGCTGATGCTGGGGGGGACAGCGGGTGGGCGCCGTGGGGGGCAAGCGTGCAGCGGGGACACCGGCGTCTCCCCCTGGCCGGGGCCATCACTTATTTATTGAGGTCAGGCTGGGGCAAGCGGGGGACGAAGCAGGGGGCGGGGGGGGGCCGTGGTGGCGTTTCTCCCACGCCTGGAAAATCCCCGTGGGAACCGCCCCGGGGGGCAGCGGGCCCGTCCCCTGCCCCACAGCAGCTCCGGTGGTGTAAATCCGGAGGGGCTCTCCCCCCCCTGCTGCAAAGCCTTCCCAGGGAGGGGGCCGGGGGGATCAGGTCCTGCTCTCCGGCGTAAAGCTGAGGTCCCCGCCTCCCCTCTCCAGGGCCTTTCCGGATTTACGCCACCAGGTAAAGCCCCTTTGCACTCCCTGTTCCGGATTTACGCTGCCAGGCAAAGCCCCTTTTCACCCTGGTACCTTGCCCCAGGGCAGGGCAGCCTGTGCCCACCGCCCCCACGGTGGTACCCAGGAGCCCTGCAGCAGTTTGGCCCCCAGGGCCCCATAGGACAGAGAGAGGACAAGGCTGGGGGGGGGTCACAAAATTTCTTGTCCCCCCAGCCTGTGCCACTGCGCCTGGGACCCATCCTGCCAGCACCAAGCACCCACGCCAGCCGGCCCCAGCTTTGCGCTGCTAAGAGGGAGCGGTGCCCGAGCCCGGGCATGTGCTGCTGGACTATGCCATGTCCCCCCCCGGCCGGTGGGCAGCCCCAGCCCCGTGAGGACGCCGGGACGCCGGGGTGCCCAGCACCGCCATGGCCCAGGGCTGGGACGCGGCGCTGTTGGGGATGACGGCAGGCAGCCGGTCACGGAGCTCCAGCAGCGAGGCCAGCCTGGCTCCCCACTGCCTCCTCAGCAAGCAGAGCCGCCTGCTCAATGGGGCCACCCGGGTCAGCCGTGCCGCTTCCCCCATGGGCCGCGTCATCCTCATCAACACCCCCATTGAAGGTGCGTGAGGTGCCCTCCCAGCCCTCTGCCCACCCGTGTGGCCAGGGGGCCCAAACACCTGGGTTCCCCAGGTCTGGGGTCAGGGAGAGTTGTCCTGAGACTGGGGGCATCCCCAGCAAGAGAGACACACTCCCCCTGTTGCTTGTACCCAGCCCGGGTGACACATCCTGTCCCCCATCTCCACAGCCAGCAGCAATGAGAGCGACATCATCAACGCCATCACGGTGGAGAAGAGTGTTGACGGCAAGCTAGGCTTCAGTGTCCGGGGTGGCTCTGAGCACGGGCTCGGCATCTTCGTCAGCAAGGTGGAGGAGGGCAGCACTGCTGGTAAGTGGGACGGGGTGAGGGACGCTGGTGGGGACAGGCACGTGCCAGCAAGACCCTCTTGGGAAGCTCCCAGTGACACAGTGCCACAGCAGCAATGCCACCCTTCATGGTGGTAAGCCACGATTTGCTCCCTGCTGCCTCTGGCTATGGGGCTTTCAGGCTGCCCGTGGAGAAGGGTTGGGGACTGGAGTGGGCAGCCCCGTGCCGATGGCTCTGAGCTCCATCCCCAAGCCACAGTGAAGTGACAAGCCCCTTGTGCCTGCTACGGCCTCAGTGTGATCGCCAGGCATCCCTGCCTCTATTCCCATGGGGTTTGGATCAGGCTGGGGACACATTAAGGGAGGGGACACCAAATAAAGACATCAGTGATGAGTCAGGTGCCCAGCTGAGCTTTGTGCCCCTCACAGAGCAGGCTGGGCTGTGTGTTGGTGACAAGATCACGGAGGTGAACAGTGTGAGCCTGGAGAACATCACCATGAGCAGCGCTGTCAAGGTCCTCACTGGCAACAACCGCCTCCGCATGGTAGTCCGGCGGATGGGCCGCGTGCCAGGCATCAAGTTCTCCAAGGAGAAGACGGCATGGTGAGCAGGGCATCCCCCATGCACCCCAAATCCCAGCCTCATGGAGGGCATGGTGGGGAGGCTCAGCAGGGGATGCTGGGGAGCAGGGAGGGTCCCAGAGCTAAGGGACCCTCAAGGTGGGGGGCACTGGAGATCTCTGACAAAGGTGGGGAGAGCCCAAGGTGGGGCACAGGACGGGATAGGAAGGTCTGAAGCAGGCAGGGTGGATGCAAGTTCCGTCTTCAACATCCCCCATCCCCATCACTTCCTCTGCTGGGTGACACCAATGGCCCCATCCTGCTAGAGGATGAAAGCCGGATTCCCAAGCCCCCCCCCCAGCACTGTGCCCCTGCTCTAGGGTGGATGTGGTGAACAGGCGCCTGGTGGTGGAGAAAAGTGGCTCAACACCATCAGAGAGTGGCTCCGAGGATGGGCTGCGGCGCATCGTCCACCTCTACACCACCTCCGATGACTACTGCCTGGGCTTCAATATCCGCGGTGGCAGGGAGTTTGGCCTTGGCATCTACGTCTCCAAGTATGGCTGCCCTGGGGGACACACAGCACCCCAATCCCTGCTGTGCCCATGCTGGGGCTCGGCACCCCCTCCCTGGCTGAGCCCCCCACCCTCATAAGACTGTGAGCATCACCACTGTGGGTGCTGGAGCACAGGGCTACCGGGGCAGAGGTGTGGGGCAGGAGCAGGGCTCCAACGAGAGCTTGGACCCATCCTGCCCCACCCCACTGATGCCCTAGGGTGGACCCCGGGGGGCTGGCGGAGCAGAATGGCATTCGGGTGGGAGACCAAGTCCTTGCAGCCAACGGAGTCAAGTTTGAAGACATAAGCCATAGCAAGGCAGTGGAGGTGCTTAAGGGGCAGACCCACATCATGCTAACCATCAAGGTACCGCTCCCAGCCCCATGGGACTCCTGGGCAAGGTGGGGGGGTCAGTGTGTCCTCATGCTGGCGCTGCCCCAGCTCGGCCTGGCGCCCATGGGGCTGGCGTGGCCACCAGCTGGTTGGGTTTCAGGCGGGTGGGAGGCGAGGGGGATGCATTATTCATGGCTGGCACTGGATCGGGTTCACCCGGCGCGCGCTGACCCCCGTGTCCTCTCCCCCTGTGCCTAGGAGACCGGCCGGTTCCCTGCCTACAAGGAGATGGTGGCCGAGTACTGCTGGCTCAGTCGCTGTAAGGGCAGTGCTGCGTGGGTACTGGCAGGGTCACTGGGCTGGGGTGCAGGGGCGGCTGGGACCCCCATGCAAGGGGCAGCTGGTCCCCATGGGGAGGGAGAAGGTCCTTGTGCCATGGGGTCCCATGGCCTTGGAGGGGACATGAAGCTCCCTGTGCCACGGTCAGCAACACCATGGTCCCCATGGCCTCGCAGGGTCCCACCTGTCCCCCATTCTTCTAGGGGACATGAAGATCCCCATGCTGTGGCCAGCAGCCCCGTGGTCCCTGTGATCCTGCAGGGTCCCACATGTCCCCATCCTTGTAGGGGACATGAAGAGCCCTATGCAATGGCGAGCAGCCACCTGGTCCCCACAACCTTGTGGGTCTCCACATGTCCTCTGTCCTCGGGGTGGAAGCAGAGCTCCCCGAGGCCCCGTGGTGTGTCACCCCATGTTCCTGCTGTGTCTTTGCAGTGACCAACGGGCAGCTGCAGCAGCTGTCTCAGACCTCGGAGACCAGCTCCTCCATCTGCTCCTATTCCTCGGGGCCAGCACCAGGGGTGGTGAACGGACTGGGGATGGCCACCCCGGGGCCCCCTGCCCGCACCGTCGACGTAGCCATCTCCACGGAGGATGGGCCACGACGGGTCTGGGCGCGGGAGCGTGCCGAGCGGGCCATGCAGACCGAGCCAGCTGCCGAGGGGCTGCCGGAGACACGGCGCACGGTGCGGCCTCCTGAGCTGCTGCGGGACACAGCTATCCGGGGCCAGGGCACCCGCGAGCCCCCTGGCACCCACCCACGCCGGACCTTCACCCACTCGCCGAAGACGGCGCTGCTGCTGGCGCTGAGCCGGCCCCGGCAGCCCATCACACGCTCCCAGAGTGACCTCACTGTCGCTGGTAGGCACCGGGGCGCAGCCCCATGCATGGGACTCACCCCTGACTGGCGTTCCCCTCCAACCTTGCACCCCCAGCCCTGCACATCCCATAGTTCAGCCTCTGCCCCATGTGGAGCCGGTCCCCTGCTTGGGCATCCTATAGCCCCTGCCCCGCATGGATACCTGGCCTCCACTCCTGGGCATCCTATAGCTGAGTCCCTGGCCCCCACCCCATATGGACACCTGGCCACCAGTCCTGTGCATCCTATAGCCCTGGATAGCCCCAGTCCCGTCCTCGGGGCTTGCAGGGCACCCCAAATCCCAGCCCCACAGACCCTGTAGATCCCCTACACCCCACAGCAGGTCTCTCTTTCCCAGTCAGTGTTGCCCAGTAGCCCCTCCCAACCCCCCAGGTTCCCAGCCCAAGCCTCTTCCAAGCCCTCAAACACCATTTGGGGTGGCATCCCCCAGCCCCACCACTCCAACCCCCTTCTCTGTCCCCAGAGGAGAAGCGAAAGAAGGAGAAGCCAGAGGTACAAGGGGCACGGGGGGCACCCCCGGGGCTACACCGCTCTAAGACCCTCGTCAACCTCTTCTTCAAGGGAGGCCGTGCCACCAGCCAGAGCTGGGCCCCCCCCAGCCAGGAACCCCCCGCCTCTGACCGCCGGGCACGCGCCAAGTCCCCGGGGCGCCCTGATGGGGACAGAGGTACTGGGCTGGGAGACAAGGCAGAGAGGTACCCAACCTGGGACCGGTCCCACCTTCTGTGGCCACTGCAGCCCTGTTGTAGCATCCCTGGCATGGGGGGGGTGGGCATCAGGAGGGGGTCCCCAGGCATGCAGTTTTGGCGATGTGCAGCAATGCTCCTGGCCCACGCCGGGTGCTCACCCCTCTCCGTCTCCCTTGCAGTAGGTGCTGTGCAGAAGTTTGTCATCCGGAGCCTGAAGCGGGGTAACGGGGGTGCCCGTGTGCCGGGGGTGGTGGTGGGGGAGCAGCTGTAGGACAGGCTCTGCATGCGCCTGGCCCCACACTGCATGTATCTGTCTGACTCTGGTGTGGATCAAGCTGGTGGGGTGGGGGGGTATGGCAGGGGTGAGGTGTTGTGGGGTGCCTGGGGTGGTCCCTGCCCCTCTGGCCACCCCTCCTTGCTGTGCCCCCCCCCAGAGAAAAGCCGGCGTGCCAGCATCCTGGGCCCCACGGGCATCGCCGCCCTGCAGCCCAACAGCAGCAACCCCGAGGCCCGGCTCCCTCATATCCAGGACACCGCCGCACGCCTCCTCAGCCCCGACGAGGTGACAGCCGTGCTCCGCCACTGCTCCCGGGTATGGTGCTGCAGGCAGGGTGCGGGCACGGTAGCTCCTGCATCCTGGGGGGGCCACTGTGACCAGAGCTACACGCCCACGTTAAGCTCTGGGAGGTAAACTGAGGCAGAGTCAGGGGACACCCATCTGCTGACACCTCTCCTGTGCCCACAGTACCTGCACGAGGGCAGCGTGGAGGATTTGGTGCGGCCACTGCTGGCCATCCTGGACCGGCCCGAGAAGGTCTTGCTGCTGCGGGATGTGAGGTGGGTGGTACTGGAGGGTACCCCTGGGTACCCCAATACCACCCAGCCAGGTGGGACATGCACTCTTCAGCCTGGGTCATGTCCCATCCCTGAGGTGGCCACAACCTGTCTCTTCCTCTTTGCCCCGGCAGGAGTGTGGTGGCCCCCACAGACCTGGGACGGTTTGACAGCATGGTGATGCCCCTGGAGCTGGAAGCCTTTGATGCCCTGAAGAGCCGCTCAGGTAGAACCTAGCCCCCTGGGGACTTTGGTCAGGGGGGCAGTGGGCAGGGGTGAGCACAGCCTCGGGGGGGTGACTGGCCACTCTCCGTGTCTGCAGTGCGCTCACCTGCCCTCCGTCCAGCCCACCACGACGTTCCCCCCAAGAGACACCTCATCACACCAGTGCCTGGTGAGTGCCACCCCACAGGGTCTGCCTGGCCCCCAGGCTGCCCCGCGGGGGGATGCAGGGGCTACAGTAGCAATTGGAGGGAGCAGAAAAGGAGCTGGGATGCCTGGGTGTAGGGGGTCCCAGGGGAGAGGGAGGCTGGTGTCCCTGGGTGCTGGGAGGTCCTGGAGTAGCAGGATCTGTGGACCCTGGGTGCCAGGGGCTCTTGGGGAGGAGGACTGGGAGTCCGTGGAGAGAGCTGGGGTGCCTGGGTGTCAGAGGTCCTAGGGAGGGGAGCTGGGGTGCCTGGGCATCCCTGGAGGAAGATCTGGGGTCCTTGGTGCCAAGGGGGTCCCTGAGTGGTTGGGGGTCCCAGGGAGCAGGGCTTTGGTGTCCTGGGGTGTTCTCTGGGTGGTGGGGGTCCCCAGGGAGCAGGGCTATGGGGTTCCGGGGCAATCCCTGAGCCCCTCTCGTTGCAGACTATCGGGGCGGGTTCCTGCTGAAGCCGGCAGGGGCCCCAGAGCCAGAGGAAGCTGGGGGGCTGCAGGCGAGCCCAGCCCGGCCGCGAGCCTCCCCCAGCTCCCGCCGGCTTCACCCCCGCACCTACACCCCGCTCCCCGACGTGCCAGTGGATGCCTACACCTGCACCAGCCACCCCCCACCCACCGCCAGCCCCCAGCCCCCCAACTGGCTGCTGGCTGAGCCCCCCCCGGGCGAGGGGCGTGGGCGTTCGCACAGCCCCCGGCCCACCTGGCGCAAGGAGCACCCCGGGTCGGTGCCTGACGGAGGGGCTGACATGCTGGCAAAGCCCCGGCGGGCATGGCCCCCCCTTGCACCCCTCTTTGGGGGGCCAGGGGGTGAGGTGGGGGCTGGGGTGGCCACCAATGGTCCTAGGGATGCTGGCAGGGAGGAAGAGGAGGAAGAGGAGTACCGTCTGCTCACCGTCACCCTCTCCAAGCTGAAGCACTCACTGGGTGGGTGGCACGCGGGTGGGACCCCAGGGATGGGGTGGGGACCCTCCTCCTGGCACCAGCATCACTGGGATGGGTGGGACCCCCTTGGCAAGGGGCACCCCATTTAGGGAACAAGGGACAAAACCCCGAGCACTGTCCCTACCTACTCCTCCAAATCCAGATGGAGAGAGGTGGAGCTGCCACTGCCTGGTGCGCCCTTGTCCCTACCAAAATGGCAGGACAGAAGCACGGCTGCCCAGGGGAGAGGGTGCCGTGCCCAGGAGCAGGTGGGGGTCCCAAAGCCTACCTGGTGTGAGGGTCTTGTGGCTCCCTCGCAGGGATCAGCATCTCCGGTGGCATCGAGTCAAGGGCACAGCCAGTGGTGAAGATTGAGAAGATCTTCCCCGGGGGAGCTGCCTTCCTCAGTGGCATCCTCAAGGTACAGGGGGACCTCTGGGGGACGCAGCATACCCCAGGGGGTGGGCAGGCATCCAGAGATCCCCATCCCACAGTGCTGCTGTGTGCTGGCAGCCCCCTGGCACCTGAAAGGTGGCTGTACTTCACCCTGCTGCCTTCTCTCACGGGTGCCAGGCTGGGCAGGAACTGGTGTCGGTGGATGGAGAGAGCCTGCAGAACGTCACCCACCAGCGGGCGGTGGATGTCATCCGCCAGGCCTACCGCAACAAAGCCAAGGAGCCCATGGAGCTGGTGGTGCGGGTGGCTGGAGCCTCCCCGGAGTGATGCTGCACCCCCCCCCCTTGGAGGAGCCATCCTGTGCTTAGGAGGAGCCGGATGGCTCATTCCTGCACCAAGCTGTGGCTGGTCTCAGCACAGGCAGAGGGCACAAGTGCCAGAGCCACCCCCTGGGCATGGAGGAGCTGCCCGCAGCAGGACCTGAGTCAGGGCTGGGGGGCAACTCTGGCAAGGCAGGAGGGGGACGGGCAGCCCCCAACCCTGCTCTGGACAGACAGACACAGCCCTGAAAAAAAACCACAGCCAGGGGCTTGTTTTTAATGGGCGTTTCTGGGTGGTACACGGGGAAGCTGGGCTCTGGGAACGGGACATGACCGAAATAAAGTACAAAAATCCCCCTTCTGGAGCTGGGGGCGACCAAGCCAGAGCTGGGCACAGCCAGGTTTTTCCTTTGGTTTGACCCCCCTGGGTGCCCAGCTGGGCACCCCCACCTCTGCCCACCCTGGAAATGTCCCCAGCTGTCACTCCCAGCACCATGCCCCTCTCCCCTGGCAAGCTGGGCATCACAGGGGCATGGGCCAGGCTATTTTTTGGGGGGAGAGAACAGAGGGATGCTGGGGGCAAGGGCATGGGAAAGGCACTGAAGGCAAGCTGCCCCATGGCAGGAATGAGGGGGGCACAGACAGGTGGAGTGTGAGCTGGGAGAGGGCGATATGTTTTGGTAGGTCCTATAAAAATAGAGTTATTTAAAATGGCACAGAAACGAATCCCTTGACAAACACACGGGGGGCAGGGGGAAGGCTGGCAGGGACAGGGCACACAGCATGTGCCATCCCCTCTGGAACTGGCTGGGTGACAGTGCCAGCAGGGATGAGAGGGAGGGGGCAAGCCAGATCTCCCCCTGTCCAAGGTGACCCTGGTTGAAGCCAGTGCCGCTAATCCTCCAGGCTCTAAGAGGATCAGTGGGGACCAACTCCGGGCAGCCCCAAGGCTGGGGCTCAGCACCCCCCCGCCGTGCCAGGTGCTGACGCACCCTCACCCCAACACCTTGATGCTGGGGAGGGGGCAGCACATGTGGTCCCCTCTGCCCTCTCCCAGTGCCAGCAGTCTTTGCAGAGCTGGGGGGGAGGGCAGGGATCCCCTACAGCCCCATGACTCTCAAAATCCCAGGGGCTGGAGGCTTCCCCCTGGCAGGCAGCGTCTCAGATCTCAGTGGCCGTGATCTCCTCGAAGGGTGGGTCGGGGCCGGGGGGGTCGCAGGGCTCAGGTGGGGGGTCCTCGCCCTGGAGCCGGAGATGCTGAAGCCGTTGCTCGAGCCGCCGGTTGCGGCGGTACATCTGGATGTAGCTGTACTGCAGCTGCTTCTGGTAGCGGATCACCCGCTCCTTCTCGCCCTGCCATGTGCCACGCTCCTGCTCGAAGGCATCCCGCTGCTCCTGGCCGCGCCGCCGCTCCAGGGCCACCTCCGCCCGCAGCCGCTCCAGCTGCCGCCGAAGCCCCATGCTGCCCTGAGGCTCCTCATCGGGTTGGGGGCATCCCTCACTGGGTGCAGGGCACCCCTCAGCAGGTGGGGGGCATCGCCCGCGGGCAGCTTCCCGCAGCCCTGCCACCTCCTGCTCGAGCCGGCCAGCTTTGGCGCGGAAGAGGTCGGCCTCGCTCTTGCGCCGCTGCAGTTCATTGGCGCAGACCTCCAGCTCCAGTGCCTTCAGGCGGGCAGCCTCCTGCAGCCCCTGCGCCCGCCGCTCGCCCACCTGCAGCTGGGTCCGTGCTTCCCGCAACTGTGCCCGCAGCCCCAGCAGCTCTGCACCCCGCTGCGCCAGCTCCGCCTGCGCCTCCTTCAGCTGCTGCTTCAGCAGCGAGATCTCCCCCGACTTCTGGCACACCTGTGGGGACAACAGGGCTCAGGTGCTGGCCGGGACACCCCTCCAGCCAGAGCCTGCACTCCCCAACTTGCCCAGTGCCGTCGGGCAACTCACCTCCCACTTGGTCTCCTCCAGCCGGGGTGCCAGCTCGGTGCGCTCACGCTGGAAGGAGGCACAGCGACGCTCCAGCAGCTCCCGCTCCTGCAGCAGCTGGGCGAAGTCCTCCTGCAGCTGCTTCTTCTCCTGCTGCAGCTGCAGCACCTGGAGCTGCAGGACCTGCTGCCCTCGCTGCGCCGCCTGGGCTGCCTGCCGTGCCTGGGCTGCACAGCGCTGCCGCAGCCCCTCCAGCTCCTGCTCGCAGCGTCGCTGCTTCTCCTCGTACACCTGGGGGGCAGAGAAGAACACAGTGGGGGGTCGGCACAGCACGCCCCAACTTCTGCTGCCCTCTCTGGGATGGGCGTGTTCCCCCCAAACAGAGGAGGGGTTCAAGAGGGGTGCGATGTAGTGGTGGACCCCCCTCCTTGTGCCCACCCATCCCTTGGCATGCTGGCCCCTCCATGAGTCTATAGGGCTCCCTCAGCCCCACCACCAGCAGGGAGAAGCCACAGGTCTCAGGCACATCCAAAAAAGAGCACTCCAAGATAAGGCACCCCAGTCTGTACAACTGGCCCTCCAGATCATAAAGGCTCTCCCAAGGACTATGTAGGACCACCCACCAGTGGGGAAAACCCCCATTCCCAGACTACAGAAAAAAGCATCCCCATACAAAGGTCTGTACAAGGGTCCCGAAAGGGGCTCCCTGTCCCCCAACAGGGGGAGGGACATCCACACAAGGTGCCCTGGTGAGGGGGACAGGGACAGGACAGGGGGACACCAGGGGCGTACCTGGCAGATGGCCACCTCATTCTCATCCAGGCTGTCACGCAGGAGCCGCAGCTCAGCCTCCCTCTCCCGCAGCTTGTCCTCCAGCTCCCGCACCAGCATGGCCTCCTCGCTGGGCAGGGGTGAGCGCCCGCAGGAGCCACTCTCTGAGGAGGGCCGACCCCGGCCGCTCAGCGAGCCCGTGCTCTTGCTGGAGGAGGAGCGCCCGCTGTCCGAGTTGGAGGGGCGGCAGCCCCCCGGGGGGTCAGGGGGACCATGGGGGGTGGCCGGCAGGGTGCCCACCTCAGGGTGCTGGCTGCAGCCTGTGCTGTAGGTCGGCAGGCTGGAGAGGGAGTTGCGCCCCGAGTCCGAGAGGGTGCTGGCGCGACAGCTCAGGGAGCCAGGCTTCTCGGCACCCAGCAAGTGGGTGAGGCTCACCTGGCTCTCCGAGAGCACTGGGCGTGCGGCCGCCTGGGCACTCCGGAGCTTGGGCACCACTGGCTTGAAGGCCATGGGGCGGATCAGGGTCTTCTCCACATTCTGCCGGGAACAGAGGGGAAAGTCAGGAGGCTGGGGGACCTGCCAACCTCCCGAGGGGCTGCCTGGGGCAGTGATGGGGGGGTGCTCCCCACCCCGATGCCTTTGCACTCGAAAGGAGAAAAGGGACAGTCCCTCCATGGGACGACACACAATCCTGTCACAAAGGAGGGGGCATCAAAGGCACAGAGACCACCACATCCCCAGGGACATAAAAAATGTGGCCATATGGCCCAAGTTCACATGCCCAAGCTGCCAGCCCCAGCATGGAACGGGGAGCAAAGCCAAGACGCCAGCACCCACCCACCCTGCTGCCAGCCCCCCCCCTCACCTCCTCCAGCTTGCCAGAGACGGGGACGAGCTTGGGGGGCGGCCCCCGGAGATGGCCGCTCAGGGCTCGGTCATTGCGGGGTTCATCCGAGTCGCTGCAGGGGCTGGTGGGAGATGGGGTGTCGAGCCAGTCGCCGCAGAAGCCCCCATTGGCGTAGGCGTGGACAACACCGGGCATGGCTGTGCGGGGCTCCTCGGGGGACTGGGGATCCCAGGGAGTGGCCCGGAGCAGCCCCTCCTGCTTGTGGAAGGAGGCAGTGGGTGGCCCCCCATCACAGGGCTGGCTGGCGCAGTCGTGGTGGGGCCGGCTGGGCAGGAGGCTGCCAACACTGCCCATGGTGGTGGGGGGCGAGTGGGGGGCAGCACGGAGCTGTGCAGCCCCCTCAGCGGCGGCCTCAAGGGGCACCGGCAGCGTCTGCACGATGGCCATGGTGGGGGGGCCCCCGGCGGGCAGGAGCACGCGGGCAGCCTGTAGGCAAGGGAGACGGGGCATTAGAGCAGCAGGTACCACCAGTACCCCACCAGCTGCCAGCATCCCTGGGTGGGCACGGGGGCACCCCTGAACCCCCATGTGCCACCCCCAATCTCGTGGGCGCAGGCCAGTCCGAGGGGAAGCAGGCAAAAGGAAATGCCAAATGAACCAGCATAAAATGAGGATTAGCTAAGGGGGTGTCACCAGCACCCCTCAAGCCGGGCTCAGCACCTCAGAGGTGCCAGGGGCTGTGGGGTGTGGGTGGCACTGTGAGGCCACAGTGATGCGGTCCTGCCCCCCGCTGTGCCCCGGCGTGACCCCGCTGTGGGAAGCATGCCAGGACTGGAGGCGAATCCTGAGAGGCCCGCGGAGAGCCGGCTGCCGGGCAGCCTGCCCACCCCACGGCACTGCCTGCACCATGGTGCCCACCAGCACAGCCCCCATGGAGAGTGGGGGGCAGCCCCACACAATGGGGATAACCACTTCCCCTGCCCCACAGCCCCCACCTCTCTGCAATGACCCCACAGAGGGTGCTCCCCAGCACCAGTGGGGCGCAGGGTCCCCCGGAGAGCCACCAGCCCCTGCCCATCTGCTCACCAAACCCCCACCATCCAGGGCGCCAGGCAGGGGGTCTCTCCCCTGACGAACTACCAGGGTGGGGGGGCCGCACCATGCAGCCCCCTCTGCTACTGGGGTCCCAGGCAGTTGGGTTGGAGCCCACGTGAAGCAGCACAGGGCAGGGGTCTCTGCCCCAGGCACCCCCTGCTCGACCCTCACCAGCCACCCCCTCCACTGAGGGGGCAGCTGCTGGTCCAGAATGTGGGCACCAGGCTTTTTCCCAGCCCCAACCCATGGGTACCGCTCATTCCTGCCCCACATGCACCCCTCCAACCTTGGGGCCTCTGCCAGTGCCCTGCTGCAGCCCCCCCTGCCCCAACCCACGCCATACGCCCACGTGACGTGAGGCAGCCGACGGGCCGGATCCGTTCCCCACTGCCTCATCGCATCTCGCACATGGCTGCAGCTGGCACAGGGCGCGGGCAGGGGGGGCCGCTGCCCGCATGGTCTCGCCTGCCGAGCTGTCACCTGAAATCAATCTGCCTGCCAGCACCCGGGGGGGGGGGCAAGCAGGGGAGAGATGCTGGCAAGCCAGCCCCCCACCCCCCCCCATCATTGCCCCCAGTGGCATGTGCCATCCCCGGGCACCATGACCTCACACTGTGTCCATGACACCCCCACGTGGGAAGGTGGGTGACACCCCCGACCCCCCTGCTCACCTCGCCAGCTGCTGCCCATCCGTCCGGTCTGCTCAGGCCCCCACACCGCGAACACGGCTCTGCTGGCCCCTGAAGCAGGAAGGAAAAAGAGGAGGGGGTCACGGTGCCAAACAGCAGCAGTGGTCCCTGTCCCCCCCACAGCCCCCCCTGCCCAAGTCCCCCATGTCAGCGTGGCACAAGAAGTGGCAGAGGAGCCCGGTGGCAGGTACACTGCTCCCAGTGCCCAGGGAGGGCTGTGGCCACCCCAGGAGGGGTGGTGGGGACAATGGCCCCCGGTGGGGACCTGACGCTGCTGGAGGGGCAGGAGCAGGGACCAGGGACCGGCAGGGACGTGGTGGCCCCTGTCCCAAAGGGACATCTCAGTCCCCCCCACCTGCAGCCAGACAAGGCACAGGACCCCAGCGAAACCTCCTTGGGACATGTGGGTCAGAGGGACACCCCTGGGGACAGCTGGGTCCCCACACAGCGATGGAGGGGATACTGCTGCCACCAGGGCCCCACACTTGGTGGCAGTGGGAAGGGACTCCATCTTCTCCCTCCTGCAAGGCCCCACAGCCCGCCGAGAGGGTCCCACCGCCACCCGGGGTGTGAGGCAGCCCCCCGGCCAGCTGCCAGCACCCTGTGAAACCTCCTTCTAGCCACCCAGTAAAACCAGTCAGCAACTGGGGTGGCGTCACCGCCAGCTGCTCTGGCCAGAGCACAGCAAAGCCGGATCCCACCATTCCGACCCCAAAACAGCAAGGGAAGGCTCGGCCCCTGCTCGGCCAGACGCCCACCCTGAGTTCCTGGGTGTTTCAGGACTCCAGGGACCCCAGCACCTCGATGGCACCTCAGGGCCCCCCCAGGGCAGGGGTAAGCAGCCCCTCATCCCTCCTCACACAGCTGGCTCGTGGAGGGGGGACACCCCCCCATGCCTAGCTGCACCCCTCCTCTCGCCCCAGCCCCCCGGACAATGCTGCCCCCTTGTCCACCCCAAACCCCTCGCTT
Source organism: Burhinus oedicnemus (assembly GCA_008921705.1). Classification (NCBI taxonomy): domain Eukaryota; kingdom Metazoa; phylum Chordata; class Aves; order Charadriiformes; family Burhinidae; genus Burhinus; species Burhinus oedicnemus. Next base: position 218,812 of record VFFE01007569.1, read on the forward strand.
GCCCTCCCACCCACCCCACACTGCCCCACTGAGCCCAGCCTGCCCCACACTGCTTCCACCCTGCCCTAC
>VFFE01007569.1:219214-244991 GCA_008921705.1 Burhinus oedicnemus
CAGCTCCATCACCCCCTCCCAGCCCCAAGGAGGAATGGGTGGGAGATGGGGGTCCTGGGCTTTCCTACTGCCCCACTTCCACCCCACAGCCCCATGACAGCACCCACTCTGGGCTAGACCAGGGGGAAAGGGAAGCCAGGGAGCCAGAGGGGTCCCTCAGGCCAAGAAGGGACCCCACAGCCCCCACGTAAACCCTGACCCAGCTGTGCTGGGGCCCTGGCTCCCCCAGCCTTACCTCTGTTTCCCCAGGACCCTCCTCCACCATCACCCCCAGCCTGCCCTGGGCAGGGGCCAGGGGCTCACACTTGTGCCAACAGCACCCAAGGGTGCTCTGTTGGCCCTGGAGAGCCGGTGCACCCCGGAAACCCGTGGCTGGGTGTGTACCACCCGCCTGCCCGCCCAGGCCCCTCATTATGGCTCAGGTTAAAACTATGCCGGTGCGGAGGCTGGTTAATAACCCATGTGCCATGGCCGGGGCGGGATGCTCTGCACAGCGGGAACCTCCTCTGGCACCATATCCACCCAACCTTCTAGGGGCCCCCCCACCGTCAGTCCCAGCATCCCGCTGTCACAGGGACAGTAGCACAGGAACAGCACTCACATTTCTGCTTTAATAAAACCAGGAAGGGGAAAAAAAAGTGGATTAGACCAAGATCCAGCCGTGGGCTCATTCTACCACGGTGAGGACTGGCCAGGTCACAGTATTTGCTGCCTGCAGCCCAGAGGGCACAGGGGTGGCTGCCCTCCCAGCCCAGCAGGGCAAGGCAGGGCTGCTCCCCCCGAGGTTTTACTGCTGGTGATGTCCCCTGGAGAAAGGGGCCGGGGGAGACCCTGAGCAAAGTGGCTGGGTCAGGTGTTAGCCAAGTAACCCACAGCAAGCAGTGACACCACAGGGGTCCAGCTCCCACCCACTGGGAGTGCGCAGCTCTGGGGCAAGAGCCATCCACAACCTCCCACACTTCCCTCCACCACCTTCCCCTTGCTGGCTCACCCCAGTCAGGATCAGGCCCAGAGACCCCCACCCATGACAGGCTGGGTCCCGCCATGTGTCACCATGCAGTCTCCTCACACAGTCCCTCCAACCAGTGACAGCCCAGGATTTCAGTTCCATTTTGGTTGCAATTTAACGACTTGCCCCAGGTCCAGAGATCCTGAAGTCCCAGGTTACTCCCCCATCACCTAGCCCACACTGACTCTGCTCCCCTCCCCATGCTCCCAGCACCAGTACAGAGAGAGTGGCCAGCATTTGCCAAAGCACCCTCCCCTGGCCACTCTTCTCTGGGATGAGCCCAATCCTCTTCTCACAGTGGCCCCACGTCTCAGAGACCATGCTGGTGGCTAAGAGGGTTGTTCGTGCAGGAGAAAGGGCCACAGTGGCATGTGGCTGCTGCTCCCAGGGGAAAGGGGCTGGCATACCCCAGCCCCATGCTCCCAGCACCAGTCCCTGTCCCTCCTGACAGACTGAGGAACAGACCTGCCACCAGGGTCACGGCTTCTTGGAGGCTCCCGAGCCTCCCTCTGGAGCTTTCTTGGCTAAAAGCGCTTTCTCCTCCTTCATCTTCTTCAGCCTGACCTTGTTTTTGCCAAAGGATGAGAAGGTGAGCGAGGCCTTGCTGAACTCCAGAGGGAAGACGCCCACATCCCCATCAAAGCGGTTCTTGGACACCTGCAGGTAGCGCTTCCCTGGCCCTGTCACCAGCTTACGGTCCTGGAGGATGAGGACGTTGTCAGCCTCCTGGCTAGCCTGAGGGAAGAAAAACATCTCTAGGAGGGTGCTGGGGATGCAGCCAGAGTCACAGGGCTCAGAGGTGCTCATGGGCTGCCTGTCTGGCTCCTTCAAGCCCTGTTACAGGGTATCCCAGGCCATGGCAACTCCAGCACCTCCACGACACCGATCCCTTGTCTTCCCCCAGGACATCCCAGCAACCTGCCCTGGGGAAACGAGGGAGCACAGGAGGGCTGTGTACACTCACAAAGCACCTCCTGCCCACCACTGCAGGGTTGTTCAGCATCACAGCAGAGACTGCAGCACTCAGAGAGCCCATCCCTGCACCCTCCCTGGCTCCTTCTTTAATTATCTCATACTACATGCCACTCACACTCAATGAGCATTAATTAACTGCACCTAAAGCCCAAACAGAGCTTTAGCTGGCAAAGGGTTTGCTCCCTGTCTGCATCTCCCAACCAGGGCCTGGCCAAATCAGCACTCCACACATCTTCAGCAGGTGACAGGAGTCCTGGGGACATCCTGCCCCTCACAACTTTCAGGTCCCCAGCAATGACTCAGGTTGCTGGTGGGAGCTGGGGACAGCTGCCTGATGTATCGCAGCCCCTTCCCAGGAACATCCTGTGCCCAAGGGACAGGAAGGGCCACTCCAGCTCAGCTCACCTTGGCAGAGCCAAAGATGGAGGCCGTCTGCAGCTCCTTCTCGTCATCCTCCTTGCGGGGATGGATGACCAGTGTGATGTGGCAGGTGTTGTCTGTGGCGAACTTGCGGAAGGCACCAACGATGTAGTCCTGGGCAGCGAGCCTGCCATGGCAGCGAGAACGGGGTCAGCAGCTGGCACCACTCAGTGTGGAGAGGCAGCAAGGTGCTGCCAGGTTCAGCCCCACAGCAGGAACTACCCAGGGGTCTGGGCTCACTCTCTGTGAAGCATCAGGGCTCACGCAGGCAAAGGGATGGGGCACAACAGGCATCGCATGCAACTGGCTCACCCTTTCCCACCTCTTCCTCCCCAGGGCAGTGATCCCCCTTCGATGAAAAAGGGCTGCCACGCCAAAGCGGGGAGGAAGGGACACCAAGTGTGTGTCCCCAGCCCCTGCGGTGACACCCAACAGGGCCAGCTCCAGCAACAAGGGTGACGGTGGAAGGAGGGGGCTGCTTGGAGAAGGGCTACCTGTCCACAGAGAGGTGCTCGTGTCCCATCATGAACTGAAGGTTGTCAACGACCACGTGGGTGATGTCATACATGTAGACGGCATGCTGCATGGTGTCAATCACCGTCCTGGGTGGGGGGGAGACAGAGATCAGCTGGGATCAGCCACAGGGATGAGCGGAGGCCAGGATGGGGATGATAAGCCAGGCACAGGGACAGGGAGAGGCAGAGTGGGGAGGCACCAGGCTGGTGCCAACAGCAGCTGGCTGCTGACCATCAAGCGCTGGTCCCACCCCCACATCTCCTCTGTCACAGGATGGGGGCAGCCCCATCCCCACAGGTAAGGGCAGCTGGACCAGCAGGATCCAGCTGCTGCCCACACAGCCCCTGCCTACTGTCCTGTGATCCCCCCAGCCCGTGGTGACCCTCAGGTCCTCCTTCCTCAGCAGCCAGCAATGCTGCCAGGTGAGCAGGGTGTGTGGGAACACATCCTGCCAGAGACAGAGGCTGGTTTTGGAGCAGCCACCTAGAACAGGGACAGGTCCCCTCCCTTCATCCCCACCCCAGAAGGAGGCTGTAACAGTCCCCACAACAGCAGGGATGTGGCTGGTTCAGCCACACAGTCCCCACGTGCTAATCCAGGGACTTGATCATCCCCAATATGCCTCCTGCTAGCCCCAAATCCACAACCCACTGCAGGAGAAGAGCCCCAGATCTCCAGGGCTCCGCAGCACACGCTGTGAGGGTTAAATGCCACCAGGGAGGAAGGTGAGGGACCACACTTGATGTTCTGTTGGCCATGGAAGGTCATGAAGTAGAGTGGAAGATCCTCGAAGCGGTCGGCCCACTCGTCATACAGCTCCAGCTGGTCCTCCAAGCGCTGGGCAGCAAACTGCGTCAGCATGATCTTGGCCAAGCGGACATTGTTGATCTCAAAGCTGCCCCACAGCGTGCACACCCCCTGCATGCACAGGTCCAGGGCGTATTCACTGATAAAGGTTGTCTTCCCACTACCTGTTGGGCCTGGTGCAAGGACAACGACAGGAGGAATTAGCTGAGGAAGACGATCTGACCTGTTCTGAATGCACCAGGGTGCTGTTCAGAGGTGGAAGTGCCAGGGAGTGGATTAAGAGTGGCCCATCCACAGCACTCCCACCATAAACAAGCAGCATCTCACACAAGGCTGCATATGCAGGCACACAAGTGTCACCTCCAACAGCCAGTGGGCCCCTGCAGGGTGCAGGGAAGGGCTGGGCAGCTGACAGAGGGGAACAGGGAGGGCTCAGAGAGGAGGCAGTGGATAGGAGCAGGGAGAAGGGACACCCCAGGAGTCTCTGTGCCACCCCAGGCAGGGAGCCCATCACCACATTGGCGTGCCCAGCCCCAGCGCACTCAGGAATGCACTCTAGCCGCTCATGCACCCCCACAACAGGCTCAGCCAAGCCCATGAGCAGAAAGGGACCAGGAAGACTCATGAGGGATCACCCCTAGGAGTGTGAAGCCACTAAACAGCCCTCTGCTTCCCCCCATCCACCAGGCGTTTTCCCATCACCTGTGAAGACGGTGAGCTCCCCTCTGCGGTGCCCTTTGAGAAGCTTGTTGAGCTCAGGGAAGCGCGCCCACTTGACGCCAGCCACCTGCTCCGTGTTGACCAGCTCCCCAAACACCTCCTCGCGCAGCTGCCGGAAGGAGACAATGGATTTGTGGCTGGCGGGCAGGGCAGCACGCAGGATCTTGGTGAGGTTCAGGCCCTGGTTCAGAGCCTCCAAGGGCCGGGGCTGCAGGTCACCGGGGCGCACCAGGGAGCAGCGCTTGAGGCTCAGCTTGCGGGCGAAGAGCTTGGCAGCTTCCCAGGAGCGCAGGTCCTCGCCCAGCCACAGCGTTATGCGCTTGAACTGCTCCAGGTAAGGGAGAAGGGCAGGGGGCAGGCAGGTAGCCCCCCGTGGCAGGGCAAGGCTGGCCACCCCCGTAGCTTGGTGCAAGGCCAAGGCGTCCAGCTCCCATCCGGTTAAGACTAGCTCTGTGTCTCGGCGGCTGATCAGGGGCAGCCCAAAGAGATTGCGATAGGAATCGAAGCGGGGTAAAGTCTCTTCCATGTAAGCTATCGCATCCCCCTTTTTCTCCACCCTCAGGAGCTTCAGGCCCTTCAAGGTCGCATCGCGGGGGCTGAACCAGGGGAAGACAAGGGACTTGGCAGTCCTCAGATAACGCACCCCAAAGCGTTTCAGGGTGGCATCTGTCACCAGGGAGATACCGAACATGGCCTTGGTCTTGTTAGTCTCATCCTCGTCCAGCAGGTCCCAGAGCGGCAGTGCCCGCTCCCAGATGCAGCGGGCATCCTCGCGAGCCCGTCGCATGTCCTCCTCTGGCTCATCTGAGCTGTCAGGGGGAACACCGCGGTGCCGCAGCTCCACGTTGGCCTGGAAGTCCTGCCAGGTGCCCTCGGCCAGGGTGGCCGTGCATAGGAAGCTGCCCGTAGTCTTGTCAATGAAAAGCGTGTAAGGGACGTTGGCGGCTGGCGATGGTGGCTGGTTCTCCCGGTCGTTGGTGAAGAGGCTGGGGGTGTGGAGACAGCTGTACCCGTCATGGAAGGGGATGCCCTGGGCCCGGAGGTACTGCCGGATCTCAGTGATGGAGACGGAGGGCACGGGCCCCTCGGGGGAGGGCAGCACATCCTTCTTGTAGCGTCGCTGGGTAAGGCGGCCCGGCACCCCGGGGCTCAGGGAAGCTCCCTTGCTCCTCACCCCCCCGCACAGCAGCGGCAGGAGGCGGCCGGCAGCTCTGCAGGGCCGCAGGGGCACCACGGCCATCCTGTCCGCGCCCGCCTCCGCCCGGGCCGCCCCAGCACCCACCCGCGCCGCTGCCGATCGGCATTGGCGGCGGCTCCGCGGCCCCCGCAGGCCCCCCCGGTCCTCCGGCCCGGCGCCGCTCAGGCCGCTACCCTCACGTGGAGCTCCACGGACGCCGCCATTGCCCGACCCCGCCGCCGCCGCGCTCAGCGCGTCACTTCCGGATGGAGCCGGAAGCGGATGTTCTCCCCTCCCCGCACAGTTCTGTTTCCGGGTGAGGGCGGCGCCATGACGGGCCGCGGGTCACCCAGCCGGTTCCTAGCGGCCGTCCTGCACAACGGCGTGGGCCGCTACGTGCGGCAGCTCCAACGCCTCCAGCTCCTCTTCAGCCCCACCGCGGCCGACGCCCGCGGCGCCAGGTACTGTCGGAGGCGTCGCGCCCGCTGCCCCTGACCATCCGGGATGGGGGGGTGAAGAGGCCTGGTGGTCCCACCCATGACCTTTGCCCTGGGGCGGGGGCTACGGTGACCTCTGCCCTCTGACCCTGCCGATGGGGTCACCCCGCTGATGGCCACCTCACCCTCCGCAGGCAGTTCGTGGAGGAGGTGGCGCTGGACTTCGCCCGGCGGCACCCTGACGTCGTCCTCTATGTCAGACCCCGCGCCGGCCTGGCCCCGGTGCTGGTGGCCGAGTACTGTGAGTGCGGGGAGGCTTGGGGTGGGGCGGGTGGGGACGAGGGAATAGCAGCTGCCCTCCGGGGGAAGCTGCGGGTTTGGGGGGAGAGGGAGGCCGGTCTGACACCCCACCCCCCTCTGCCCTCTCTGCCACAGTGAACGGGACAGTGCGGGAGGAGCTCATCGCCAGCAAAACGAGTGAGGAGATTGCACAGCTGGCCACCAAGCTGGCCGGCCAGTCTGGCCTGGACATCATCCGCATCCGCAAGCCTTTCCACACCGACTACCCTAGCATCCAGGGCCAGTGGCACCCCCTCACCAACAAACCCTCCGCCCTCACTGTCCAGGGCCCACGCCTGCAGCCCCAATAAAATCTCTGCCCCATATCTCTGCATCTATCTCTCCTTCTGCCCACAGAGAGACGCCACCATGCCACATCCAGACAGAGCCGCGTTTATTGCTGGGGGGCACGTGGGGCTGTGAACAAGGGGTGCCAGGCACGGAGGGTGATGCTTCTCTGTAGGGGGGGGGCGGTGCTTGGGGATGACTCGCCCCCCTTGCAGCAAAAACAAGGGTGGGGGAAGGATGGGAGAATCCAGGCATCCAGCTCACTTTTTCCTACTAAGCCTCACTCTTCTGGGGCAGGAGGGCCTGGGCTCCAGCCTGTTAGTGACCCAGGGGCTGCCACCCCCCTACTGCCACCCCTGCAGGGCTGAGCTCCAGGCAATGTCCTGATCCTGGAGGTGCTGGCGAGCAACACAGGGGAGGACACATACCCCAGCAAGTCTGTCCCTCCCCAGCTTCTCCAGTGTCGCCATCCTGTCCCTGGGGTGTGAGATACTTTTGTCACCCTAGTCCCTCAGGTTCCCCCAGGAGGCGGCAGGAACAGAGGCAGGCAGGGGAATTTAGTAACAGTGGCTGCCCCTGGAAAATGCCATGAAGAGCTGGAGGCTCCAGAGGGAGGCAGGCACTGGTCCAGGGCTCCTCCTCTTCACTGTGTGAGGACATTTCCCTTCCCACACGTTGTTCCACAGGGGACAGGGCTGTGCCTGAACTCCAGTTCTCCAAAAGCACCACATGCAGGAGGACAGAAACATGTGGTGTCTGGGGCTACAGGGGCACTGCAAATGCCAGGGAGACATGGGTGCTGCGCTGGTCCCTTGCCACGCTGCAGGGCATGGCGGTGGCTGCCGATGCATCTTGCCGTCCGCTGCTACATCCCGCTCTTCCCCTGCAGTGCCTTGGAGGGAGTGGGCAGAGCCTTGTCAGGGTCAGAGGCCCCAGGGGTGCCACCTCCCCAGGGCACCCAGCCCTCCATTTCACCTGGAGCCTCCTCACAGTGGGCACGCACCACTCCATCAGCTTGCTCCGGGGCGTTTGGGGATGTCTGGCTCCTCACCCCGGCTCAGTCCCTCGCGGAATCATCCTCTCCCAGAGAGGAAACCCTGAGGGGGGCAGACATGGGAGAGCGGGCAGGGGCTAGCAGCCACTGGCACCCACAGATTGCACAGCCCCTCTCCTGCCCCGTGCCAGGAAGGCAGCCCCCAGCCCCCCTCCCCATTCCTCACCCACCTCTCAGCAGCCATCCAGCTCTCGTGTGCCAAGGGACGCCATGAGGGGCAGGCTGAGTCCACGTGTCCACAACAGCATGCCTCATGCCTGGATGGACAGACAGAAACTCCCTCCCCCCAGTGTCCACCTTTAGCCAGGCTCCAGCTCCTACCTCCAGCTCGTGGCCACCGTTGGTGGGTTTTTATACATAAATAGAGCTCCCAAATTTAAATAGATTCTTTTTCTTTTCTTTTTTTTCTGTACAGCAAGTCTCAAAAGTCAGTGAAAAGCTGAAGGAGCGGCCGAGCCCGGGCCCGGCCCAGCTCTGCTGTCCAGGAGGTAGTTTCGCCTGAGTCTTGTAACACTGCTGGCAGGGGGTGGGAGAAGGGGCTGGAAGGGAGGAGGGTCCTGCTGGCAGGACCCCCCTCCCGGCCCCTACACGGAGCTCTCATCCAGCTTTTCCACCAGCTGTGTGTGTTTCCGCTTCTCCAGCATCTTGCTGAGCTCCTCAGTGAAGGATGTGCTGTAGAGCGGCGAGGCCAGCGGCTCCTCCTGCTGCTGCAGCAGCATGTAGCTATTGCCATTCATCTTGCGGAGGACGTTGGGCAGAGCCCCCACACCGTTGGTGAGCTCAGCTGGCAGCGGTGGTGGTGGCGGCAGCGGGGGCACGGCAGCCGGCAGCTCCTTGACCGGCGAGGTAGCAGCCGTAGGTGCCTCACCGGGGATGATCCGCAGGCAGCCGTCAGGGTAGGTGAGCTCTTCCTCCTCCTCCTCCTCCTCCGGGTGGCCCTTGCGTAGGCAGTTGGCTGAGACAGTCTGCAGCTCCACGCTGGATGGCCGCGGCTCCCCCAGGACATACTTGCCCTTGCGCTTCTCCAGACAGGACACGTAGAGGAGGCCAGCGCTGAGCACGGTGCATAGAACCACCAAGGCGACGATGGCGGAGATATAAGCCACCTTCATGTCACCAGCCACCTGGCTGGCAGTGTGGGGCCGTGCGGCGGCTGTGGGGCCGCGGGGCAGCTCAGGCAGCACGGTGAGGCTGTAGGCGGCCAGCAGCGTCCGGAGACCCCGCTCCTCCCCGTAGCAGCAGTACTCGCCACTGTGCTGGGGCAGTGTGTCCGTCACCAGCAGCCCGTCCACCCCAACACGCAGCCGGTCCTGCCCCGTGCCCGGCGCCTCACTGCCATTCAGCAGCCAGACGGCTCGTGCCAGGTTGGAGCGCTGGTCACAAGGCAGCAGCACGTCATCTCCCTGCAGCACCGTCCGGTTCTTCCACAGCAGGGAGCCTGCAGGGACACGCACTGCCTCGCACCTGTCCCAGCCACCCTAAGGGATGTCAGATGTTGGCATCCTCCACGATCCCAAGGGGCAGCGCAGACTCACCACGCCCAAAGATGCTCCAGCATCCCTCGTTGCCACTCTGAATGTCCTGCACCAGCCCTGTGCTGCAAGACATGGGGGGTTTCAACCATACAGCCCCGGCTGAGCCCACCCTTACGGGGTCATGGCCACCGGGAGACCCGCTGCCAGCTGGCAGACCCTTGGGGGTGGCCCTGGGGCAACTGTGCCATGGGGTGATGTGCAACAACATGGCACGGGGCAGGTAGAAGTCTCTTAGGCACCCCGCCGGGGACGGGCAGCCTGTCCCTACCTGTCTGCGGTGGTGGTGGCACGGCACACCCTGCCATCCCAGGCGCAGTAGGGGTCCCGGGCGAGGATGCAGTCATAGCAGGAGGCATATCTGGCACAGGAGGCCAGGGGCACCTGCAGGATCCCGCTGGCTGCCCCCACGTACAGGCTCCTCTTGGGGGGGAAAATGGCTGGGTCAGCACGGGGTGGCTGGGCTGTGGGGTGCCCCACAGTGCCCAGTGATCCCCCCCAGTCCCACAGCACAGCTCTTCCTTGGTGGGGGTACATGGGGAAGGGCCCCCAGCTGCAGTCAGTGCTGATGGCTGCAGCTGGCACCTGGCAAGGAGATGAGAGCTAGGCTGGTCCCTGACCCCCAGACTGCCCTGCTGGGCTCCGGTGCATATCCTGAGCTGGGGTGACCCAGGAGTCATGTACCCCTGTTCCCAAAACAGCCCAACGGCAGCTTTGCAGCACAAATGTGCCCCATGTGTGGTGTCCCCCCACTTCTTCCACCCCTCACCTGGGTGTGGGAGATCACCAGGCTCTCCACAGGCTGCGGGTCCCTGAACACCTGCACCTCCTCCACAATGTGGATGCTGGAGCCCACCACCACGGCCTTGTGGATCCAGCCATCCCCTGGACAACACACAGCGGAGGGGTCAGGAGGGAGTGTGGTGTGTGTTCTCCTGCCCAGCAGAGACCAAGCAAACTCATCCCATGCTCACCCGTCCCCATGAAGAGCACATCGTAGGAGTGGCCGTCGAGTGCCTGCACCCTGTCCACGGCCAGTTGGCTGTACGCCACATTCTTCTTCACCAGCAACGGCTCCCCACCGGCCGGCTTCACCTCCTCAAACATGAGCGGGTGCAGCTTGACGAAGTCCAGGACGCTGTTGGGCAGGTCCTGTGAGGAGTTGTAGCCCTTCCTGCGGGAGCGGTCCGTGATGCACTGCCCAGGGGAGATGGGGGTCAGGAGGGAAATGCAGCCGCCCCGCTCTCCCCCCTGCCCCACACCTCCAGGCACTCACAGAGCCAGGTCGCGGCTCGGGCACCATGCCATCGTAGCGGGACCACTTGCGAGCCGAGTCCTGATACTCCATGTAGGGCCCCTCGAAAGCGCGCTGCACTGCTGAGATGCTGTAGCGGCACACAGCCGAGGCCTCCATGGTCCTCCTGGGGGGGCAGAGCCCCACCTGAGCCCGAGCAGACATATGGTGCTCCCCACCAATGCACCCCCAGGTGCTCAGCACCTGCTTGTGTGTCCGCTCGAGCATCTCCGGTCCCCCCCATGCCGCAGCCTGTTAGCCCCAGCCATTTCGGCCGCTGCGCCGCTCACCACTGTGCCGAGAGGGTGAAGGCAGCGTAGAAGACAGTGCTGGCCCAGCCACCCCTGTCCAGGCTGCAGACGCTGCGCAGCACCTCATAGTAGGGGATGTAGCAGACCAGACGCGCCTTCATGAAGGATGTCCACTTGCGCTGCAGGATCTTCTTTCCCCCCACATCACTCTGGGAGAGAGCAGGGAGCATTTCTGCACAGGCTGGTGGGGATGTGTGTCCCCCTCTGCCCATGCCTCAGTTTCCCCCAAGGTACAGGCACGCAGCCCCTGCACCAGGAGGAGCAGCGCTTGGCTCCCTGTGGCTGGGGACATGCCTACCTTGCAGACACGGGCCACACGGGCCACTCGGGCCACCTGGCTCTTGTCGAAGAAGGACGTGGTCTCCTCACCCGCCCGCTCCGTGAAGAAGTAGTAGATTTTGTCATCATCGCCCACAGGGCTGTCCTTGCTCTCTCGGACCAGCACGGAGGCCACAAACTCGGCATCTGGGGGACACGGAGTGAGAGGCAAGAGATTGGTGACCACCGTGGGAGTGGTGGCGATGCACAGCATTCCACAGCCCAAGACACCAGTCCTTGGGGACAGGGAAGACTCACCATTCAGCCAGTGCAGCGGGGACTCCTCTGTCTTCAGTGGCCGCTGATGCAGGTTCCTCCGGATGTCAGGAAGGCTCCGAAACTCATAGCGCGTGGCCGTGTACAAGCCACCGTCTGAGCAGGGCAGGTACCCGTCAGCATGGCCACGCGCTCCAGGGACAGCAGGGACAGCCCCAAAAGCCACCAGCATCCCCATGCCCCAGGCAGAGAAGGAGGAGGAGGAGTGAGGCCCAAGTCCTGGCTTGCTAAGCACGCCTCCCACCCCACCCCCGAGCCCACCTGGCTGCGGACCCCCTGTGGGGGCGCTGGGGGTGGTACCAGGGTTGGCGGCATCCCACATGTCCCTGCCAGTCCTGGGAAAGTTGCCACTTACCCACGATGAGGCCGGTGTAGCCACGGGCAGGGTCGTACGGGCACTTCTCCTTGCCTTCCTCAAAGTGGGATGGCAATGTGAACCTGTCAGCATCCTTGAGGGGCACAGGGGACCAGGTTAGACAGAAGGGCACAGACCAGCCTCACCTGCCAGCCCCAGGCTCTCTGTAGAGGCTGCTAGTGGGGAAAAGCAATGCCCACGGCCATGCCCTTGTCTGGGCAATACAACCTCCCCAGCACACTCCAGCTGGTCAGAAACCACACGGACAGCCAGAGCCCCCAGCCAAAAGAGGGGAGATGGCTCTGGGGGGAAGGGGAGCACCCCACTTTGGCATTGCCTGGGCACTGGGCAGGAGCCAGCCATCACAGCCAGTGTTCCTGGGCTGTGCCTGGCCAGCAGACGCTGCCCAGCCGGGCTCGGTCCCCCCAGGTGACATCCCTGTCATGGCAGGAGTTATTTTCTTTGGGCTTTGCAGTTCAAAGCACGTGAAATAATGACAGGGCCCTTCCAGCTCAGCAGCTCCTCTGCCTGACTCCCAGGGCATGCGATGGCCAAACCGGACTGGCAGCACAGCCGTGGGAATGGGCACGGGCCCTCCAGGGCTCCCCGGCCACATTGGGGACACGGCCCCAGGCCTCTTTGCCCCCCAGCTCAGGGAGGTAGGTGGGCAAAGGGCGGCCAAGTCACCAAGGAGCCACTGCACAGGGGTCAAAGTTCCACTGCCGGGGGACGTGGCTGCCCCCAGCCACTCTGCTGTGAGTCATGGCCAGGCGGGGACCCCTGGCCTGGCCTGGGAAATCCCTGGAGAGGGGCCACTGAGTCAGCCCTGCCACCATCACCCTCCCCAGCCATGCTTGCCACCAGCCACCCTGCAGCTTCTGCTTTGGGAAGGGACCCTGCAACAGCAGCGGCTGGGGATCAGCTCCAGTGCTGGCGTGTCCCACCCCGCTGGCCCTGCTGAGCCCACGTCTCCCTCCTGGCACTGATCTTTTCCCTGGCCATCTTGCTATGAGGTCAAAGTCCAACCACAGCACCAGGGCGGGGACTTTGGGCACCTGCATCACAGTGGCTGCATCCCCAAACCAACCCACCCCAGCTTGGGGGTCACTGAACTCTGCCATGAGCTGGGGAGGGACTGAGACAGGGGCAGAAAGGGAGTGGGGCTGCAGGTTGAGATGGTGGGAGAGGATGGGGGCTGCACAACCCTGGGGTGACATGGTGGCAGGGGATAGGTGACAGCCGTGGGGCTGGGTGGTACTCACGATAGCGGCGCAGAGTGGGTGGAAGGCGTAGGTCCCACAGGCATAGAGGTGGGTGCTGTTCAGCCTCTGCAGAAACCTCACGTGGTTGAAGCACTCAGTCTGCAGAGGGGGAGGACAGGCGTCACCACCCGGGGAAAGCAGTGGCGGCGCCCCGCTGGCACCCACCCACCGGCTCTACCTTGTTGTTTTTGCCCTTCTGCAGGCAGTCCATCTGCTTCTCCGGGGAGGCTTCCCAGTAGATCTGCAAGGGGAAAAGGGACCGTCAACTACGTGACCCCACCATCACTGTGTGGTCCCCCCATCACTGCTGGCCTCTGCCAGAGCCGTCAGAGATGCTAAAATCCTCTCTTTTATTTAGAGAGGGGACAGCTGCTCAAAGCACGAGATGGCACCCTGCCTGCATCCCCCCAGCCCGGGGCGAGAGCGGTCCCACAACCCAACCTGCGGGTAGAAACCCCAGAGCACCTGCAGGAGCCTGGAGGATTTTGGGGTGTCCTTCCAGGGGTGAGCCAAGGGATGTGCTTCCCCCCCTGCCCCTCGTCCTGCCAAGGTGCCCCTGAAGCAGGCACTTCTGAGCTTGGGGACATCTCCCACCGCTGTCCCCACACTGCCTGGCTGGGGAGAAGAACCAGGCATCCACAGGGGACCTGGGGACAGACTTAGGACAGCACCTCCAGGCAAGACCTGAGATGGTAAGCGGGAGGATGAGCAGGGATAGGGTGGTCACGATTCAGGCAGGGACTGGGTAGTGTGGGACAGGATAGAACAACCAGCCGGCAGCGGGCAGAGGCTGAGCTCACCGTGCGGTGGGAGCCGTCAGTCACATCACTGGAGTTGAGGGCGAAGATGGCTCCCCTGGCACCCACGTAGAGGATGCCCTGGTCGTCCTCCAGCAGCAGGGTGCTGTAGTTGAGGGTGTGTGTGCTGAAGCGCCGGATGCCCGACAGCTCTGCAAAGGGAATGGGGGGGCTGAGGGGAGACCCCAAGGCAGGCACAGTGCGAGCCACTGGGAAAAGACAGAGGATGGAGCCGGGAGCGAGTGGGAAGGCACCCACTGAAGCTATCAGGCAGATGGTGCCGGGTGCCAGCGGTTACGGCAGGAGGAAAGGAAGAGGGGAGGTTTGGTAGGCGGCGAAAGGCACTAATTGGGCTCAGGCTCACAGGGGAAATTTATTCCTGCTAATTAAAACAGTAGCTCAGGGGTGGGAGCTGCAACATCCATGCCCAGCACGGACCTGCCATACTGTTTGGGGAACTGGCAGAGGAAGCGAAAACACGCTGGCAGTGACCCCGGCTCCAAACTGAACCAGTCAGACCAAAAGGAAGGACCCAAAAAACGTAAACCAAAACTGCCGTGCAAAGGGAGGGCTTCTGCAGTGAGGCTGGGTGCTCTCTGCCCACCGAGCCAGAGAAACCATCCAATTTGGGGTGCTGAGAAGTGTGAGGTGGGACTCAGCCCTGGCCAGAGGGACCCCAAGCCAGACTCAGACCCTCCTGCCACAGGAGGAGAAAGTCCCGTGAGGCTTGGCACCCCGGAGGCAGCCGGGGAGCTAATGACCCCCTGAAAGGAGGCATTGCCTGGGGAGAAAAGGGCACCCCAGCTGCAAATGAAACCCTCTCCTGCTGTCGACCACTGAGCTGGGCTTCACTAACAAGGTCAACAAAGTCGTGTGGATGCTCAAGCCATGATGACACTGCAGGGCTGGCTGACACCACAGAGGCTAGAGGCCAAAAGCCCAGTGGCAATTAGAGAAAATCATGGAAGAAAGCTCCCTGCTAACTATCTGGGCCATGAGAGCCCAGCCCAGGTGTGATGCCCGGCTCAGGAAACCCTCCAAGGGCTGCTGGGCAGGGCCAGGGGCTGGCCAGGCTGGCTCCCTGCACATCCTTGTCCCCTCCCCAGCTTTTGGGGAGATGCCTTTGCCCTGCTCCATCCCTCGGGGCACATTCACTGTGGATACTCCACACCAGACAGCCATGCAGGCTCTGATTTCTGGAGCCCAAGGGTCCAGAGGACCCCCTGTAGCCACCCCGCCATGCTGAGCCCCCGGCTCCGGGGTGCTGGTGAAGGCTGGACACAGTCACGATGCACCAAACCCAGTGCTGGCAAGATCCCAAACCTCACCGCCACCACCAAGACCCACACCCCCTTACCATCAAAGGTGACTGTTGTCCTGGGGGTGGCATCCAGGTCAGTGGCAGATCGCCGTGATGGGTAGCCCATTGCTGCCGCTGCCGCCATGAAGAGAGCCGTCAGGAGATGGGCCGTGCCTCCACTCATCTTCCCGCTCCCCCAGAAAGGGCAGTTGCCCAGCCCGCTGCTGCCGAGCCGGCACAGCCGATCCTCGGGATGAGCTCCCCAGCTCCCCAGGACAGGGCCAGCAGCCAAACCTTCCTGGAACACAGAGCACCAGGTCAGACGCTACTCCTGCCCCTGGCACCTCAACAAGCAAGTGGGCTTGGGAAGGAGCTGGCCGAGCACACGCATGGATGCTTGACCGTTAGCCCAGGGATGGCTTCAGGGAAAAGCAAACCCTCGTTTGCCAAAGGGGAAACTGAGGCACGGCGCAAGGCATCAAGCCTGCAGCTGGCAGGGATGGGAGTTTGAGCAGAACAACCCTCTGCAGCATCCCCCTGGCTCAGCGTCCACTCTGTCGCAGAGGTGGCAGTCGCTTGCTGAGCACTTGGTTTGGTTGCTCGGAGGCTCATTTTCCTCCAGGTCTGCTCCAGGCTCCTCCTTCCATCGCTCCCAGCCATCTTCTCCTGCATCTCTCCCTGACCAAAGGATATGCTTTGGTGGAGCCAGCTGATTCCCCACTGCATTTTCACACCCAAAAAGCAGGCACATTTACCCCTAAAAGCAGAGAGCAGGCCTTGGGGCCAAGCCCCTCTGTGGCTCTCTTGGCACACTGGGGTATCCCGCAGCTGTGGTGGGATGGGCAGCGGAGGGGCTCCTGGGGAGCCCAAGGACTCCGCTCTTCCCTGAAAGCACAGCTGGCCGTCTCCTGCTATGCAAGCTACTTGTCCCCAAAGTTTTCCCCCTCCTGAAACGATGAGACTCCCCAGGACAGAGGTGCGGGGAAGGATGCTGCAGACATGCAGCGATGCACGGCAAAGGAAAATCCATACAGGAGCCACTTGGCATCTTCATCAAGTCTTTTCAAGCAAGAACAGCTTTTCCCCCCAGTGTTTTTCCACAAGATTTCAGTTTCTCTCTCATCCCAAGCTGCCTTGAAGCTCAGCATCTACCTCGGCTCTCGCTTTCATGCACCTAATCCCTCCCCGAACAGACCCCTGCCTCTCCCAGCTGCATTGAGCGAAGCTACTGGTTCATTTTGAGGGCACTAAGGAGGAAAGAGACAACTGGGTATCTCTGAGAAGGAGAGCTCCCCATAAGCAACAAGCACCTATATGTTTGCTTAGGGTTTTATATATATATGTATATAAACCAAATACCTGACCCTGTAGAGAAGCTGTTCAAACACGCTTGCTGCAGACAGTTTCCCTGAAGCAAATACCTCGCCAGGTCTCAGGCAGAGGGGAGGTAAAACCAAAGAGAAACGAAAGTGAAAAGAGCTTTGGGGCTGAAAAGGAGAAGTGAGGGGCTGGATGTGGGATCCAGCCATAGTCCTGGAGCCTGCATTAAACTGCTCTTTCCTTTGCGGGGGAGGGGCGTTCAGATCTAGACCTCACACCTGCACTGGCCGCTGCCCCGGAGCATCCCAGCAATGCGGAGATATCCCCCCTTTCTCCCTCCTGCCTCACTGCCCCCCAGGTGCCAGCCCAGCCCAGAGCACCCACAGAGCACCCAACCTTGGATGCAGGCAGGGTGCTGCCTGCAGGGCTGAGTTCCCCAGGGAGCAGAGGATGGAGACCCAGAGCATCCTCCCTCCAAGGAACTTCTGTTCCCAGGGCAAGCCCTGTCTGGACCGAGGGTCTGCCCGCCAGTGACAGGCCTGGCAGGGCGATGCAAGGCAGGTGAGCAGGGATGGAGGTCAATGAGAAAGAAGTTGCTTTGGTGGCACCGTGTCCAGCAGGAGCCAAACCCACCAAGCTTCTTGGGCAAAGCAAGCAGCTAGGTCATATCTGGAGCACCAAAGCACTCAAAAGCGCTCCGGGCAGCCCCATGCTGACACCTCTCCAGCCCGCCAACGGGACCAGGGCGACCCCGGCAGCTGCAGGGACCCTTCCCCAGGCCTTCACACAGGTACACGAGCCCAGAATCACGTACAAGCCACAAGAGCTGCCGTGCACCTGGGCTGGGAAAGCAGACGGGAGGAAAAAACTTCGTATGACAAGGCAAACAACGATCTCTAATAAATGAGTAACAGCCCTGCAAGCTGCCTGCACACTGCCAGGCATCCTCACCTTATCTCCCCCAAACAAACAAGCCCTGAACTTTGCCTGCTGCCTGGCTCTGGGCACAACAGGGATTGGAGCTGGGAGCGCAGCTGGGCAGGGAGACAGGGATGGTGCTTATCACAGGGCAAGTGCCATGCTGTGAGCCAGCCCCGGCTAACATTTAACCAGTGTGAGCACTGAGCTAGCATGGGGGGGGGGAAATAAAAATAATAAACTAAGCTGCAGGGCTGTGCAGGATTCCTAGCCGGGCAGGGGGGAGCAGCCTCCTCTGCTTATTCCCGGGGAGCAGCTACACCCATTTCCAAAGGCTCCTTTGCTCAAGATCAGATGTAACTTTGTCCTAAAGGACATTTAATCAGTTAGCTGTAAGAGCCAGTTAATATTTTACTCGAAGGGAAGGGCTGCTCTGAGCTTCTCTATTTTTTTTTAATTATTTTTTATTTTTCATACTTAGAGTGGGGGAGAAAGAGCAAGAAGGAACTGAAACCATCCTTGGCCCCACTCAGATCATCAACCTGGGCTGCAGCCACACCAAACACCCCCAAACCCATCACTTCCCCCTTGGGAGGGTGCAAGTTCAAAGCTCTGGGCAAAGGCGAGGGCCGGGGTGGGAGGCAGAGGAGGTCTTGGTCCGTGGGACACACCAGTCAGGCTGGGGCGGCTGGATTGCTCAAGCCCAGCACTTCCATAGGAAATAGGGAAAAGCCAGGAGAAATGCCGCAGAGAGTTTTCTCCAGGGGTGGGAGACAAAAGGGGGAGAGGAAGAGGCTGAAAAGCAGCAGCTCCGATGAAATTAGGGGTTCAAGAAAAAAACTGCGCAGAAAAGCCCAGCCCATCCCCAGGAGTGAGCTCCCGAGCCCCTCAGCACCTTACCTACTTCCCAGCGCAGGGGAGGCCAACATAGGTCCCAAAATCCAGCCCCAGCTCCCACCCCGGCTGGTGATGCTGAAGGAAAAGGGTGGTGGAGCTAGGATCCGGCCACGGGGCTGATGGCTGTCCCAAGAGTGGGGCGAAGCCAGAAACCAGCCACTCTAATCGGAATGTGCAACATCCGCAGGGGCCAAAGCCCACCCTCCTACCACCAGCTATCAGTGCTCCTGTGGGATGCAGCTGCGACTCCCAGCTCGGAGCCGGGTGAGCCCGACCCAGGCACCAGGTCCTGCCGGCGGGACAGGTTTGCTGGTCCCCAGGGAATGCCAGGAAAGCAGCAGGGCGGCAGAGGCATGCGTGAGCGCGCAGGGGAGCGAGCGAGCTCCGGTCAGGTCTGACTGGGTTTACTGGGTCACGACGGAAGCTGTGCAAGCATGACTGTGCCGGCCTCAGCTTCCCACCAGCAGCCAGCCGGCCGGCACAGCACACCCAAACAAGCCGGCCCAGTCGGTACCTCCTTAAAATCCCCATGACCAGCATCTCTGGAGGTGCAAAAAGCTTTTGATGAGTGAGTTTCCCGGCGGCAGGTCTCGCCAACTTGGATCCGGCCAAAGACACCAGCCAAAGCTGCCGCACCCCTTGATGGCTGCTGCACAGGGAGCTTCTGCTGGCCATGGTGGCCCCTTCCTGCTGCCCTGGGGTCCTCAAAGCCATGAGGCAGCAAAACGTGGGAGCAAGAGCTGGCCACAAGCTGCAGTGCAGGGAATCTGTGCTGTCAGTGGGGCTGGCTAATACAGAGGGACCTCAGCCGGGGTCTTATAGGCCCCGCACGGCTGTTTCCTTGGCGGCACAGCCAAAAAAGATGCCGGCTTTTTAATTTAAAGGGAACCTGGGAGAAAGAAAGGAAAGGCTGGGTGGGAGCAGCTCTTCTCTGGCTCACCCCCAGCATTCATCCTGGATGGCGGGACAGAGATTCGCAGAGTGGGATCGGATGCTTCCCCATTCCGCCGCTCCGTGGATAGCTTGTGGTTGCTCCACCGAGCTCTCGTAAAGCGTAAGCAGGCTCCCGGAATGGCTGCCAGACCCTTCTCCCCTCCTCGTGGGCTGCCCGCCTCAGCATCGTGCACTCCTACAAGCTTCCCAGTAGGGGCCAAGATTTCCAGCAGTTCTCCTCCGGGTTGCGGGATTGCAAAACAGCCTTAACAAAACTCCCAGCAGGGACTGCACCAGGAGCCGCCATTTACACCTTGCTTTTTACGGCAGCCCAGCCCAGGCACTCCAAACTCTGCGTGGCCAATTCAGCTTCACTCACTGGGGCCAAGCCCGGCATGTGACCTCCCCCCCCGGCCCCTCGGCTCCCCCAGCCACGTTCCCACCAGCCCTGCACCCGTCTACTCCCCCAGGGACCCGCGGGAGTTGCCCTCGGGTTCAGCCAAAACAGCCCGACCTGTTCCCAGCGCAGGGGGAGAGAAAGGCACCCGCCCCAGGGGACGAGGCAGGGAGAGCTCCCGGCTCCCAGGCGTGGGAACAAGCCAGGGAATTAGGGGAAAAGAGCCATCCAGTGAAAGACGAGCCTGGCCCCTGCCTGGCAGCGAGCACGATGCATTTTGGGCCCCCCTTCCCCGGAGCCGGCAGACCTTGGATGGGAAATCCTGCGAGATGCGGGAAGAGGAGCCGGGATGGAGGTTGCCAGGCAACTTTAATTCAGCCCTTGACGAACTTCCAGCACTTCCCTGCCTCTGCTGCAGAGCCCAACCAGCAGACGATAAAACATCAGGTCCACATCGAGCCTGTGGCGTCCATCCGTCCATCACAGGGGCTTGCTCATGGCCTCGTGCCCGGGGTGCCCTGCAAGGTGATGGGTGCCCCCGGCAGCAGCCCCGAAGGCCAGCCCAGGACAAGCCGTCCTTCCCGGCAGAGGTTTGCAGGGGCAGGATTTGACCCGTGGGACTGGGCTGGCGCTGCCGCACAGATATTTCTCAACCAGCCGGGATTTTTGTCAACAACAGCAAGAAAAAAATGCTAACTTGCTGAAAGCCCTGTGGGAAGAGGGGACCTGTGCTGGGTTTGGGGGCTGGGGACGGGGTGGGAAGGAGCACGGTGACCTCCCGGGAGCCCCTCACCAAGTTTATTTTAATTGCTTTCTTTAAACAAAACCACGCTTGACCCTGAGGCGCTTCAGCAGACACGCACAAGAGCTTCAATGATTCAGGAAGCAGATACATCACTCTTTTACCCAAATTTGGGATTTGGGCACAGAGGAGGGGAGGGAGAGCGACATCAGCTCCTCTCAGGGAGCATCCTGTCCTGCTCCCGCTGCAAAGCCCTCACGCACAGACGGCACAGCCACCATGGAGGCAGGGGATGTGGCAGTGGGCACCAGCGGGCCATGAGAACAGGCTCCGAATTTTCTTGGTACAGCAGGGCCCCCATCTGCCACCGGCAGAGCCTGGTGCATCTGGTGGAGGAGAGAGCCCAGCTCTGATCCCACCAACCTCACAGCAGGGAGGAGGCACGTGAAGGAGCAAAGTGATGGATGGGAGCGAGCAGGGACGGTTGGGGATGTGGGCCAGTTCAAAGGGCACCAGTGCAGACAGGAGCCAGATGTCTAAACATCCCTAAAAAGACAAGCTGATCCATCAGCAAAAAAATTACCAACAGCCCAATTTCTGACAGATTTGCCCCACTGGCCCCCAGCGCTATGCCTTTACCTCCATCACCCTGCAGCATCCCTCTGGGGGATGCCACCCACTCAGCAAGGGGCAGGGACCAGCCATGGTGTCCCCCTGCATGGCTGCAGGGATCTGGGCGTTTTAGCTTCTCCCCAGCTCCCTGTTTTCACTGATCTCACAAGAACTCGTTCCTCTCCTCCATCAGGTCGGGTCTGATGTGGTGCAGGAGGTTCAAAGGGGCTGCCAGGCAGGGATGGAGCTCACTGCCAAGTCCCTGTGAGAGCTCTCCTGCCATTCCCATCCAAACCCACCCAAAAAACCCCAGCTGAGAAAATAAGGAAAGCTGCTCCGGCCTGTGCCATGGGCAGGCATCACCTGCCTACAGACGCCTGCCAGGCATGAGGACGGCTCCGCTCCAGCAGCTCCCGGCACACTGTGAGCAGACGGCAAGAGCACGGTGCCCAGGATGGCAGGACAAAGCGCTCCTCCACTCCCTGTCCGTATGGAAAAGCTACCAATGCTGGCTGTTAGTTGAAACAGTTCCTCACCTGACTCCATCGCCCCAAAAGCCTTGCTCAGAGCTGGCCTGGGAGGGAAGGGTGCAAGGAGGGGAGGCTGAATGGCAAACCCTTGCGGCTTGGTGGCAGGACCAAGAGCACTAAGGGATGCCCCAACCAGTCCGGACCAGACACCCCCAGGCAGAGCTGCAAATCTCCCCTCGCAGGAGCAATTCCCTGCATGCTGGAGGCCATTTGGCTTTTGCAAGCCAGCAGTGAGGACACAGTCCCATGGCTTTTCCCTCCCATCCAGCACATCTCCCCCTGCGGAAACCCCACAGCAGCAGCCCTGGGCTGACCCTGCAGCCCGGGAGCACCTGACAGCCCAGCCAGGAACCGCACAGGAACCGGGAAGTGAAACTGGAGGATGCCGAGATGCGATGGCCTGACTCTGACTTCACCTGCTGCCAGCCCAACCCCACGTCCAGGCTACGGGGGAGGCAGAGCGTGGCTGCCAAGTCCCGGGATGTGGGATGCAGACCCCTGGGGCCCCCACCTCCTGCATCCCAGGGAAGAGGCACACTCGGTGCTAGCGACATCACCCCCAAACCCCAACATTTTCCAACCTTTCCTGCCTCATTTGCAGCATGCCAAGCTTTGCTGCTTGCCAGCAGTCCCTCCGTGGCCCGGACAGACAGACAGACAGATGGATCGACAGCCCTCCACATCACAGCAAAGTTTCCCAGCGAGGGGGCGTTCGCATCCAAGTGGCTCAGCGCGGGATGCAATCTGCAATTCAGCCTTCAAAGGCTTTGTGGCTGAAGCACATTGTCTCCATGGCAGAAGCAGGAAAATAATTGTAGAATTAAATTCCCAGGAACAATTAGAGAGAAAATGAGAAAAAATCCCAACCCTAAATGTAAAGAGGCATTTCAGAGCCAGCAGATTTTGGAGCTTTTTGACGCATTTAAATCCATTTGCTCGTCCCCGTGGCTGCACTGTGTTTCATTTCACTGGGCTTGTACAATGCAAGACAAGGAATTAACTCGGGTGTTTGTTTAGAGCCGGTTTGTCTTCCAGTTTGTTTCCAAAGGCAGGTTTGAGTTTCAAAGATGTTTCTTGGCAATGCCTGGGGTTCCCACCGTCGGTGTGGCATGGGGCTTCCCGAGGGGAAACTGAGGCTCAGAAATCCTGCACGACCTGGGGTCCCCTCGGAAGCAGGGGCGAGAGCTGGAGCATAACCCAGTTTGCCTGGCATGAACATAGGGCTTTCTGCTGCAAGCCTGTCCCTCTCCCTTTTATTTATTCCAAAGATAAACTGTTTTATTTTCAAAAGTCCAGCAAAACCAGATGACGTGAGCAGTTTTATGGCTCCCAGCTTTAACAACCTCTTCTTGTTTTCTTCGCTTTCCCTCCAACAAAGCTTCAAATTTGAGGTCAAACTCAATTTGATATTCAACTTCACGTTCAAAACTGCACAGCATGAGGCAGTAGCACTTGGCCTTTCCCCCAGTCATTTGCATACCACCAGCTTTGCTGCCCCAAAATCAGCTCCCCACCTTATTTGCACGGGCTGGGCTTTGCAACAGGCAAACAAGAGCCCTCCGTCAGGTCAGGGGAGGTGGAGTTGTACCTGGGGGGGAGCCTTAGAGCAACAAGAAAATCACAACCCGGAGCACACCCTGAATCTCCAAGCTGCATCCCCACACCAGCTGGTAACACGGTGCCCGAGACTCTCAGCTTCCTTCGGCTCTGGACAGCAGAGCTCAGGCCCCAGGAGGAAGAAGGTTTGCTAGTGACCTTGCTATGGCAAAGTCCTCATGCTTGTAAATCACCAGGAGCGGTGGCACAGCCAGGCAGGGAGGGACGGCGGCGGTGGCATTTCCTCCCGAAGCGCCAGTGGGGCAGGGAGCTCTCACCTTTGAACAGGATCAGGCGCCTGCCCAGCACCCACAGCAGCAGCCGGCCACTGCCGGGGGGGCTTTATGGGAACATAAAACTTCTCATGGCATCATCCCCCCCTCCCCAAGAGGCAGTGGGTCCCCCGGGACCAGCACCCCCCCATTAAACCACCCATTACATGAGCCGCTTCCCAACAAGTCCCATCACGATGCCAAGCGCAGCCGGCGGGCAAGCGCAGGGAGGGAAATTCCCCACACGCGGCCAGGCGAGGCTGGCACCGCATCTCCACCGCACCCACCGCTGCCCTCCTGATCGGGGTGCTGGCAGAGCCCCCCCCTTGCCCGCCCTGCCAAGCACACCTGGATGCTTTTTCCCAGCACACGACCTGCCACATTTGCTGAATAAACCTCCCTGCTCCAGCAAACCCGCTGCATTCCTGGCGGGGAAAGTGGTGAAAGGTTCAAATGGATGTTGGAAAAGGCAGGGGGGGAGAACAAGCCTACGACACAAAACCCTCATCGGCAAGAACCGAAAGGGTTGTTGGGGTTTTGGGTTTTTTCCCCCTCCGGTTGCAACACAAAAACAAAGTCAAGATAGGGATCGTGGTGTGCTGGGGGGGCAGCTCCCCGCCCCTCGTCCCTCCGGGCAGAGCGAGCCCGGCCAAACTGAGATGAAGCAGAGACGCATCCCGCAGGACACTTGTGCAGCACCTCCACGGCCATCCCACCCCGTTCGGGGTTCAGGCGGGGGGTCCCAGCCTGCGCCTGCCACGGAGGAAAGCAAAGCAGCCAGAGCCCACCGTGGTAGGCCAACTAGCACAAAAAATGCCATCATTGTTATTAACAATTTCCCTGCCTCTGGGGGAATCTGCACTCCCTATCCATTTTGGGCAGTCTCCTTTGTCTTTGGAGACTGTTTTTCTTGGCACCTGAAGAGCCCTTTCGTGGTTCCCCCTCCCACTTCACGCTTATGGTTTTAAAGGCCAGGGGCAAGCCACTGACCCACCTGGGTACTGGTGGGGAGGGCAGAGAGAGCCCCAAATCCCAGCGCTGCCTGACTGCACAGCAGGTCCCTTCTACCCTTGGATCAGCAGATACGGAGCTCGACCCCAACGCAGACAAGCCCCCAGCACAAGCCAGTCCCCTCCCCCAGGGGCATCCACAGACCCCACAGCGATGCATCCCAAGGAGATGAATCCCAAGGAGCCAGGGCTCAGACAAGCCACATCCCACCCGAGAGGAAAGGGGGGAGGCAGGGATTGCACCGCACCACCTGCATCGGTTTAGCATCTCGTCCCAGCCGGCTGAAACACCAGCTGCCCCCAGGTAACACTCACCCTCCCCAAACACCACCACCAGTCCCCATCCCTGCAGACCCCCGATCTGCTGGGGAAGGGGGGCTATATCTAGCCCTCCTCCCAGGAGCTGGTGCCCTGCCTGGCTGCAATTCCCACCATTGCCTTCCCTCACCCCCTCAGCATCTCCCCCCATCATTCCTGCCCAGGTCCGCCAGCCCCACCTCACCCCATGCCCCAAACCTGTCCCCGAAGGAAGCTACCTGCGCTGCCACCAGATCCTGCACATCCTCACTTCCCCTCCAGCTTGTCGCCCTCAAATCCTCACCCACATCAGACCTCCCCTGAACCCCATCCTGCCCCCAAGGCTCTGCCCCCCTGTTTCCCCCAAGGCGTCATTCCCTGGACTTCGACCCCAGCAGGTCAGACCCCTGCTCCTCCTTCTCTGGACCCTGCCTGCGTGCCCAGCACCCACACCCAGCACCCCAGGTCCTACCTGTGGACTCAGCACCTGGATCCAGCACCCCAAACCCTGCCTGCAGAACCAGACCCGGACCTGGACCCAGACCCAGCACCCCAGGCCCTACCAAGGGGACCCAGCGCCCAGATCCAGCGCCCCAGATCCTGCCTGTGGACTCGGCACCCAGGCCCAGCACCCCCAATCCTGCCTGTGGAGCCGCACCGACACCCACCGCCCCAAACCCACCACCCCCGGCCCTGCCCTGCGGACTCGGCACCCGCACCCGGCTTTCCCGATCCTGCCTGCGGACGCGGCGCCCAGACCCAGCGCTCCCAGCCCCGCCTGCGGACCCGCACCCAGCGCCCCGACCCGGCACCCGGCCGGCGGCTGTCCCCACTCGCGTCTCCCCGCCACTTGCCTGGTGCGGCTCGGCTCGGCTCGGCTCGGCTCGGCGGCGCAGCAGGTGCGGGCGGCGCGGCCCGGCCCGGCCCGGTACGGCGCGGCGCAGCCCCGGTGCAGCCCGGCTGTGCGCGGCCCCGCCGTGCCGTACCGAGCCGCGCCGCCCCGCACCGCCCCCTGCCGGCTGTGCCGAGGGAGGCCGCGGTGGCCAGTCCCCGCCCGGAGCCAGCC
>VFFE01007569.1:245011-285099 GCA_008921705.1 Burhinus oedicnemus
CCCCAGCACACGCTGCATTTCCCTCAGCGGAGATGCCGCCATGCAACTAGCAATCCCCCGCTCGGGGATGGTGAGCACCGGGCACATGGGGCGGGTTGGGGGGGTTCGCTCAGCACAGGCAGTTTGGGTTATACAGCCCCAAAAAGGCCCCTGGCAGAGGAGCCTGTGTTCAAGCCCTTTGCAAGGCCAGGGAGGCAAAGGGCCGGTAACTCGGGCTTGTGACTATAAAAAAGCGTTACTGAATGCAGATAAGCATCATCCCGCTCTGCCAACACAGCACATGTGGGTGTCATCACACCACAGCCACCGGGCCGGTGCCACCGTGTCCTTGCTCCCTGAACCCACCCCGGCTCCTTGCACCCCGCATCACACACCTGACCGGGACACGGTGCCCCGTCTTCTCCCTTCTATAACACACGATTCCCCATTCAGTCTGCATTTACCCACGTTGGAAGCTTGTTTGGAAACACAGGCAGGTAATGGTTTCTCTAGGGCCCTGTGTGGAGCTTTTTTGTCCTGGGTGGCTTCTGCGGCTCCTCCCCACGGGCAGGAGCTGCCAGGTTCAGGCCTGTGTTTGCTTTCCTTTCGCAAGCTCCTGGCCAGCCCTCCCTCCTCACCCGTCACGGTGGCAGGCCTCCCGAAAGCAAAACCCCAAGTGCTGTATGTAATCAGCAGGTTGGATCTAGGGCAACTGGAAATCAGCTGGAGAGGAGGTGGGGAGATGTTGTACCTGCGCACGCCGGATTACAGCTCCCGAAGCTGGCAGGGTGGCCGGGTGCTGCCAGCCCGTGGTTACGCAGCCATGCGGTGCCCAGTCCCAGCACCGGCACCCTCATGCTGGCTGATCTCCTCCACTCCACACTGGCCCCAGGCAAAGGGTGAGGTCTTCATGAAGAGGATGACGGCCACCCTTACCCCGCACCCTGCAGACCCGGAGCCAGACCCACGGCAGGGCTTAGTGCTGAGTGGGTTGTGCTGAAGTCACTCAGCATCGTCCGGGGATGAGGGTCAGCCTCAGGTGAGCCCTCCCCACGACCTGGACCTTTTAGGGTCAGGAAGGGTGGCAGGGGTAGGGTGCTCCTGAGGGAGCCAGGCTAACCTACCGCTCTCGGGGCCTCTGCCAGGGTCCTGCTCCCTAAAACGCTGTGGGTGAGAGGGAGAGCAGCAGAGGCTTGAATCCCCCCAGTCCCCATGCATTTATGGGTCTCAGGCAAGGAGCGACCTCTCTGGGTGATCCTGTGGACAGGGTGGCTCCCATCACCCTCACACACGCTCACCAAGCAGCCACCATACCCTTGCCCAGCGGGATGTGGGACCCATTCCCTGTCCCCACTCCCGGGGACCCCAGGAGAGCAGAGCAGAGACGCTACCCACCTCCTCCAGCGCTCCCCGTCCTCCCTCCCTCACCTCCTGTACGCTCCAGCAGCTAATTACCATTTCCTCCTGTCCTTGGGCAAAACCCCAGCGTCTCCTCCACGCCTCACCATGCCTCGCCTCGCCTCTCCGCCCACCCTGCGGAAGTGGGATGCCCACGCACCGAGAGCCGGGCTCACCCACAGCCCTGCCCGGCCAGACCCAGAGCGCTGCTTCCGAGCAGGAGGGCAGGCTGAAGCAGCAGGTACTGCCCGCAAGGCAGGGATGCTTTTGGCCAGCCTGTCTTACCCAGGAATGGGGGGTTCAGCGTGCTGCAAGGCAGCCGGTCCCCTGCATCCACTCCTAATCCCATGCCTTGCCTTAGCAGAGGTGCAGCTGGAGGCTGGGGGGCCGGTTATGGGGATAACTGGTCCACGAGCTCTGGAGAAGGGGGTGCCAGGGCTGGGACAGGGCTGCCCAAGGCTCCCTCCCTCTCCAGGGCGCTCTGCACGTCCAGTCCCACAGCAATGCTCCCTGCCCACGCAGGCAGCGCAGGCAGGCGCCCTCCCATGTGGCTGCAAGCCGAACCCGGCACAAATTGGAGCTGCGTTAGCTCCTGGCCTCGCACTGGGTAATTAGTGCATGAGCAAAGAGCGAGCAGAGCCTGGCGCGTTCGGCACTGCGTATTTACAGGCCCGAGCTTGCGAGGCTTTAATTAATTAACACGAGTCATCGGCAGCTGGAAACAGATCTATTTTCAGAGCCTTCGCCTGCTCTGCTGCCCCCGTGAGATTAACTGAAGGAATTTAGGGCCCCGTGAGGTTGAAGGCCAGAGCCTTGCTCTTATTTGCACAGCTTTCCCAAGAGCCAGAGCGGGATGCAGGCAGCAGTGTGTGGGAGCCGAACTGGACCCGACCCTCTACCGTGCCTGCACCCCTCTC
Organism: Burhinus oedicnemus; assembly: GCA_008921705.1. Classification (NCBI taxonomy): domain Eukaryota; kingdom Metazoa; phylum Chordata; class Aves; order Charadriiformes; family Burhinidae; genus Burhinus; species Burhinus oedicnemus. Next base: position 247,306 of record VFFE01007569.1, read on the forward strand.
AGTCCCACAGAGCGGCACTGGTGAGCGGAGAGGTCTTGCTTGTGCTCCAGCCTCAGCCCAGAGCCAGCAAGGCACTGGAAGGGGAATTTCCCGTTGGAGCAGCCCTGCGGCCCCTGGTACAGCCTGGAGCAGGGGGCCCTTCGGGTCATGCCGCGGAGCCTTGGGAAACTGCCCTCCCCACGGCCATCCAAGGAGATTTTATCCCTAATACTCTCTTCTCCCTGTTAATCCAAACGGCCTTTAGGAAAAAGAAACGCTTTAGTGCCCTGATCACCAGCCCAGAGTCTGGTTACTGTTTAATTTCTTCTTGTTGTCACTTAAACACCGTGTCCCATGGAGAGAGGACCAGGCAGACCGGGTTTGTCCCACATCACAGCCCCATCCGCACCAGGGTCACGTGCCCTTTGCCTCTGCTGGCAGCTGCCCGTCACGGCACAGCCCCACCACTCCGGCACATGGCAAAGGATGCCCACGATGCCCACGCTCAGCTGGCCTTTTTGGGTTCACCCGTCTCTGCCAGATAACCCTGCCCACAGCAGTGGGTAGAAATGCCCACAGCCAGCCCCTTTCGCCTCTCCGATGCCCAAGGAGCCAGGGTGAAGCCGTGGCAGCTCTCGTGTTTCACTTGGCACCGCACCCCCATCCCAGCCAGCATCCCAGATGACGAGAGGAATTATAACAGGGCCACAGCGCCGTGAAATATTGATGGGATTATCGCGGATCAGCTCTCCCAGCACACATGCTGCGCTCACCCCGAGCCCAGGAGTCGGCGACCTGTGTGCACTCAGGTTGCAGCTCAGTGCCCCGGGGCAGCAGCGCTGCCAGGTGCTCCCTGCCCAGCCCCAGACACTTCTCCAGCCGCCACCAGCCTGCCAGCCTTCCTGGAGGGACATGGGGGACCCCATCGCAGCACAAGAAGATGTGCATTAAGTTGCTTAATGCATGACACTGCTGTGCCTTGGGCTCTGCTGGGGATGAAGCATTGGCATCCACTGCCACCCTGGACCCCAAGGGACACCCACCCTGCCTGCAGCTCCAAAGCGTGCCAGCGCCCAGGCTCCAACCCCTCCATTGCCCTTGCCCCCTCTCAAGTTCATCCCAGTTGGCCAGGACCATAGCAGACACTCCATCCACAGGGATGTCCTAGGTGGCTGGCAGGAGACCCCTGACCTCCTCACCACTGCGTGCCCCCACTGCCACCGCTGGGAACCAGGTTTGGCTGGGAAGAGGGTTTCATTATGGATCACAACGGCATAAATACAAACAGCTTAGGCAGGATCAAATAACAGCCAGCATTAAATTGGAAATACGCTGGCAGGGGTGCACACCACAGCAGCGGCATGGCACAAAGCTCCCAGTTTTGGGGTTGCAGTGTTGACGGGGTGTTGGTACCTATCAGACCCATGGGACTGACCAATATCTGCAGCCTTTGGTAGAAAACTGCTTCCCGGAGCAGGTCTGGCTTCTCCCCAGCACCGCCTGCAGCCTGCCTTTCCCTCGCTCGGAGCAAGAGAAGGGAGATAAAACCCAGCATCTGGGATTTGGTTTGCCAGCCTCTGCGCTCCAAAGGGCAACAGGCAGCTGACTGTTTCAAGTTGCTCTCCAGACTGGTTTGAAATCCAGCTGGAAGTTACAAAATCATGGCACTCCAGGAGCTGGGGATTTATGAAACCCGCAAAAGAGTTGTGAAACTCATGCTAAAGCCGCACCAGCCCACACCGTGCTGAGAGGCATGTTATAACGTCAAAACTACCAGAAGAAAACCATGTACTTTTCCCTTTTGACACGAGAAAGCAACAACGAGCAAACCAGCCTTTCTCCAGGCCCCTTCATCCCTCAACCACGTTGCAAGACTGGCATCACTGCTTTCCCTGCCTCCATGGAAGAAAAGCCCAGCAAGGAGCACACCAGCCCCACACCACAGGGTCAGTCTCGCTGCTCCAGCATCCACTGTCTCAGTGGTCCCCTCTGCCCGCCCCAGGACCAGCCTGTCCAGGCTCCAGGCCGGCAGCGCTGTGTGAAGCAGAGGAGCAGAAAGAGCCACCGGCGATGCCTGGAGCCCAGTGGTGGCACTCGGGGCTTCCCAGCAGCTGAGCACACAGTCGCCAGGCTTGGCTTTGTTTCTTGAGAGCGTCATGGACTCATCAAGCCAAGCGTGATGCTCCACAGATTAGCCCTGGGGAAAAAAAAAATATTCCAGTGGCAGGCACAGAGCATGAAAGGTTCGGGAGCCTCTTCCCTTCGAGTCATTGAGCAAACTTTCCAAATCACTGTTTCTTCAGGCTGAGAGCCAGCAAGGAAAATTACAATCGCAGAAGAATTTGTCTGAGAAAGTTATAAGGAGTTGGAAAAAGGCAGTGGCTGCCTTCTGGCCTGCCCAACAGCCAGCCCGTGCTGCAGCCACTCCAGCCCAGGGCTCGGTTTTGGGTCGGGACAGGACTTTTCCCCCCAGCCCAGTACAGCAGCGGAGTTGCTGCCCTCACTTCCCACAAGATCAGATGCTGGATGGATTTCTCCCCTGTAAGTGTTTGGCAGTGGAAATTGGGATGTTTTGCCCGAGGCCATTTGTTGATGAAGGCTGCCAGGTGCCGACAGCCCCAGCCATGGAGCCGAGCGTGGTGCCAGGGCGGATTTTCTCAGGGGAGAAGCAGCTGAGTCACAACAGCCTCCGATCTGTTCCCACAAGCCCGGCTGCAAGAGACACGCGGGAGTTCACGGGGGACAGGCGCTCGCATGGGGAGCCGGCGGGGTTTGGTTTGCTCATCTGCAAACCTCTGCAAGCCGGTGGAAAGCATCTCTCTGGCTCGGGATCTGTCGGCAGTGCACCTCCGGGGAAGGGCTGGCGAGACTGCAGGAGGGAAGGCTCCTGACCTGCCTTTCAACCGGGCAGGGCTGCTTCGGGATGCTCCTCCAGCATGGGGAGCAAACACCAGCAGCCACTAGGAATCCTGTGGGAGAGGCGAGGGTGGCGTTTCTGGGCCCCGACCCAGGGTCTCGTCCCAGCTCCAGGGCAGGAGCAGGACCCAGGGTGGCTGTGGGTGGGGAAGGGGCAGAGCCACAGCTCCAGCCCCAGGAGAAGCGGCTGGCTCAGCTGGACACCAGCAACCCCTCTGCCCATCATCTCAGCTGCTACCAGTAAGAGCAGGTGGGTTCCAGCCTAGCCAGGGTGCACGGGGGTCACAAAATCACGGAATTTTCAGAGTTGGAAGGGACCTTTAGAGATCATCTAGTCCAACTCCCCTGCTGACGCAGGAATGCCTAGAGCACATCACTCAGGACTGCATCCAGGCGGGTCTTGAAAATCTCCACAGAAGGGGACTCCACAACCTCCCTGGGCAGCCTGGTCCAGTGCTCCGTCACCCTCATCGTAAAGAAACACAGGGTCTCTCCCTGTGTTTCTGCAGCCCCCTGCATTTTCCCCAGCATGGCAGGTCGGGTCCCTGGCACACACTGCTGAGAGCAGCAGCACACATCCCTGGAGATGCACAGGGGCTGGGGCAACACCAGTGGGGTTTACGAGCTGCCCTTTCGGATGAGCTAACCCACACCCCCAGAGCTAAAGCCAGGAGGGTGTGACAGCCCCTGGTATCCACCCTTTGGCCCAAGGCGCCAGCCAGGATCCACGTCCCCACAGCTTCACACCTTTTGGCCATCTGAGCCCCCATAGCCAAGCAATCTCGCCCCAGCCCTGCCCACTCCTGCCCGAAGCCGGCCTGACCCGTGGGCAGCCTGCCTCTCCTTCCCAGGCACCGAACCCCAATGCTGCCATCACCGCCACCAAAAAGGAAAGAGCCCGAGCAGCGCAGTAAATAACCCCCTGCACACAGGCAGAGCGCTGGCAAGCAACGCTGGGTGCATCCATCACTCTCACGGTTTTTCTTCGGCTCCGACACTTTGATAGGGGCGAGGGGGTGGGGGAAGGAGAGGAGCTTCCAAAATTTATGAGCTTGGATTTAAAAATACATCTCCTAGAAGCGCTGCAAAACCCGGAGATGGCGAAGGCGACTGGCTTAAAAGCTGCCTTCGGGAATGAATGTGAAAGCTGTGCCTGCCTCGGAAAGAGGGATTTGGTAGACCAGCGTGGCTGATGTCGCAAACCGTGTTCCCGTTGGGATCGTTTTGCAAGTCACAGCTCTCCGTGCCATGCATTGCAAGCATAATGAAAGATAGGAATAACAAATGACGGGTTAAAATCCCTCCAGCCCTATGGGAATATCAGCCTTAGCGCAGACAGGATTTGGACTGTCACCTTCAATCTCCCAGAGTTTCTCCTCTACATCCCTGACCTCCCGCTGCTCCGCGCATAGCCAGTCTCCCAGCTCCATTTGGAAACAGATCCTCTTATGCAAAGGAAAGAGCTTGTAGCTGTAAATTTAGCTGAAAACATCTCTACCGCAGGGAATCACGTATCAAATAATAAAGCCAAACAAATGTCAGGAAGAACAACCACGATATCCGAGTCCTTGGTCTCTACAGATGGACTCTCCCCCAGCAGGGTGCCACAGAATGAGCAGCTGAAAAATGTTACCCGGTCATTAAAAACATCTAAAAGTAATTTAGCCTGAGTGACAATGATGCTCAAAGCAAGTTATTTGTCTGCTAAGATAAAACGAGCTATTTCAAGCTCGTCTTTTGTTGTAGTTTTCTTTTAAAGTCTCAAAGGACTGAAAAACGCTGAGCCGACAGCCTTGCTGGCACAGCCCTGGTGCTGCGGTAGCGGCATGGGGAGCATCACCATGAGCTGCCCTGATCCCCCAGCCATTGCACTCCTGCCTCCTCTGGAAGGACCAGGAAGATGGTCCCTGGGGCCACCACCGCATCTCTGCTGAGTTACAGTGCCATTTAGGATGATGGCTTTGCCATGGAAACATCTCCCTCCTAACAACAGATCTATCAGCACATGTCCCAAAAGCAGCCCGCCGTTCATTGCATGGTAATTTTTGCTTCCCTGTGACAGGCCAGAGTCTTACCCTTCCCATGCTTTTCTATTTTTTTTTTAAAAAAAAAAACAAAAAACAACCAACCAAACTTCTGCGTTAACCCATTGAAAGCATTGCATGAGCCCAAGGTTCCTCTAAGATCTCCTCGTAAGAAGATTTTTGGTGGGCTCTTTAGATACACAGAGCATTTCAAATGCCCAGTGTTAAATATTTCAGGTGAAACATAACTCTTCTAAAGTGTAGCCGAATTTGCTCTGAAGCTTTGAGTCAGTGAAATTTCTCTGCAGCCTTCGGGAATTGATTTGCTTCTTGCTGGTACCATCTCCCTGTAGCATTCAACTGAGTTAATGTATTCCAAAGCTTGATTTTTTTTGTATTTTTTTTTCCCCCTACGTAATCAGATTTTGGGAAGCTGCGGTGAGATGCCTTACAAGCAGTTTTTGTCCTCAGGTGTTTTCTGAGTGTGCTGCATCCATCACATCCTGGTGCTTTAGCACCTCTCTGTACAAATGGTACGTTTGAGAGTCAGCTGAATTCCTTTGATTCATGTTCCTGCATATCCATATAGCTAATTTACCTTTATGGAAAAAAAAAAAAAAAAGAAAGAAGACAAGAAGAGGGAGCTATTAAGAAGGACAGTGTCAAGGCCAGCAAAGCGAGCACCGGAGCGCCGGGTTAATGAGCTGCACGGTCGCTGCCGTCCGGGCACCCAGGCTGGCTATCAGGAGCTCTCTCCCAGCAGGGCTGACTCAGTCCTTCATCGGGCAGAAACAAGCTGTGGAGTCCTGCACCCCTCTTTCGGCTACCCCCTAAAGCTCCAGGGTCCGTGGTTAACCCCGCTCGCCTTCTCCGATGGTATTTTCCCAGGGGTTTCCCGCCTGCGTTGGGCTCAGGCCAACCCCCCTAAACCAGCCCCAGCTGCATTCCTGCGCTTCAGGGCGAAGGTGAGACAGGAATACGGATAAATCGATCAGCCCTTGCATCTCACGCGAAGGCCACCCTGTTCGCTTCTCGTGGCTGGACAAGCACGCTGCCTCCCCCGCTGCCTGTGCCAGCAATGTCACCGAGCTGTTCCCTTGCAAGGACACTTCCAAGGCGAGGGAGTGGGGATTTGCAAGACACCCATCACGATCGTTTATTCTTGTCATTTCTGACCCTCAGGGTAAGAAGAACATCAGAGCACTGCAGGCACGAACAACAAGCTTTGTAGGTCATATCAGAGTGTAAAGTACCATTAGGAACCACAGCACGAAGCATGAATAATACTCCCTTTATTCCACCGTATACCTCAGCGCCCTTTAAATAAATGCAAATGGTTATTTATGGATGGGGTTTGTACGAGACACCTGCTCAGGAACACAAGGCTAAAACGGAGCTGGAGCAATAGGTTTGCTATCTCCCCTGCATACCAGTCAGGGCTGATAGTCTTAGCGATAGTCCAAGGGATGCCAGGCAGAAGAAGAGCAGGGAGACCATTGTAAATCTTCCTTGCACAGATTTATGTGCTATCCATTAAACTAGAGCCGCAAAACACACGTCCTTCCATGCCACCCTCCTCTCTGCCAAGGATAGCAGGGCAGGAAAAACTCTGAAGGACTCCAAGCCTGGAAAATGACCTTCAAGAACGAAACGCATCATTTCTGAAAAGCCACGAACAGTCAACCTCGACGGCTTTCCTTAAATCCTTTCAGCAAATAATGACCTCGATTGCCAAAAATGATCTGATAATGCAAAGACAGGGAGAGATGCGCGGTGAGTCATCATCTCCCAAGCACGTTGAACTCCCTTTTGTCTTTGCAGGGACAGAAGCCACGCTCCCAGCTGGAACAGGGTGAGGTTGCCCCCAAGAGGCAAATCTGACACAGCAACTAGAAAGGGAAAATGCTGAATTCTGTTCTGAAGATAGCACACAGGAAGGATTTTTTTTAAAAAAATCTCCTCATATGCCCTTATTTTTATTTTGCCACTGGCTGAAAACATCGATAGATGGGGTGGGAGAGGAAGGAGGTCAGCTTTGGCGTGTGGTTGGTTGGGTGTTATTGTGTTCTGCTGGAGCTCCTGAACCACACAACTTGTTTTCCTAGTCTCACTTGCAGTGTCATTAGAAAGATCAAAAAAAGTCACTGGGTTTTCTTCAGCCACGCAAGACATTTGATCCCATACACCTCACTAGGCTCCTTGCGAGCAAGGGCTGGCAGCACCTTCAACAGCAACTTCTGTCTCAGGAGCAGAAGGAAACACAACTGTGGACACAACAGACAGTTTGGAAACTGCAAGAAGGCATAGCATGAAATCCCTCAGCTATTCATGTAAAGCATAAAGGCAGCCCACCACCCTGGACCAAAATCCTAGCGCCTTGCCGGGGGTACAGGAGCAGGAGGGATGCCAGGGGTACCTCCCTGGCATGCTCGCTCTCACCCTCCAAGGATCATCAGCCTGAAGCTTTCTCAGCCAGGGATGGCTGCTTTCATTTCATAGACCCTGACGGATTTTTCTGCCACGAAACGGTCTTTGAACCTCTAAGCTTTTAGCATACACAACATCCTGAGGCAAGCAGATCCCCAGCTCCTCTCTCCTTTTGTTTGCTTTGAGCCTTCCTGCTAATAGAAGAACTAGAGTCTGAAGTGAAATTACAGAGCAGCATTGAATAACTTCTATTTACCCTTTTTTTAGGCCATTTGACAGTCAAGCTCTCCATCTTATTTTCCAATATTACAACTATTTCTGAGCTGGACAGATGCAGCTGATTTAGGGCCACTGCAATTTATTCCTGTCCTATACACACACACACATACAGATTCCCTCCCAATGGGCCAAACCTGTGACATAATCCAGACTTTAACCACTCCTGGGAGCTGCTTTTCCAGAGGACACGGTTTAAATTCCCCAGCCGAGATGTACCCAGGGTACTCACTGCTCCTGCGCCTGCTCCCTGCCCCGCTCAGCCGGAGAACATCCCCGCATCCCCAGCACCGAGCCCCTGCCGCAGCACCCCAGCTTACTGTCAGCTCCAAACTGGAAGCGTCATCTCCAAAATGACTGTCGCGCTCGCTCCTGCCAGACTCTTAATTACGAGGAAGGCTGACACAGTTTCTCAGCAAACGGCGTTCCCGTACTGCAGGGAAAAACAGAATGAGGGCAAGGAAAAAAATGGGCTAATAAGAGAAAATCAACCGGAGGGAAAAACACGTTGTGCTGTGCAAACCTTACCATAACAATGCTGGAGCCCAAAATACTGAAGAAAAAAAAAAAAATAGGTTAGCGCACAGGGGAGGCAGGCAGTGCTCCACAAACGCGGAGGAGAGCCGATACGCAGCACAGCATCTCGGCATCCGCACCTGCCAGGCCTCTCCCTGCGGCTTAGGTTAGGGCAGAAGGGACAGGTTCAGCTTCCAGCATGCAGATCAATGTGTCTGGGAGCCTGAGTGATGCCGTGTGAAGAGCCCACGGCCACCCTGCATGATTTACGCTGCCTTTATAAAAGCCTGCAGCGTGAATAAAGCACAGAACTTAATGCCTAGCCATCCCCTCCCCACCACTGAGCCCGGCAGCTTTAAGCTACTATTTTTATTCCAGCTGCAGCCTGGTGGTCAGCCCAGAGAGGAAAGGATCCTCCTGCTCCTGCCTGCGCTCCGAGAGCCAGGACTTTCATCTCCAAGCAGGCTTTGAGAGGAGAGAGCTCAAGACCCAGAGGTAAAGCTATGGAGCCTGCAAGCCGAGCCCCAGCTCACAGCACTCGCTGCTCGGGTGAAGGGTGCTCACCTGGTAGCACAAAAGCAGCAAAAAAAAAAAAAAAAATCTTTTTACCCTTTTTGCTTTTCTCTGTGAGAGGGAGGAAGCATTGCTCGCCCAGCTTCAGGCAGCTGCAGCAGTGAATGCAAACCCAAAGGGAAGCACTGGGAGAAGGGTGTGTGAGCATGGCCCCGTGTCCTGTGGCCAGGAACCCTCCCCTACACACCACACTAGCCAAACCTGCCTTGAAAAGCTTTAGGTCTCCCTCCAGGCTGATGGCAAAGACGCCTTGATGACAATGAAGGGAACAATTCCAGTTTCCATCCCTTCCCCTATGACCTCCCTACAGGGAACTGGGAGGCGGCAGGGAAGCTGGAGATGAAACACTAGCAGCAGCAGCAGCAGTTCACTATGCAGAGACAGGGAGGCATTCAAAAAGAGTAGGACACATCCAAATGCTGCTTGAAAGTCACCTGAAAATACATCTGAACCAGCAGCCTGGAAGTACGGGGACCAGCTTTCAGCACCCAGACCAAAATACCAAGACAGGAAGATGCAAATGTTTTTCTTCTCTCACCACTCAGCCCTACTTTTGATACCAGATAAAATATTCCCTTTCAAATTCCTTACTGCAAAGGCGAGGAAGCGCTGGCTGAAAAAAGCAGCAGTCAGGCAAAACTAAAAGCACCGCCGCAAGGAAAAGCCCTTCGAGGAATTTACTTTCTCTCGGATCCTCCCCGCCATCAGCAGCCCACGCTGTTCCCCAGCACTGAAAGCCCTTTTCAACACTAGATAAGAAGGGGCCCCACCAGAAAAGCTGGCAAAACATCCACAACGCAAAACATCAAGGTATTTCACAGCCTGGGGGGAAGATGGGAAAACAGCAATTTGAATGTCATTAAGAGCATTCTGATAACTTAAACCACAAGGAATGAGCTAAATCCACTGATGATTGCCTGACCTCTCCGATCAGCTCCTTTGGAGCTCCAAGGGAGGATCCCACAGCAGCTGCCTAGGCTGCTACAAGCTCATCAAGCCTCTTCTCTGCCCTCCAGGCTGGCTCCCCACGCAGTGCCCAGCCAGTCCCGGGAGCCTTTTCTCTTTTTTGGGACGCTGAAACCAGTGCTGATACAGCAGTGCCACAAGCCACCCCTCTGGCACAGTGGGGTGTTTCCTATTGGAGAACTTCGGGCAAGAAGATTTCTCAAGAGCTCGTAAGCCCAAGGACCAAGTCCCCAGAAGAAGTCAGAGGGTCATGTCCAGCAGCGCCCTTTCTGATTTGCCCCTTCCAGTGGAAAAGACTCACACAAATACTAAAAGCCAGTGGAAGGAAAAAAAACCCACCCAAACCCAACAAAACACAAACCCAAGCTACACTATGCTATATATACAGTTCTCCTGGGAAAGAAGAAAACGAAACATGCAAGACCAGCCAGTGTTAATACTGTGGCTTGAAGTATTCCTGCTAGTGATGGGGTCCACAGAAGAATCCTCTCTGTAACCCAGCTACCTAGAAGCACTTGCTTGAACCTCCACAAAACAGCATAGTCTCTCTCGCAGCCCACGTGCCCTCCCCTGAGCCAGGCCACCTCTGAAGACCCAGAGCTGGCTGCTAGATGACACTAAGCACAGCCACCTTTGATGGAGACAGGCCTGGCTTGCCTGTGATCAGAAAATTAACACTGCAGTATCCATCCCTCATTATTAAAGAGGTCTTTTTCCATGTTGGAATGCTACCTCTAAAACCCTATTAGGAAGCAATCTCACCAGCTGCTCCACTGATAAGAACAGCACACTTGATGTGTTTGTTCGAGTCATCTGCTTTTCCCAAAGATATTCTCAGCGCTGGGGACTTCAGAGAGTTCCTGCAGCCACCACATCAATGAAGCGTACATGTCCTACTGACCTTCAGCCAGACCTACCTGCAAGTCATTAATCACTTCTGAAATCCCCATCCATTACCAAGTTCCACAACAGGAACAGTGAGAATAGGAGATGTGCAAACAGTTTTGCTGACAGGTTTCTTCAACTTAAAGCCAGAAGCTTTTTTGTAGGCCATACAGAGGCTTGTCAGAAAAAAAAAAAAAAAAGGCAGAGACACAAATGTGTATTTTATAGTCAGCCTTTAATTTGTCTGTGATTACTGCAATAAAGTGCACCTAATTTCACATGAAATGAGATAACATGGCTCTTAATACAGCCAACATAATATCAAAAGACAAACCTCAGTGCAAAATGCTTATCTGAAGACAACCAAAGCAGTTAAGACATTCACTGTGCAAACAGCCTTTTCCAACGCATGTAACTTCTGGCTGGGGGCCAGTAAATGAGTCTGCAAAACTCAACAGCAGCAGGTTTGCTATTTCATTTCCAGGAGTCCTGAAGCAGTGCTCAGCTCGGCAGTCCCCTGTAAAGACTCTGCAGCGATGCTTTGGGATCACCTCTGTAAGGATACCGATGAGCTCCAATTCAACCCACGTCTAGACTTTAGCAACTGGGGAATTACTCCTCAGCTACAAAACAGATGGAGGAAAAGTCCAGAAAAAGCGGGAGGGGGAGAGAGATGGAGAATACCAGGATGTATACACAGGCATTAAGCCTGAAAACACAGGACTGGCTGAGCTAGTAATGACTTCGAGACTTTCTCCATTTATAGTAAGCTCATCAGCTGTGAGCCGTAAAGACCAAAATAGGACCCACTGCCATTTTTTTGTGAAACAGAGCTGAGGCATGCCCATTTTGTCCAGGGACATTTAATTAGAAAAGCATGTCTGGTTTTATGTTTTCATTGTTCTATTAAATAAAACTAAGTATCAAAGTGGTTATTTCATCTGGAAAAAAACCCAGGCAGTTTCAATGTGCTTGAACTGCAGTACAAAAACTGTTCATCTAAACCCCTCCCCTTTCCTTCTCCAAAATATACAGGACAGCAACTTACACTTTACATGTTAAGAAAATATATACACATTACATACAGTAAACATTCTGCAATTTTTTTTTAAACTTTATACAACATTAGTGAGGAAAAATATAAACATTAATAAAATTACATACAATATATTCAACAGAGTAAGCAACTGCTACCAAAGGGAAGGTTGATACACTATCACAGACAGGCAGAGCAAAAGACAGCATTGCCATACCTGTATACCATCACGTATCTTTATTTAGCCTCAAGCAGTTCTATTGCCAAACAAAGATACCCTTTGAGGTAGATTCTTCCAATTCTTAAATAACATGTTGAGATAAAATAAAATAAAAAAAATCTTCTCCCCCCTCCCCCCAAACAATGTCAAAAGCATAACTTTTGTCTGAACAAAGCTGATTATCCTGTGAAGAGCACAGAGCCGCTGCAGTCTTAGGCTAACTGTCTAACACTTGAAATGAAAGACGAAACATTTAATATGAATTTTCAAATAAGATACCTTCCCTATAAGACATGTGTCCATTCTATAGCAGTTCCTTTATATGTAATATACATAACTAAATCTGAAGGTGGGGTTGGTTTTTTTGAGCCTATTTTACATTCTCATCTTGGAAAGTTGTAGGGAATTAATCATACAAGACAAGATAGAGTAATCTACAAAAATTAAAAGGAAACAGTATTATAAAACGCACATGTTGTTATTATTAAAAATCTCACTTGTTAAGGGAATCCTAGTTAGTACTTCTACTCAATACCTTAACTTTCTCTTCGTATATACACACACATCCTACAGAAAAAACAGTGTAAGATTCAAATAATGGCATTTGCACAGAGAGCACAAAGGGAGATCGCATCTTCCTTTGATTACTTCACAAATAGCTCTTGGAGCTTTGTGCACATACTGTGTGTGCAGCAAGACTTCACACAAAGGAATGCAGACCTCATACGGCGCTCACAGTTTTTACATATGTAGGCCAAATGCTCATCTCCTCAAATTTCCACTGAGCTGATATTTTAGAATTGGTATTTTCTCCATTTAAAGAAAGTGCCAGACAAATATAGATATGCTTGTTTCTAAAGAGCATTACAACAATACTTCTGATGTAATAAGATCTCATTTATAACTCGGTCTTACAGAAACACTTCCTGTGCAGTCACATGCACTGCATAAATAAATTAATGTCTGAAGATGAGGAAGTTAAAATGAATGCATCACTGTAATAACAAATTTTATTTTGTTATTTGATAAAACACAACCACAGAGGAAAGAAGCATCCAATTCACCTGTGTGGGCACAGCCACTCTTAAGCTCTGTTTCCACCCTCAAGTGAACATGAGAGCAGTCACTTGCTCACACGCAACTGCCGTATTTTGTATTTTTTAGAGACGTTGGATGGTCATACCAATTCTGCTTTGCAGATTAACATGTGCAATTCTGTTATTGATCCCAGTTCTGAACCACTTCCTCACCTGCTCACAACAGGGAAGGTCTAACACTGTTTCTGAACTCACATTCCATGTCACAGGGCAGTTCTTTCCCAGCTATCCTAAAAGAATGCTTGCAGGTGTGCTTTTCCTGCTGGCAAGAAAACTAATACATATGGTTTTCAAATAAGTCTTGTGATTAACAATGGAAACAAGAAAACTTCCCTCAGCTTTCAGTATGATAAAATATTTCTGGCCAATTGAGACAGGGCTATAGAAATAGCTGGACTTTTTTCAGTTTACCCACTTCAATTTTTCAGAAGTAGTGCATTTGTAGTAAAAGCAATGTTAATCAAATTAGACCCTTTTGTTCCTAGTATTTGCCTGAATCAAGCTCAAGTTCTAGCTCAGGTGACTGATTTCTTCTGTACCAACCAAGGTGAAACTCCATTCATTCTACATCTTCCTTGGTTTCAGAGTTTTTTCTGTTATTTTCCCTGAACTAGGCACGATTTCATGAATCTGGCTCCCAAAAGTCATGCAGTTTTCCCTAAAGAGTAAAAACAAAACAGTAAACAAGTCAGAAAACCAATGACAGAAGCAGAGAGCAGAGTAAGCAACTGCTTAGCCTGAGATCACCACAATGTGTTGCAAGTCCCTAGAATTTTATTCTGAAACACTTGCCAGTTTCCCCATATGTGAATCAACTCCAAACATCTGAAAAAACAGTTCTGAAGGAGCTGCATCATTATCAACTTTCATCAATTGCTAAATAGCTTTTGCAGCCATGTATTACTGTCTAATTCCCGTTCCCCTCTGTAACAAGAAAAGTCACACATACTACAAATTATGTCTTTTTTGCACATTGCGGGGAGCAATTAAATAGTCTTTACAGACAAATGGTTGATTACACAGTTTTTAACTGAAATCAATACTAAGCATAAATAAAATTTAAATTATGCATATAAGTGATACACTACAGTACTGGAAAGCTAAGCTTTTCCAAGACAGGTAGATTTATACTCCAAGACAGGACTCAAACAGTCAGCTTACAACCCTAGACTGGAAGAAACAGCTCTGAACTTTGGATATCAGTAGAAATTATCTACCTATTCCACCAAGGCCAGCTAGGTATCGTGAAGGCAAACATTAATGAGACTAATCATGACATTTACTACTGCATACTTTTACAGAGCATGAAAGGCTTTTCCTAATCACTACATGAAATTCAACACATTCAAAGGGGAGGAGTTATCAAGAGCTGTTAAATGTATGTGGCCAGAGCCTTGGGCTCAAGTAGTCTCAAAGTTACACACTGTCAGACCACAGCAGGAAGTGTATCACTGCATTCCTGCCCCAATGTCCTTTCCGAAGCATCTGCTAATAACTATAATCAGAGACAGACCCTGTGACTTGACTCAGTGCTAGCATTTCAGTGTATTACACAAGCCATTTACAAAAACAGCACTTTTAAGGATAAAGATGAAATCTTGGTTTTACTGAAGCTAGCAAAGTAAGAATTTTAATTAAAATCTATTCTAATACATCTAAATATATTCCACAGCCATGCCATTTATGAAGAAAAAGCCAAACTCTTTAAAAAAGACTATGCTATTTTCAAATGCTAAAAAATGAGTTAAATGCACCCTGAGATATGAACAGAGAGGAAAAAGGTTTCATTACAATACCTGAGTAGGCCGAGTGGTTTGTATCATATCTTGCCATTTCCCATATATCCTAGCAACTAGATCTTTTACCTGCAAATTCAGATTGATTACTTTAGCCATTTATATTAAAAAAGCCAAAAATCATACCCCCTGCCTCCCACCCTCCAAATCCGCAAAACCCTGGACAACCCAAGACCCAAGGTTTACTGGGAAAGAATTTTATAGCTGGCACAAAGAACCACCACTTCCACTCCAATCAGATCCCTGTAATTTGTGACTCTGAATTCAAAGTCATGTACTCCACACAAACACATTAGAGGCACATGACTCCCCACGTTCAGAGTTTGGAATCAGCATGCAAGCCTCTGGCCTCCAAACACTCACCTCATCCTTCAGGTGAGGTAGATTTGTTACACAAGTCTGACTGTATCTAGAAAAGGCGCCTGCAACTGCAATCACGAAAGCCAACTATGCGGCAGCACTGTCTGCTTCTGACACGAATTCCTTATACATAAAACTGCTTTTTCATAACCACAAGCAGGTGTTTAATGCAAGCCATTCAGAACCCAGATTTGCTTCACATGCTGTGTTAAAACCCAGCACAGTGTGCTATTACATAAATGAAGTGACGGGGAAAAACAGAGCAAGATTTTTCCCCTCTTAGTGTGAGGGCTATAGAAACAAAAGTGAAAGCGACCCAAGATACAAAAATCCAAGACAAGATTCTTTAACTTGTTGAAAGGATCCATGCTCTACTGATCTGGCAGAATAAAAGTCTTCTTGAGAGGTAAGGATGCACACAATGGCAAGTGTTTGATTTAAAGCTGAAGAAGCCAAGGCTTTTGAAGTTGAGGTTGATCACTTTATCACTGATCTGATTTGGCTTGCTACGACAGCATGCAAAGCATGAAAGTCACAAAATTAGAACTATCATTAGCAATCCCCACACCACAAAGGAAACGAAAGGCAATTATCCAAGCTTGATGGTACATCACATACACTGTTGGCTTAAATCTGCAACATTTTTAACCAACTCATTAATTCAAAAATAAAACAGAGACACATGCAAGACAGGCTGATTTTTCAGTTTTCTGTATCCTGCCCTGCATGTAGCCTCTAAAAAGTAGAGTCAACTATCAGTGATTGCCAGGAAAAGAAACTCTGTGGGTATGGAAGCTGAGATGCCTGGCTAAAAGGAAGACAAGCTCACATTTTACAGTTGTTAAGAGTCCTGTTGTTTGCAAAAAATGTATTTTCAGTGCATTAAGATGGGCATATATTTATGTACATGCAAAGATACGATGCAGACAGAGAAATCAGAAGAAAAACAAACTGTTAGAATTTGTGGGGCTGGGATAAGGGAAAACATACCAAGAACACTAAAATAGACCCCAAAAAACCAGCTTCTGTGTCTTACCTTAGTTCGATAAAACAGCCTTGCATCTTCCCTAATATCACATTTTATGTGCTTATCTAAGGCACCACAAAGCTTCAGTAAGTGTTGCTAAATAAAGACAAAAGTGTACAGCTATTTAAGTTCTCCAAAACTAAAAGCTTTCTTCAAATATTATTTCAATTTAAAAATTATATGCTTCAATTTGAAATTTTGAGAAATGGACAGTAATGAAGGTGAAAAAGAAAACAAGATCCTCTATAAGATGCATCTGGTAAACCAGTTCTAAGAGCTTTAAAAAATAGTTTCCAAGTATACCAGAGCTATATATCACAAATTTTAAAGTTCCTACTAGCTAATTTGTAAATCCTTTCTGCCCCCAAAGTAGCAAGCACAGTGCCATTCAGATCTTTATCAGCAAAAAAAAGTTCTGAGGTTCCAACAGCTAAAAATAACCTTGTCAGTAATGATGACTCTGGTCATTTTCTTTTGCAGGAATTGGCTGAGCAGGTAAAACATACCCAAGGTTTATGCACTGATGTTTTAGTTCTCTCTAAATTTCTGATTACTTTATTAAAGCAGTTTTGCAACTTTATACAGTTTCTCGATACGGGCTCCCAAGATCTTTTGCATTCTGTGAATTTCTTCATAAAATTCTTGTTTTCAATCCCTCACTGAACAACTGTAAAGAGGCTCCACTCTGCAGAACAGGCGAAACATGCTGAAATTCTACTTAAACATTTGCTGGTGTCTCAAGAGCATGACAATTTACTCCACCTAACTGGAAGAGGACCAAAAATAAAATGGTTTTATTGATTTTATATAAAGTCTAGACTGCACAATATTTAGCCACATTCCTCTTGCCACTTGATGGCTAACAGGTCAATGAATAATAGACTTTCTTCATTAAGAAATACAGAGACATTAAAAAAAAACCATAAAGATCAAGTTCTCCACAAATCTTCAGGAAGGCAGTTGTAAAAAACAAGTCTCAAAAGATCATCGCGATATAATTATTTTCTTTACCAAATATGATTTTGTTTCAGATTACACTCTATGATTATCTTTTTGCATTGAGTAGGAAACTGAGACGCTTAAGCCCCAAAATGTAACCAAACATTACTGCTTTGCCTCTCTCAAACAGTTCACATGACAGATTTCTTAACAGCCAAGAGTGATTCAATGGGGCAGAAGGTGTACACAAACACCTTGCAGCAAGGAACTCACAGCAAACGATCACAGAAATCTGACCAGGATTACTGAAAGGCTAGGCAAAAGCTATTATTTAACAGATGTTCACATCACATGGCGCAAGGGAACTATCACTACAGAGAACAGAAGAGATGCAGACCTAGCTCACTTGCTGCATGGCTGCATTCCAGCACAAAAAAACCATGAAGTGTTTGAACATATTTTATTGGATATTTTCAAAGTGATTTTCTTTCCAGACTGAAAAATTTCAACCCTACTTCAAAAGTTCACAGGATCACTGGACTTAGAATTTCTGTGTTGAGTTAATCTCCAGTTACTTTCTGAGAAAAATCAACAAAAACACCTGCTGATCCACAGCCTTATGTTTTGAGGTAGTTCCATTTGCAGAAATGCAGAAGAGGTTTCCTTCTCTGCAGTAAGCACAAAAAAAGCTCTTCTGCATTTACTTTGCCCCAGAACAGAAGTTTCTGCCAGTGCCATTATCCACTGGTGATCTTCTATCACATGATAGCTCGTACCCAAAATAGACCAAAGTGCATGATAGTTTTTTAAAAATCTAAATATCTAGCCACTGAAGTTACTTACCCTTTGATTAGAGTTTACAACATCGAAGAAACTAGCTTCACTGACTAGATGAAGGAGGATGTAGATTAGGTAGTATGCCTGGAGAGAAATCAACAGAGCTTTAGCAGTCAAAGCACAATTGTAACTCTTCACATCTAGATACAGCACTATTTTACTTTCTGGAATGATTCCTCCAAGAGCCAGACCAATGGAGAAGTACATCTACAGATTTGCCTAAATAACTACTTTGGAACAGTACATTCATATATTAGAAACATTTTAAAACAGTATTACACTGTTTTAAGTTACTTAAGTAATGTACAAAGCTTTCTATAATTTTAATTACTGAAAACTAAATTCAGCAGTTGGCTTTATTTCCCCCCCATCATCTATATCCAGATCAAAATACTTGCCAGGAGATTTCATAATAGACTCAAATAACCAAACCAATATTCAATTTCTGGGGCAGGGGGGGTGGGGTGGGTGGGTGTGGGTGTGCATGTGTAAACACTAAGTCTTTCTAATACTTGTTTATGAGAAAAGATTCAAATCTCTTTCTGAAGCCTACAGGTGAAGGTCTGGCTCAGCATCAGTTTCCACTGATTACAGCAGAAGGGAAGGAGGATGGTCCTCGAATACAGAAGACAGTACTCAAGACATCCATGTGACTTAGCTATGCAGAAAGTCTGACAATTTCCCTGTTTGTAACACAGCCCAATACAGCTTCCTGTCACATGCTACTTCTTTCCTTCCTCCATGACTATAATAAAAATTGAACATGAATAATATTTTAGCTTATACAGATGGACAGCAACAAAATAGTGTACATGCAGTTCCATGTACAGAACTGGCCTCAGTCAGAAATCAAAATAAACATTCTCAAAATTGTAAAGATGCATAAAAAGACAAATGCAAAAAATGCACTATCAGCTATATACCTCCTGTTCTAGTTCTGTATGAAGGTGGTCTCCACTGGCATTCTGCTGCTCCAGTCCTTCTCTCATCTTCTTTAGCAGATTAGAAGGTTTCATGTACACCAGATACTGATGCAGAAGAGACATCTACAAAGACAAACATTAACAAATTGGACTGGTTTACTGGCACTGGAAAATTGAAACCAAGTGCCACTACAATATTATTTGTCCACTAAGACAAGAACATAAAAGGGATTTTTAATTACAATTGAGGTTTTCATGCTTTGGGTAGTTTTTGACTCCTCACAAACTACAGTGTTTGTACACTGCCTCCTTAAAAGATCAACCCTACGAACACAGAGTGACTCTACATAAAGGAAGACTGAAAGAAGTGTAGGCCTCTTTCCAATGTCCAAAATGAATGCTGAGGCACATAAACAATACTGCACTTACAAGATGCAGAACATGCAGGTTACACACATCTTGAAAAATATACTTCCAATACTCCTCTAAACTAAAAGTTACTAACCGGTCATTTCCCAAGGTTCTTGAAAATAGGCTTACAGCAATAAAACATATTCAATCCCAAACAATAATATACATGTTTTCTAAACTTTCAAATTATACACACACAACATATATATGCAGTACCTGCTTGTCAGTGTCATCAGGTATTCCTATATGCTTTTTATTAAGCAGCTTTGAAATAATCACTAGGCTAAGATGTCTTCTTACTTCCCTGAAAAACAATTCAGAAAATGTGTTTCCCAGAGACCTTAAATCCACACTGTTTCTACACAGTATACGCGACTAGGCATGGCTTCCCTAAACATAAAGTTGCCTACAACTATTAAACTGGATTTTCTGAATACAGGTGCTCTTAAGCTAATAAGACACTAGTAAAATATAAGTACCCTTATCTCATTGCAGCTTTTCTTTTGCACAAGTAACACTGCTAGATGCTTGCCTCCAGCCTGAAATTGAAGACCCAATTCATTCTCCTCACTCAGATACATTATAATTAATTCATTTCAAAGATAGAGAACTCATAACAGATTGACACTTAAAAGCAGACATGAATCGCCCAAAGAAAACATTTTTGTCATTCAGACAAGAATTAAGAGTAGGTGATAGATGTCAGAATCGAAGTGTTAAGCCTTTCTTTACTATAGAGTACCAGGAAGTTTACAGCCCAGAAAACTACACATAAAATGTAAAATAACCCTTTTTTGCAGCAGAGGTGATCAAAAAGCTATATATATACACACACACACTAAGAATTGCACATACATCTGTAACATATGAGAAAGCCCAAATACTCTTTTTTTTTTAGCACCCTGTAATACCTATTGCATTTATCAGGCTTTGAGCTTATACAAATAAATTGGCTGTTAATGAGACAAATTAGCTGTTAATGATACTACGTATTTTTGATGTTACTGTGTCATTACCGTCCACGTATTGTCCAGCTAGGGACCAGCTGAACCAGCCACAGGAGATTATGGTGATGACTGGAGAGTTCACTCACTGCCAGGCAGAGCTCAGGCATCTTTAAAAAGAAAAACAACAACAACAAAAAAAATCTTGAGAATTACTGAAGAACAGATAGGGTGAGGATTTGTTTTATTGCAAAGGAGTACACATCTACGCCCTAGAAACATACACAACATAAATGTTAAAAGGAATTGGGCTAATAAGAGATGATGCACATAAAAGTGCATTGCACCTCTAGTCAAGCCTGCTAAATACTATTTTACAGTAGGGTAGTTGAGATCAGATTGCTTTTCATGACATTTTATCAGCTTAGTGCAACCCTTTCTTAATTCTTTCAGAGAGCCATTTTAAACATACAGCTAGTTTAGTAAACACAAGATAAGTTCAATACAAGGGTCCCCTTGCAGAAGGCAAGCATGTCACGTGACAAAAACCCTCTCAGTATACCCACCCACCTCCTAAATCTCTCACAAATCCAAAGCTCCCAATTTGTTCATATTACATTTTCAAGCAGTATTCTTCTGATGTCAAGAAAAAATTTCTTGGAAATGAAGTTGCAGTTTCATTAATCTAGTACAAGAAAATTATTTATGAAGTTACCTTTGTATCCCAGTCTTTTATACTTATCAGAAGCTTTATGAAAAGGCACTGAAAATCTATCAAAGGAATTTGCTTTAACTGTTTCTCCAAGCTTATTTTAAATAGCAATAGAAGCAGCAGCAATATTTCTTGATCAGTATATCCACCTTGAATTACTGTTGTACAGAAACCTAGAAACTTTAAGAGAAATAAAAAGCATTAAAATCTGAAATTGGTTTAGCTTATTTTAAAGTATGATGAGAACTTCAGTCTTTCATCCTCACATTAAAATGCATCTCAAATGATATATTGTTCTTGCAACACTTGTGTACTAACATCACCCACTAACTGCACTCTATTTTTTTTTCCCCATACCTGCTGGTGGCTCATCTTTTGAACAGTGGCAATATTCCCTGAACATTACAGGAGTACGAAAGATCTTTCTCCACTGCACAGATAATCCTCATCTAACTGAATGAAAGACTGACAGACTTTCTAAATACACAAGTCATACTGAAAACATAAATCAATAGATTTTTTTTTTCCCCACCCAAGTATTATCACATGGGTTAGTTACAATATGGAATATGTGCATAAATAAGAACACAAATTAATCAAGAGATGTGTATTCTGTCTCTAGTGGAGATGCTCCAAGTGCTTCCTCTTGAACTAAGTGATTTTTAACTGTAACTCTAAAGAAATGATGTTAGGAGGATTCAAATACCTCCACAAGAAACTCTGAAATCAGTTAAAGTGAGTATTTTCACCATACAATCTTTAATCACAGAGAACTAGCCTGTGAAGTGTGACCAGCACCCATTCAGCCCATGGTCTCGCAGGACACAGCACAAGGATCTAACAGCTCACTTCCACAGACGAGTCAGTCACAGCTCCACCTGCCCTCCATGAGCTCCCACCTCATTCACCTTGTGCAGCACAGGGACTGATCGCACACCTCTGAGAGCTGCGCTAACACAGAGGCAGCATAAAACATACCACCCAACATCAACTCCCCTTCCCATTTCCACTGGAACACAGAAACAGATAGCTTCTTCTACATGAGGGAGCAAAGACATTTGATAAAGTGCCACAGCTGGAAAAGGGAGGCAGCGGAACTGTGCAGCTGCAAATGAAGCCAATGGAAGTCAGGGAGAAAGGAAACCCTAAAGTTTGCAACGGGCCTGCTGGATGTGCAGCTGAAACCTCAGCATAGCATCTACTCACAAAACATGCCCAGGCCTAGATTAAGACACCAGGCTTTTTGCTAAAAAAACCAAAAGGAAGCAACAAAAAAATATCCCCACCACCCCTAAAAGGAACCACACTAACTGGAGTTTTCTCACCTTAATCACATTTATTAAATTGTTTTCTGGTAGACTGAAGAAGGCTGGACTGGCAGAGGTTAGGTCTCCTCTTGGCTGTTGTTTACTCACTGTTTCTTGCATCTGACTTCTAATAAAAGAGACACTAACCTGAGCAATACATCAACAATTTAAAAGTTCACAAAGGCTTATTTGCATCAAACTGAAGGGTGGAAAAAAAAAAACCAACAAAAAACCAACTGCATGTTTCAAAATGCCTTTGAGTCAAAACAATCCTCAGTTACAGAGCAGACACATCTATCTTAACTTGTAACCCATTAGTTACAATTATGCCCAGCTATTTCAGCAACAATTCTTGTAAACCTCCATTAGGAAGGTGCAGGACAAAGGACAATGCTCTGGTTTGCTGAATACTTACCTGGTAGGCACTTTTTAAAGTGCTGGCTTATTTGCTCTTATTAAGACCTGAGTTGAGAATTTAAAAGAGAGTATGGCTTGATGGGAGAGGAAATAAAACAAGACCTTCTGATTCTACATTCTAAGCACAAGACTTGCTTTCACAGGATCTAAGCAATAAATATCAAAAGGAAAACACTTACAAAATATCACACTCTTTAAAGTTGGGCTGAAGATGCTGCAATGGAAAGAGAGATCTAAACGCAACACCCATATTGACAAAAACAGCTGACACGTCAGCTAGTGAAGGAATCCATGGTTTAGACTGTTCATCACTGATGGAAGCTACAAGTAAAAGACATGGAATGGATTAGTTTTAAATTTAGTTCTTAGCATTAGTTCCTTCTTTTAAGGGAAACAAATAGGCTCAGCAGTCTGCATCAACGCTACCAGCTCTCATCTCAGAGGAGTTGGTACATTGAACAGTATGCTTATTTTCAGAACCATGGGGGGCAGGAGGACCAGTAGTCTAACACAGTATTTTACACTAGAGAAACATTTTTCTATGTAACAGGTAAATTACTTAAAAGTTCTACCCATTTTCCCTCACAGCTCTCTTTCATCAAACAGCAGAATAAGCAAGGAGGCAATATGTCCTTTTAAGAGAATACATAAATTATTGTTCTGTGTAGGTACAAGTAAGAGGGTGTTATCATAGCGGGACTGGAAGTAGAGCTAAATAATATTTGAAAACAGGCAAGTTTTCTAGAACAGAAGTGCTAAACACATGGAATTCACTTATTTGATAGAAGTAAGAAACAATGCTCATTGCAAAAAGGGCTGGTTTGCATGATGACTTGTGTCTGAAAGTCTCACAATTATATAGAGGATCCTCTACAGGACACTAAACTAGCAAGGTAACATCAAAATAATTGCAGTGTTTTCCAAACAAACAATGACAGAAGTCACTAGAATTCTGAATTGGGTCAATTTTGTGTCTTAGAGCTAAGTTTGCGAGAAAAAGTCCAAATATAACGGAACATAACACTTAAGACACTAGGTTCAGATCTCAATGTTCAATTCGGTAAAAAATCAACAAAAAAGATGCACCCTTAGCTAAGCACTGGAACAGAATGTCTCAAAATGGTTTAAAGACTCCACAGTGGCAATTTTAAAGTAGTCAGACAACTTTCCAGGAGCAACTGTAGCCTATGTGATCCTGCTCCAAGGTCAGCAATCTGCTGGGATCTCTCCCAGCCTTAATTCTTCGAATGCTCATTCATCAGCTTCAACTGTTCATTCAGAATCAAGCTTAATGACAGCAAGGCACAAAATAAAGGAGGCTACATTCCCTCTCATATCAACTCACAGTCTGATTTCAAACAAGATTCAAAATACGGGGTACAATTTGGACAGACCTGAGCAAGTACTTCAAGAGAACTGCATTAATTTAATGATCTTAAGTGGCAGGATTAAATGAATTACTGACTTTTGATGGATCTGAATAAAGTGAAGAAACAGAGAACAAAAGAGGAACCTGTACTGGAGAAGTGTGAGAGTACAGATTAAGGCAGGCAAAACACATAAGATACGAGCAGCACTGTGGGCTGAAGCAGATCCCTGAAAGTGTTTTTGTGCAGGTGTATGACTCTTTGCACTTTTGCCATTTATCTGGAAAGTAAACTATGCAGTACTACATATTGGGTATGACTATGTGAAAAACATCTTGTATAAGATGTTGAGCTATGAAATGAATGTTTGCATCTTCCAAAGTAGAAAATGGAAAGGGCAGTAAACTTTTGAGAAGACTGGGCTCCTTTTCAGGTCAATTCTATTTGTGAAATAAAAGAAGTGAGTCTAAAAGGCTGTGTACTGGATGCACTGCTTTGCAAATACATGCCAGGACCACATCCGGTGGTACAGCTTGCACACACTCAGTGAAGACCAACTCATTTGTGCATTACGTAATTAACAGAAGAGCCTAAATTCATGCCAGAATCACAGAACAGAGCTGGTGCCTTTTACTCCCTCCCCAATGCTTTTCTATACTTAACAGAAGGTTAAGAAAAGAAGCCTTCGTTTAGGTGGTCAGTTTTCCAGCCTTCAAATACTCACCATTTTTTAGCGTTATCTCCATCAATCTGTCTAAAATCTGAGTGGAAACACAATAGTCAGGATGAACAGACATCATCTGTGGACAGAAAAGAAGCTACATGTCAAATACCAAGTAGCATGATGGCATCAGTTTTCTTTTAATTAGAAAAAATAAACCAACTCTTTGGTAAAATAAAGTAAGAAACAGTAACAAGAAAAAAAAAAACATCCCACAACCCCAAAGCCTCTAAAGCAAGACACACCAAGGAGAACAGGCTATTGTGAATATTGATTATCTCAAGCAGTGCACAGATGCTATGAATACTTTAAAATTAATTATTTGCAATATCAGAATGCTGTAACCCCATGTTGAATGTGTAGGTTCGTAAGAAGGTACTGAGGGTTAAGAGACTGGAAAGCATCATGTATCCCTCTGGAACTCCTTTGCATCTGTGACTAAATCAAACTCCTTGATCAGCAGCAGGGGTAACAGAGTTAACTACGACATTTTCTAGTCATGGGCAAGTTGAATATATGCAATACTAAACCAAAACAATGAATTCTTAGTTTTTCATGGAACTCTTTAACTACAAAAACATGAAGTACAGTTCAGGTTTCCTGAAGCACTTCACTAGCCCAGCAAAAAACTCCTCTTCTCCCTCAAGTGCTGGACAGTTTCCTGCTCTGTAAGTGAGCTGCATTGGCTCACGCTTCCTCCTTATTAGAGGAACACCAGGGCTCATGCAAGAGGTGGACGGCAATTTTTTTACTGGCTGGAGACAAGGACATGGAGAAGCAAAACGTTTCCCTTTTGGCAAAAGCAGAAATCCAGGCAACATACACAGGCTGTACTTTCACAGGCTTTCTTTTTTGTTTCAGGCACAGTTAGAATGTGGTAAATAACAACAGAATGGAGACTGGAGAGGGGCGGTTTTGTGAGTAACAGAACAATGTAAATTCCTGGGGATTTAGACATGGATACAGACATCTAGAAAGCAGAAAGCCAGCACACTTCCTTTGAGAATGGCTCCAGACTTTCCTGAGCCATAATGCACATCAACCTTTTCTAAATGAAAATTATCTGATAATGATATGATGAAA
The DNA here is from genome assembly GCA_008921705.1 of Burhinus oedicnemus. NCBI lineage: Eukaryota > Metazoa > Chordata > Aves > Charadriiformes > Burhinidae > Burhinus > Burhinus oedicnemus. Next base: position 273,065 of record VFFE01007569.1, read on the forward strand.
TCTGATGATTTACAAGGTGATATATGTAGAAACAGTACTCTTGCATACTGCAGCATGTTTGGGGTTTGGTTTTTTTGTTTGTCTTTTTAAGGGTGGAAGGAAGTATGATTAACATTTGCTTGTTATTTGGCCCCTACTATTAAATCCTGAAATCTCTTCTCACCTAGCGTGTACTGTGCCCTTTTCAAATGCAGTAATGCATATGAAGATGAACAAGGACATGCAGCTTTGCAGTCACCCAGAAAGTGTGGAGAAAAAGTTACCCCTATTGTTTACCCCTAGTAACAATTAAAGTATTTCAGACTGGAGAACAAATCAGAACCCGGAAAGAAAAGATTTTTTTCATTTAAAAGTTGTTAACCTAAAACAACAGACAACAAACTTGTCTCGTTTTTCCTACTACAACTGGCCTCCAGGAAGAATATTATAACTGGACAGAGTATAACTGCATGAATATTATAGTCTTACCTGGAAAAGCCACTTTAGAATTGGTATGGGACACAAGATACAACTGTAAGCAGAACTCAGAAAACCATTAATAGCTAAAGAAAGCTGCTGTGTTACACCAGAACTGTAAGACAGAGATAGGGGTGGGGGAAGAGGAGAAAAATCAATTAGCGGTTGAATCAGCACTTTCACAAAAGCTTAAGAACTTCCCCACCCCTCAGATCATCATTAATGGCAAAGATCTGAACATCCAAAACACATGTTACTCTTATGCTCTTACCTATATGAAATACTACAGTAATTAAACCTTTTTTTCTCCAGAATGTCATACTATATAATTCGGAAACATTTGTATTAGTAGAGAATAATAGCTTCAAACAAACATTGATTTACACTATTGTACTATGAACTGTTATGCCTGTCTACACAGGTGGGCTGCTATGCTCAATGAGATCAGTGCATAAGATTTTTTTTTTTACTGGCCTATGACCTTTACCACCACTTTTAGGAGGCAAAAAACCAAAACAAACCAAAATTTTGTTTGAAATTTTAAAAATAATCTTTTAAAAAAAGAATTTGGAGGCAAACTAAAGCAATTAAAATCAAACAGTCTAATCTTACTGTGCAAATTTCTGAGGTGCATAAAGTAGCTTTTGGAAGAACAGAAAATATGTAATTTTTATTACTGAATTATTTTAGCTTTAGTCGTCTTAAAGTCAGGTACGTCGTAAGCAGCTGAATTAATGATACCCAGTTTCCCACACACCCTTCTTTAGTCTCCTCTATTCTCAGTATCTACTAAAGCAGGTAGCGCTGTTGAGAGATCCGTATCCTAACTTCTCCATATACCCTCTACCTGTCTGACTGAGCAAGTGGCTAGGACGATATCCATGTGCCAACTGGACAGCCAGTACATGCCAGCTATGCCAGTTGGGAAGAATGCATAAGCAATTAAATCATAATTGCCTTCTGGAAGGGATGATTTGGTTAATTCTCATTCCTCTAGTCACTGATTTACAAGATACTTTTGAAGCTTACATCCTTGTGATCTTCAAAACATACAGATAGAGAGGCCTGAAGCCAAAAGAGTATATCACAAACATCACTTCCTCAAGAGATGAGGAAAAGCCACCCTCCTCCTCTTCACATCCATAATAGCACATACACACGTATATAAAATGCTTTAAGATTAAATGAATTCTCTCAGTTTCACTGATGCAAGTTTGGGATAAAATGCCAACTGGAATAACTAGGATTTTTCAGGATTTGCACTTGTGGTATTAGGCAAGAATTTGTCCAACTATTTGTAGCCTGACAGCCTCATAAATATAGAATACAAATTCGGATGAGTTACAGAACAGTTGTATATATACATACAGACACACTGCTAGCTCAGTCACTTAATATAACAGATGTCAGAAATTGTGACTTTCTGCAACCCTTATTAGGTGAAGGCCTAAGTCCCAGGCCCATTCAGGATGAAAACACACAGAAGTCTTTCAGCAGACATAATGCAACATTAGCAGGTCACAAATCAGTTCACCACAAAGGTCCTCTTTCTGTGTTGGGATAGTTAAGCTTTTGTTCATTATAACATTTCACTTCCGCATTTAACTTCCACAAACCGGTCAGATTATCAATGATAACCCAACACAGTAGAAATACGGAAGAGGCCAGAACACCTATTTTTTTTTTCCTTATGTCTCATTTAAGATGTTTTTCAAGAATTCCAAAGGAGCAAAGAAGGAAGGTTCAACCGACAATTCACTGTTCTGCAAAGTTACCCTGGAAAGGAGAATTCCAGGGAAAGGGAGTCAGTCTTGTCTATTTAGTAAGACAGAGCTCGTTTGCATGCAAAGATATTTTATCTTAAAAACTGCTAACACTGAAGAAAATCGTACAAGTAAATACAACAGAGTGAAGAAGATATTCTTACCTAAGAAGGAGCTTTTCTATAGGATTCTGAGGGATGAAATGAAAATTCCTCAAGTCAAGGTTATGTTGATTGAAGACTTTCCCAGAGGTCAATAAATCAAATACATCTTCTCCAGGGTGGTAGTCAGGTATGGCATGAGCTATTACTGAAAATTTCTTTATAAACGCCCTGTAAAATCCAGAATTGCTTTTATGAATTTAAACATTTGAGAGGCTATTTTCTGGTTGAGACAGTTATTTTCAGATGCACAGAACAGCCTTATGTGAAAGCTGAATTGTTAAAATACAGTAACGTCCAAGAAAATCCACCCAACCCCCAAAAGACGATAATAATGGTTCACATTAAATATATTAACAACAACTGATGGAAGGAGAGATTAGAAAAAAAAGGCTAGAAAAGTGAAGAACTAGATTTAATTGGTTTTGGAGTTGAAAGGACCTGTGCTCTTCTGAGAGATCTTCATCTCCACTGGCATTCTCCTCATCTTCTACATCTGAAGAATCAGTTTCCCTTCTTTGTAGGTCTTCCTGTAACTGCTTTTCTAGTTCATCTACCCTGAAGTAAAAGTAGCAGCAGAACATGTGATCACCATTTAGTATTTACAAAAGAAGACAACAAATTTTAAGCTCTGAATGTGAACCTAGGAGTCAATAGCCAATTCTGCATGGTAAAAGCATGCAAGACATTACATCTGTGCAAAAAGCAAGCATCTTCCTGTTCCAAGATACAAAACGGATGTTTCCCAAAGCCTAATGAATTTCCAACAGTACATTCAATCACTAGTTTTTCAAATACACTCAACCAACTTCTGACAGAATTTTTTGTAATTGCACAAAGCTTTCAATCTTCTGGATGTGTTTGTTTTTTTTTTTTTTTTTTTTTTTTTTTTTTTAACATCATTCTAGTACTTTATTTGTTAAATAGTATTAGTTATAGGAGCATTCAATATTCCATAGTTAGTCAGCCCATAGTTACTAGGGTATTCTTTAATAATACTAGGGTAGCCTTTCATAAAAGCAGTTAATCACACATACATACTTGTCACCACCACTTGCCATTAGTACATATAGCACATCAAACTTTCGACCCCAAAGACCTCTTGCAAGAGCAGTCGTTAGTTCTGTTCACTCAACTGTGTAACTACTCAGATACCAATAGCCTGCACAACTTTGGAAACCAAAACTGAGCTACAAATGCCTTTGAAGCAACTAGAACAGTCAGTCTACCTAAATACTTCTATTTCATGCCAGACCAGCAGCTGCTAGCTGGCTCAGTGACTGCCAACTAGGGCACCAGTAAATTTAGTCCAGTTCTTGAGGTAGACAGACGTATCACAAATCACTTGTTATTGCTTGGAAAGAGTCTCTCACTCAGCTTTTACAGTTAAGCCACGCTTGTAGGTACCAAGCTTAGCTTGCTGCTACCCAAACTCCATCAGTTTCAGGAGATGAGGCAAATCTAAGCTTCCACAACTCCATCCCAAATTTTTCAAAGCAGCTTTAAGAAACAAACCTTTTAGATTCTTTTTTCTCCTTCAAGAGATGTTCTAAGCTGTTCACATATGACACCTGGCTAACAACAGGAGGCTTAGAAAGCTGTAAAGGAAATAGTAAGAAATTAGAAAAATACCACAAGCTATCAGTTAATTCAGTCAGACAATAAACATAATCAAAATAGAAACCTCTTCCAATTTTAATGATATTTTACCTAAAGATAAAACCTCAAAGGAGACCCTGAAAAACAGGATGAATAACAGTTTAGGTTTCTCAGTCCCTTGACAATTTTATATAATGGTCAAAGCTCTCTCAGTGATTACTTTGGAAATAACTGTGCTTCTCTCTGGATCTCTCCTTCTCTCCCAGGGGCTGGCTTCCAGCTAACCTTCACAAAGAGCCTTAGCATCAGAAGCCTTTTACCTCACAGCTTTATTATTATCACCCACCGAGACCCTGGGATTCCGCATTCTCGCACGTGAGACAAGAAACTCCAAAAATGATTCAGTACCTCTTTGTTACTTTCAGGAGTCCCTAGAGGGCAAAGCACCAGTGTCGCTAAGATCACCTCCAAAATCATCAGACAAAACAAAGCTTCCAATCAAAATCCTAATACAAACCCAAATTAAGAAGCTAATAAATAGAATTAAAAACCAAACCAACACACAAAGAAAATTTCAACCACTAGCAAAATTAGTTTGTTTTTTGGTAGCCAGTGTTTTATTCAGCTAATAGTACACAACATATATTTAAGTCTTTCATGGCCGTAATTCAGTTATTTGGACAAGCAGCTCCCTTCTGACACCACCTTCTTATACTGCAAGCCTCTTACTAGTGACAAAGCTTCTTCCTATGAGCTCCTTCATTTTAGAAAAACACAATTCAGTAAGAGCATATCCTGTCATTGCGGATTTTCTATTACCCAAAGGTAACAGAAGTTAGTTTAAGAAGTTAGTGTCCACCTGCTAATAAAAAAAGCTAGTTAATACAGCATTAATTTTTGGTATTCAGAGATATCTTTCAAATGTAACAAGCAGCATGTCTTTGTGTGGGAATTCTTGTGGGAAAGCTGAAGACCTCTTACTTTATTTTATATCCCTTTAATATGTCTAAAAAAACCTGTTGAACAACTGAGGAATCAAGACTTCATTCCAATGTGCATGTACGCCCCTTCTTCAAGATGAAAGAAGAATGCTAGTATATGCAAAAACCATGGCCATGGAAATTTTGGGACAGTTCTTAACTGTTTTGTCTTACTTGGCCATTAATTATGCAAAAACAGAATATGCCAAATATTGTGGTCACATACATGTTCCACAAACATTTGAGCTAAGCTGCACCTGTTTATCAGTCTTAACCATTAATTATGTAGACATGTTGGTTAAGATTGTGGAATACATATGTAACCACACAAGTCTGACCTATAACATGCTTGCATAATGAACTGTAAGGACAGATAAAATAATTATGGCTGTTCAACCTCTGCCTACGGAGATGGGAACTCAAGTCAACAAATAAACAGTTTCAGAGATTTAAAAACAGGAGGAGAGAAAGATGAGAGTACTTAAAACAGGGATTCTGCTGTTTGTTTTCTACTGTAGAAAATTGCCGTGGGCTGACCCCAGACAGCAGCTAAGCACCACACAGCTTGTTCATTTCCCTGCCCAGTGATGCGGGGGAGTAAATAAGAGCAAAAGCAAGAGAACTCATGGGTCGGGATAAAGACAGTTTAATTAGTGAAGGAAGAGGGGATAAGGGGGGAAAGAAAAAGTGATGCAATCACTCAGCACCTCCCACAAGCAGAATAATGTCCAGCTAGACTCCAAGTAATGGCTGCACGCCAGACCAACTCCGCCTGCTTCATTTTTATTGCTGAGCATGACACTATGTGGCATGAAATATATCCCTTTGAACATATGGGGTCAGCTGTCCAGGCTCTGTCCCCTCCCAGCTTTTTGTCCACGCTGGCCTAATCGCTGAGGGGACAGAGTGGGAAGGGGAGAAAGCCTTGATGTACTGATGTACTATGGTGGAACAAGTACTGCTCCACCATAGCCAGAAGACTGGTCTGTAATCAACACTGGTTTTGTCCAAAACACAAAGCACCATACAGCTGTTATTAATAAAATTAACTTAAACCCACCCAGACTCAGTACAAAGTCTTTTTATTTAAGTGCAGCTACTTCCAACCACTACCAACTTTGTCAGGAATGCCACACTAAGTCCTACGCAGCACCTTCCTAATTAAATCAGTATTTTACAATAAAACTTCAAAATCACTACTTATTGTCAAGCTGTTATTGAAGAAATACACTAACTTTTAAAAACACAAATTCATCACCATAATATCCTGTAAACTGGGATTCAAACACTTCACCTATTGCCTTGTGAACAGAAGTAGTCATTCAGCTTTTTGAAATCCTTTCTAAAATATACCCAATTTCCATGAAATTCAACCTTAAAGAAAACATCACACTTACAGATCAAGTACTCATCCACAAATTTCTGACAATCACAGACTGTGACAAGGATACATGACAGGAGTCTAGCACACAGATCTCTCGACGTCTAGATCAATTTCCTCTAGTTAACTTCAACTCAACAATCTTACCTGATCAGGAAAATTAAAATATTAGACACCCACATCTTCTAAATGTAACGTCCTGTCTTTTTCTTTAGGACAAAAAAGCAAAACCAGAACTCCTAAAAACCACCAAGAGGCATACAGCTAATGCAGTCTGGCTGCATGAACCATCTTTCAGCCATTCCAAGGTCAAGCACAGTAAGAACCACACGCTCTCTTGACTACACTGCACTATACAGCATAGGACCCTTAAGCTGAGTAACCAGTTTTGCAGGCAAATAACTCCAAGTTTTCATGTATTATGAATAAAAGAAAAAAAAATCATATAAAAAATGTAACAGAGTTGATGCAATGCCTTTTTTTTTTTTTAGCCACTTACATGAAGCTTCAGTAATGGAGTCACAGTGTCCTGAAAAAAACTGTCAAGACAAGATTCTTCCAGCACTCCTGCCTGTGGCTTGGGACTTGAAGAGAGAATTTCTTGCAGTGGCATGAATACTACTTCATCATCATTGTCGTCATCATCATCTAGACTGCATTCCAAATTCTCATCTTCACTATCAAAGCTGCTTTTTGATTTTCCATTCAACTTGGACTTGTCTGTACAGGCGCTTTCAACTTTTAACTCTCCTGAGAGTTGTGAAGACATATGGCCGCTGTCCATGAATCCTTCTTTAAAAGATAACGAATGGGGAACACTATTACCAGTCTCTTCTGAGAGTGCAAGTTTCCCAGAACCTTCCACTGAACAAGAATCAGAAGCATCTTCTGAAGTCTTGTCTTTTGTTTTTGAAAAACTGTTGCTAGATTGAATACTGTAAGTGTTATTGTGTGTGTGTCTTTCTGGTCTTTTCCCATCTTGCTCCTTCTTAGCATCCAATACCTGAGGTAGGCCAGCATTCTGGAGATGAGATTCCACACCTTTTGTTTGTGTTAAGTGGTGGAAAGAAGGCAACACAGTACTTTTTTCCTGAGAAAAAGGAAAGGACTTTTCCAAGAAAAAGCATGAGTTAGCCGCCTGCAATTGATTCTCTTTGGTATCCACAACAGAAATATGGTTATTTTCACCAGGACTGTGTGCAGAATATGAAGGTGACAAACCTACAGAGGAACAATTATTTTTCTCATTTTCATCACTTGAGCTGAGGTATTCCTCTGGAAGAGCAGAGTCATATCTAGGTAAAGCAGCAGCCTCCATTAGTTGCAGAACATCACCACAAGTAGACTTTAAAAGGATATTTTTTACAAAGTCAGACCTCCTATTTTTGCATTTTGCAGATGATATACTAAAAGCAGGGTCATTCAAACTTGATACTTCAGATTGATTTGAACTGTCTGCATCCACACTCATGGCAGCACGTTTTCTTTTCCCAGGAAAGTCTATTTGTTTGGATTGCCCAGAAGAAATCTTAGATGTAAGGCAGCGTGAAGGAACAGACTGGCTCTTCCGCATCTCAGATGACATTCTCAGTGCATATGGAGAAGATGCTTCATGTTTTGAAACCTGCTTTGGTTGACATGGGTCACCTATGAAGTCTTTAAGAAAAAAGTAAACCAGTGTTGTCATGCTAAAAAAATAATAATAAAAAAGTCCAAACCATAACAGCTTACCCTTTGAAAAACTAACTTATGTTTTTAAGTCAACTATGACTGAATTTTTTATCAGAAACTACAATACTTCCATTCTGCTTGAACATAGTGGACCACAATTAATACTTAACTGATACTGTACTGTTACATTATTATTGTAACTAACTTGGAAATGAAATTAAATCCTTTTATTTTAAAGCAGCTCAGTAGCCACCGCAGAACACTCTTCCTATACCCTAGAATCAATCAGTCTTTGAAAACAGACAATAGCCCAGTTGAGGTATGGCACTGGAAGGAAGTTTCTGTTATTATCTATATGATTATAAATAATGAACAGTATGAAAAGTATTTTGGTAATATTGCAATAATTTTAACAGTGCTCAAAAAAAGCATTCAGAATATGAAGAAATGCATTTTCAGGCTATGGTTCTACAGCAACCGTGCTTTTCTGCTTCCTGCCTTAAACTGGCACCAGCACCTGAACACTTGATGGTAAGCTACTTCATGATGTGGCTGAGAACTTCCCAACTCAAGTTTCAGCCAGATCAGCTCCTCACACCACTGTCCAAGTCCCAGAGTTAGCACAGGCAGAAAGTGAAGCGTAGCGGCAGAGAGTCCAATAGGCCCCACAACATGGGAATACTCTCCTTGTTGTGGGTGTGTGTCCCCCCTTTTTTATTTTTTAAAATCATCCCGCTGACCTAGCTCAGGCTTCTATTCACATGAGCTTTTTATATTCAGTTCTACTTACTGTTGAACAAAATTATGTGGTTAAAAGGGACAAAAAGCAACAAGAATACCAGCTAAACTTTAGCGTCTGGTTCAACAAGAATGTTCTTTTTGGATTAAGCTGACAGGCAAAATTTGTTAACCACCCCAGCGAACGTGGAATTTCCAAAATGCAAGAGAAACCATAAAAAAAATAATGGATTAAGGGTTTAAGACAAAGAAATATCATTACTTCTAATTAAGTTACAACCTGTTTTTCACTAAAATTCCAAATTACTTTTAAACCTCTTCAAGCTTGCCATATATTAGAAATAACCTTGACTATAAAGCAGTCTTTTTTTTTTTTTTTGAGTGAGAGAGAAAACAGAAAAACATTACTTGAAGAAAAAAGCCATTAGAAACAGACACTAGGTAATGAACCTGACTGTTTAATTAATTCCATATTATCAGCACTACTTCTACCTGAGGCAGTCTCCCTTGAACCAGAATGTGGTATTTTTCTTAAAGGACATCCGTTTCCCTAAAAGTAAAGATGGAGAAAAAAAAGTTAATCTCATACTTTTTAAAACCAGGATGTTGATGTCTTGAGTCAAGTGTTGAATCCAGCACAGACTTAGTTCCACACAACCCTAGAAATATGGTAATATACTTCATTTCAAGACAAACTTAAAACACAGCTGTTAAGATCTCAACAAAAGGACTCTCCACAACCTTAATTTTATATCTTTTATTCAGATTGGTCTCCGGTTCTAAGTCTCTCCACTTTTAGGCCCATTAGCCACTTGTGTCCCCAAGCTATATGGCAACATAGCCCAGCTGGCTTTCCTCAAACAAATCATTAGGAACTTAAATAACAAAATGACAGAAAGCACAGACAAGCAAATACAGACGGAGGGGTGCTAAGGAGAAAAGGAAACAAGCTAAACAGTGTTTTGGTGGGTTTTGTTTTTTTTCCCGCCATTGATAGCACATTATGGAGGCACACATAATGATCTTCCTTGCAAGTAACCAGCAAGAGTTTAAAGCATTTTCTTGATTGGTAAAAAAAATGAATATAATTAATATAATTCAACCTATAATGAAATACTACATACTTAACAGGACTGATCCCACCTCTGTATACTGTGGCTTAAGTGCATAGATCTGAACTGCTATTAACTGCAACTTCTAACTAGCAGAAATTTACCAGGCTGTTCCCTACACATTGTAAGAAAACAAAATGTTGTAAGACATTCAAAATAAAGATATGTTTTCTACAAAATACAATTTAAAGTTACAATTTCCATTGCATTTCCATGCTTGCATCTAACCCAGAATACCTCCCCTGCTTTTAAACCAGGATTTCTCATCTATTGTAGACTAGTTAAGAACCGGCTTACCCAAGCACAACGTAAAATTTACAAAGGAATAGCAAAAGAGCCTGAATTTTTGTTATATCTGAAAAAAGGCAGCACAAAGAATCTCATCCTACACTGAAAAAGAAAAAAAACCAAAAAAACAAAAACCCACACACCAAAAAACCCCAACATCGGATGCACAACAGGTCACTGATATCCACCTTTAACAACCCTTTTAAACACACCTGATGTGTTACACTTGTTCCTGAGAATGGCTTTACAGGATGTGGCTTAGATTGTTTCATTCTATGTTTCTTCTGCTTCCGTTCTCTGCGGAAAGCTTCCAGTGACAACCTGAATTCAGAGTCAGTTGGAGAACAGGGCAATTTCACAGGAAGACCTGGATTTTGGCACAGAGATGTGCTGTTCCCAGTGCCGTTATTTCTAGCACAGGCTTTTCGAGTATCAGCTTCTGATGATGAAACCCATTTGTCAGAGTCTGAACTAGTGTCTTCTAGATCCACACAGTCAGTTTCCTGTTCCCAACTATTTCCACAAGAAAATGGTGCTCTTGTTACTCCCAGACACTTCTCATTTCTTCCCTGTTCTGACTTGAGAGTTTTATCCTTTTTGGCCAGAAGAGAGCTGTGAGACCCTGCGGTAATAAGGAGTTTTGGAATCACAACTTTTGGGTACAATGAATCCAGTGCCTTGCATGCTCTGCCATTCTCTAAAATGTTTAGACTGTCCTTTTTCTCCTTAATTCCTCTCCGAAAGGCATCTATCACAGGACTGGTGTTTGGCGTTTGGTCTGGCATCTTTTTTCTTCTGACCTTCTTTGGAGAAGATATTTTCTTTTCAAAACGTTCAGCACATAAAACTGACAGTCCGATTCCTGCATCTTTTACGTTTCCTCTGTCTGGTGAGCACAACACAGTTTTGTCTTTCTGGCCAAGGTCTCGGAGAGAAAAGAGAAGACAAGTTATTCACAATCACTATATTGGGAAAAAAATATGTTATTGGACTGTATTACTTGATATTTTATCTCTCTTACATGCAATCCAAAATGAATTTACTTAATCATTTAGTTTCGCTAGTGCCGTGCAATTTATTTCATATCAAAGAATTGCATGATCTGTCACAGCTTTGGTTGTTATAAACAATCTAGCTTAAGCATGAGACAATATCTTGAAGTAATAATTACGTCACTATTTAAAGAAATAAATTTTAATAGGAAATTAACTTTTTCAGTTAATTTTAAATGTGCACATTTTTACATATTTGGTAAGCTATAGGATCATATTACTGCTCCAATTTGGAATAGGATTGGACTATACCTCTGCATAATTATATAATTAAAACTTAGATAAATATCTTCCATTTAAAAAACACGTATTTACCTTGGTTTAAAACTGGTTTGAAGAACTCCGTAATGGTCTGGTTTCTGAAGAGAAAACATAACTTTATCTTTTTAAAAGAACAATACCTAAATGCCCGTACAGTGACTATTGATAAAATTGAAACGCTGTAATTTATTTCTACAGATTTTTTTTTTTTTTAAAAAACACCAGCAGCTGTTATTTCTGATAGCTCTTTCTGATAGATCAAAGAAAGCCTCATCATCCTCATCACCTTCTAGCCTTCACTCTGCTTGGCTAACAAAGCCAACCTGTTTGTTTCCTCGCTCAAACTATTTCCTTTATCATCCTAGTAACTCTCAATCACCCTTCCAGCTTAAACTAAGCTTTCTTAAATGGAACTGACCTCACCTGTATCCAGTATTCTAGATGAGACCTCACCAGTATCTTATGTGATAGTGTTAACAACCTCTCCATCTCTACTGCCAAAACTTTGAGCTGGTAACTCCTACTGCCATTTTTTTTTTTTTTTTTGAGGTGTTCTAGTGGTAAGCAGCTGAC
>VFFE01007569.1:285119-332429 GCA_008921705.1 Burhinus oedicnemus
CAATCTACAACCACCTTATTTTTACACACACAAAACAATTAATAGCTTTAAATGAGAGGTATTTTCTCTGGCAAGAATAAGTGCGACGTGAGAACACCAAGGCATTTCTCTGTGAGAGACTGTCACTTCTAAGAATGGGCAGACTGTCTGAGTGACGTACAATGTGAACATTAAAGTACATAAAGAACTATGAACTGGCTATCTTCATCTTCTCCCACATAGCAAGGAAGTTTACTAACAACTTCAAGGCTATGCTTATGCCTGGTTTGGAAGTGTCAATTGTAAAAGGAATAAGCTTTTAAGTGATTTAAGTAACCTAGGCCTTGTTAGACTTTTAATATATTTTGGGAATAATCATAGAATGGTTAAAGAATAGAGGTAATTCTATAGGGTTGATTAATAGAATGCAGGTGCTTAAAGACAATACTCTGAGAACTATGCAATAGCTGTTCATTTGTCCCTTGTACAGTCCTGACCACGGCTGGCTCAAAACCCAGTCTAGCAAATGTAGAACATAACAGGTAGGAAATAAGTGATTAACCCCAGTAAGCAATTTATAAAGGTTAGACACTTAGAAGAGACATAGAGTAAGTATAAGTTAATGGGACATCTTGAGTTTTTCTTAGAAGTCTACAGGTGGATTTTCATGGAGATTGTTTAAAGAAGATAAGAGGCTGTGGTGACCAGAATCTGCACCACTGAGCTACAACTTCAGAAGAGGAACTGGAATAGAACAATAAGAATCAGCTGAAACTCGGAAATGAATGAACTTTTGAAACTACTGAAGAATGAAGAACTGGGAGACTTTAAAGAAACACTAAGAACTTTCCAAACAGAAATATCTATTATGTAATGTTATGTGGAATCATATATATAGGAGATGTACTTTGTTAGCCACTTGCCACTGACTGAGGTGATAGCCCAACTCTGAGTTGTTAATAAAGCAAACCTAGAGGTACCCACAGTCTGGTGAAATTCTTTAACAGTCTTCAAGTTCCAACAGGATACTGGTGTGAGAAAGCAAGAATAATAGATTTGTTCAAGACCACCTTCCATCTGTTGTGATCTTCTGTGCCTTCCAAAACAAAGCTGTATTGTTGCTGTCTCTGTGAGTGATTACAACAGCAAAACTTATTATTCCAGATTCTAAGCTAACATACCCAAGCATCCATACATGACTGTGCTTTCACAGATTCAATAACCATTTTTGAAGTTCAGGCCAGAAGAACCCACAACTCACTTGTTCAAACTAAACTTGGATTTCATTTTGAGTCTTTCTGTAAGCTTGTTACTTTCACTTTTGCATTTTCTAACATGGCTTCTGCTTTTTTAGCACCTACACAAATACAAATAGCTGTTTATAATGCATTGATGCTTCTTTAATCAGGCTACCGGCAAACAGTGATGTTTGAGAATACTGTAACTCAGTGAAAAGCCACCTGTAATCAGAATATGCGAGTGCATAAAACTGTCTTCTTGGCTTACCAAAGAGAACAGAAAAACTACTAGTCAAAGACTACTTGCCCCAACCTGTCCCAGCTTAATCTGATGTAGGCCAAGATAACCCCATTCTTCCCACATGCTGAAGCAACAGGGTCCCCAAATTTCAGGTCAACAGAAGAATCAAAAGACTAAATTGTGGGTTTATTCACTGTTATTGCTGTTGCTGACTGATTTGTCTTTGTGCCCTAGACCACCTCCCATTCTGACCTCACCTTCCCACAGCACCTTGTATTCTCCAGGATACTCCCAAGCTCGTAACTGCTCTTGCAGCTGCAAAGTGATCCTGCACCCGCAGCTTACTGCGCTGCATATCCTACCAAAACCCTTCTATATTTTCTAAGCTAAGCAACTATAGTTCTTCCTTCCAGTTTAAAACCCCATCTGCAATACCAACCACTGTCGGCAGTCCAAATCACATCTTCAGTTACCTTCTCAGATTTCTCTCCACACTAAAATCTTGAAGACAAACCAAAACCAAAGCCTTCTGCCATCGTCTTTCTTCTTCCTGCAGCCACTGATTTTAAACAACTGTTTATCTCCCTCTCATATCCACTATCTCATTATTGTATCCTTTGCTGTCTTTTATTTTAAGTGCAATAGCTTTGTAACAAAATTCATGTTTGCTCCGTAATTATACGAAGCCTTGTGTGACAACTGAGAGACTGGAGGCACTACCACTAAAAAAAAGGAAAAAAAGGCTTTTTTTGCCCTGGGATACAAGTTTAACTTGAGTGGAGAGCGATTTGTCTTAGACTATTTGTTTTAAAGTGCTTATCCACTAACATTTTCTACTTTGCATTCTACTGCTTTTTGGAAGAACAAGGGATAGGAACTATCCAACTAAAACAGAATAATAATTTCTCAATTGTATCTCAGACAAGGAAGTGTACTTGCAACTTTAAAAAAAAAAAAGCAAAGGGTGAAAAAAAGAAAGCACATGATGCAGTACAAGGAGGAACATGAGAAAGTACTGAGCTTTCCAACCTGCTTTTCACATATATGGAAGTACAAAAAGAACATGTGATTTTCTACGTGAACAGGACCATAACTGTTCACAGACAGGAGGATTTCCACTATTGTTTTAATAAGAGGTCAAATAGTCAGCCCTAAAAGAAGGAAGAACCAATGAAGTAGCAATAATAACTGTTTTTCATTCTTTTTTACCTGACATGAAAGTCACAGTTGTTTAATGTATCTTTGTCAACAACTGTATAGCTCTGGTTAACGCTTTTGAGCAAAATACGTAAATTCAGCAAAGCGTATTTATCCCCACTAAAAATTATCCCATCATTTTTTGTGATATCTATGATATCTCATCTTAACTGAGACACGAAGGAGACCACTAAAAAGCCCAGAGAAGAAAAGGCAAAATCCATAAATACATGATCTCACTTGACAAAGAAAAAAGCCACACAGCCAGGAAATGCACCTAACAGACCTTCCAGGTCTTTCAAGATCAAGGGCACAACCTGCATGAAAGGAGAAGGGAGGAAATTCTTTCACTTGTTTAAAAGACAAACCCCTGAGTATTCTTTAAAAGTAATGAGTGTTTACAGCCATATCAGTGGTTATCTCCAATTAGATAAAAACTGTACTTTTAAAAATCTGTTCTGTAAACACTAGCAATAGCTCAGAGAAAGCAAAGCCACTCAACATAGGAATAAACTACAAAAGGTAACTACATCTTTGACAAAGTGGATCATCCTGAAAAGGACTGTAGAAATAACAACAACAACAACAAAAACCAAAAATAAAAACAGAAAAGAAAGTCACACATAAAAACATCACAACAGTCTTTTAGATGACTGCAGCGAAACCAAAACACAGAGTAGTTTCACTTTCGTGGGCAAGAAGCAACACAGAAGTGAAACTGAACTTTTACCTTCTCCCTTTCCACCGAATGTCAGGACTATCAAAAAAAGATCAGCAGAAGTGAACAAAATGAGGTGCTGCTAACTGCGTAAGAAAATTATGACTTGTCTCATACTGCGAGAAACAAAACTTACTTAACTCGGCAGCCTCTGGAAAACCTCATCAAGTCTTTGGCAGAATTTGGATTTCTAGTTGGTAGACAGGTTTGTCATGTCTAAAAACTGTCATTGACCGCCGCTGCTTTCATTGGAGACCTTGTCCTCCAGCACCATTAGCGGTACAGTTCACAGCTGGAACAGGCTTGAAAGCTGAGTCGATGACAACTGACGTTGTCTCTTTACAGCCTACCGAGCTCTACAGGTAGGTTTGCTAATGAACACAGAGACGTAAGATGGGAGGACATATGGGTACACGTATGAGGACTCGTGTATTTTGAATGATGTACTGAAGATGCTAATCAGCACTTAGCTAGACGTCTTCTTCAGTTTCTTTGTATGCTGTCAGGTTGCCTGGCTACCAGACGCCGCCAAACAAACAGACTACCATCACCACATGAGAACAAGGGCCAGCGCCTCAGGGCTGGAGCTCCCAGTACGGATGAGGAGGGCAGCGGCCACCCCTCGAGGCTGGCACACCGCCGTGCTCCCGGACGCTCTCACGCCCGCACCTGCCAAGCTTGGCCGTGGCTGAAAGGCTGGAGCAGGGAATGGCACCGCGAAGCTCCCGCAGCCACCGGCCACCCGCCCAGCGGCCCCGGCCCGCGGCCATCGCGACGGCCCCTCCGCCCGGGCCCGCCGCGGTGCACGCCGGGAGCCGCGGTGCACGCCGGGAGCCGAAAGGCGCCCCGCCGGGCGAGCGCGATACCCGCCGCCGGCCTCAGCCACCTCTCACGCCCTCGTCCGCTCCTCAGCCACTCCCCGCCGGTACCTGAAGTCTTGGGCCGTCTGTCTGCCCGCGGCCGCCGGCGTAAAATGGCGTCGGGACCTGTTGGCGGGCGGGCCCCGCGACGGCACGCCCACGCCGAGCGGCCGGGTCATGGCGCGGGTTGTCCGGCTGACCTGGCGCGGCGGAGGGGAACGGGGAGACCGACCGCTCCCGGCACCATAGCAAAGGCCGCCGGCCGGAGCGACCCTCACCTCCGGGCTCTGCGGGTCGGAGGAGACGGGGATGGGTTTCTTTTAGGATCGGTCGCTGATTGGCTGAGCGGCTGAAGCAGTAGGGCCTCCCGTTGGTTCTTTGCCGCCAGGGGCGGGACGGGGAGACGGAGGGCGGTTGTGATTGGCTGCGAAGAGAGCGGGAGGTGGGCGCGTCCTTCCGCGGCCGGAGGAGGAAGGGCTGTTTGGCGCCTTGGTCTCGTGCCTCTCGCCCCCTCCAATTCCCGCTCTCCGATTGGTGCGCGCGGGGCGGGAGGTGCCGCCCGGCTCCGCCCGTCCCCTCTCAGGGTCCTTGGGGATCAGCCGCCCTCTTCCTTCCGGCGGCCAGTCTCCCCTCCGGGAGGGCCCCCTCGGCCCGGGGGCGATTCCTCTACAGGCAGAAGCATCCTGTGAGGAAAGCGGCCAGGTACAGGCAGTCACCTGCAGGCCACATCTCTGAGAAAACCCAAACTGTGTCTCCGTCGCCGCTTGACAAAGCTAGAGGTGTTAGGAAGCTGGGAAGGGAGTAACTTTCCTGAAATTGCCCACATCTCGCACCAAAACAGCACACGCACCTCTGCCTTCGCAACCGCAGCCGGCTGCCCGAGCTTTGCTCCGTACCTGGCTGTGCACCCCCCTGCCCCTGCCGAGGCGTCTGGGGTGCAACTGCTCCGTGTGCTGCCCCGCCATGTTGCAAACGGGTTTGGCCCAGGGTCAAGAACCCGGAGAACCAGATCTACAAGCTTAGGGAGACCTGGTACTGCCATCTGCTGTGTTGTGCGCAGATTTATGTAATTAGTCTCTATAAATAAAGTTAGCGGTATCAACATGTCTCCACAGTAGTAGCTGTACCGGTTAGAAGCAGGCAGTGCACAGATATACGCTGATCCCTGCTCTTGGTCTGCAGAAGTAAGAGATAACAGAGCTTCCTTCATCACAACAGCGTCCTGAAGATTATCTGGGGCAGTTTATGCTGAAATCGGCTTTGGTTTTGTTTGTTTTAGCACTTTGTCCATGAGTGGAGATGACCAAGGCCACTCTTTTTGTAATGTTTTTCTAGGATCCAGAAACACCATGAGACAATTCACTCAAATGGAAAGGAGTGACCCATCTGCTGTCTCTTTCCACACCCTACCCTTGGGTGCTGGTTTTCTTCATAGTAGCCAGTATGGGGCTATGTTTTGGATTTGTGCTGGAAACAGAGTTGATAATACAGGGATGTTTTCATTACTGCTGAGCAGCACTTACACAGAGCCAAGGCCTCTTCTGCTCCTCACACCGCCCTGCCAGCAAGTCAGCTGGGAGTGCACAAAAAGTTGGGGGGAGACACAGCCAGGACAGCTGACCCCAACTGACCAAAGGGATATTCCATACCATATGATGTCATGCTCAGCATATAAAGCTGGGGGAAGAAGCAGGAAGGGGGGGGGGATGCTTAGAGTTATGGCATTTGTCTTCCCAAGTAACCATTACGCATGGTGGAGCCCTGCTTTCCTGGACATGGCTGAACACCTGCCTGCCGCTGGGAAGCAGTGAATGAATTCCTTGTTTTGCTTTGCTTGTGTGTGTGGCTTTTGCTTTACTTATTAAACTGTCTTTATCTCAACCCACAAGTTTTCTTACTTTTACTCTTCTGATTCTCTCCCCCATCTTGCCACGGGGGGAGTGAGTGAGCGGCTGCCTGGTGCCTAGTTGCCAGCTGGGGTTGAACCACGACACCTAGGTTGGCTGGCCTAGGGAAAGTCTGCAAAGCAGAAGTAACAATAATGCAAAACCGAAAGCACAAGTCAAAATAGGGAACAGGTTTTTGAGCATCTGAAGTGTCTAAGTCTGCCACGTACTACACGCTCCAACCCTCCCCCTCTTGTCTTGCCACATCCCTCAGTCTGATTTTCAAAAGCTTTCATCCATGTTGTTTCTGATGTCTTAAACCCAACCTCAAAAGAGTAAAACATCAGCTGCCATCACATCATGTACCTTGCTCGTTCCTTGCTTTAGTCCATCCTATGCACATTGTCTTCAGCTGCGAACTCTCTGTCCCAGGGTCCATCTCTGACTATTATGTTTGCAAGACACGTACCAGGAGGGTATCCCACTGTTTGACAACCCACTTCAAGACCCACCATACACAACAGTACAACCAATCCATGTTTATGCCTGGTGTAACTTTCTTGAGCAACAAATGAAGAACAGTTGGGCTTGCTGTCATATAGATTTGCTTGAAAAGACAATAGTGTGTATTTGAATTACTGTCTAATAAAGTGTTAAAGCAAAGTTTCATGCCCAGTGTTGGCCAGGAATTCCAGAAATATTTTTGTCATATTGAAGGAGCAGATGAAATTGAAATACTGTAAACATTTGCTTTACCTTTCAGTTTAATACTTTAACCCTGCAAAACTGCAGTAGACCTAGAGCCATTTTTACAGTTCCATGACCTGGAGATGTAAACAGTTACAAAAACAAGAAAAGAGTCAGATACAGAATGCATTGGTAAGTTTACAGGCAATGCAGGGGCACCAGCCAGATCCTACAGAAAGTCTCATTCCAGCATTGGTGATGACAAGGTGAAGCTGTTTCTCATAAGGTGCAGACAGCAAGGACACAAAACCCAGTAATTACCTAAGTAATAACATGGCTTATAATAGCCTGCTTATGGCAAGTGTCTGAAATACAGTCACTGCAGAAGGTAGGGTGTTGTGGCACTGAGGACAATGGGGGAAGTAAGAAAAAGGTGCAACAGCTGTAGTGGTATCAGCTTGTTTGGTTTTGTGGGTGTTTTTCCCCAAACAGGAGAGTTGTACATACACACATGCCATTTAATACATGCCCTACAGCAGTCAAATAAATAGGCAACAGCAGTCATTAGGCACACAAGTATAGCTATCAGTAAGTAATCATAACACTCAAACTACTTTTTAAACTTAGTTTCATTAGAATAACTCTTATCACTATTGATACTTATTATTCCCAAGAAAGACAGAATCTTACTTTCCCTGACAATTCGGGAGCACTTCTCCACTTACAATTCCCTTCCTCCCAATTAAGCAGAAGTTAAAAGACACTTACCTCATGCCTTGCTTCGAAGAAGTTGGAAAATCATTTGCCTCCTGCCCAATTCCCTTTCTATTAGTCCTTCCCATCATGCAGCCTGAACACCCACAAATAACCAGAAACTTTGAAAAAGTACAAATATAAGAAACTTGGTAAGGTTTTACAAGTAGATCTGGAACTACACTGGAGGTATTATGCCTGTAATTCTTTGCTATTTATTTCATCTGTCCTTAATTGCCTTCCAGAATGACTCATGCTTTTCTTTTCAAGCAAAAGCAGGAAGTATCCCAGAGTGCAGAGCTTTTAAGCAGTATCCACAGGGAAATGGGTTGCCCACAGCACAGCTACATCATGATGAAGAACTGTGATTTGGCCACAGCCCATTAACATCTGAAATGTTATCAGTCACAACCATGTGATCTTTATTATAATATTTTAATGTAAATACTCTAAATAGAGTTAAAAGCCCTGAATCTCAAAGGGCACACATTTTTGTCAAAGAGACAAAGTAAGTGAAATCAAAGCACCATTTCTAGTCTGTGAAGAAATTGCCTGTAGGCTTTTGAAAGCATAGCTGGACTTCAGGATTGTCCAATTTTCATTTAAATACATCAGTACTTTCAGCATTTCTTCTAGAAAACCACCCATCACCACAGAATTACTGTAATTTAACACTAGAAACTAAGTATTTCTGAACTCTTTGAATGGTAGCTGAAATCATACTGTAAAAAAAACACCTCAGTTTCCTCAACAGTTTTTATTTGCTTTCCATTTCAGAAGCCACAGAGATGGTTAATTTATTTGTAGAAAAGGAATAAAGTTGTTCCTTCCCACTGTAGATCCTTCACCCAAGGAGTTCTGCATGGAGACACCTGCTCCTCTGGCAGAAGCCCTTTTTAGACACGCTCCAGCTTCCAGCCCTCCCAAGAACTGCAACCACCACCTGCATTAGGTTCTTCTGCTTTGTAGCAAAGAAGCAACCAGAGTGGCCACAGGGCCAAAGCACAAAGAGCCAGCAGATCACTCGTGGAGATGTTTAGGTATATGGGCCATCAGACATTCACAGCCATGGGGCCACCCTCAGCTGTCAGAAAAGGCTATAACCTGTGTTCAACCATTAACTCAGACTTCCTCTTCAAACAATTTGTGAGAAGAATGCAGTTTTCCAGGGGGTGATTTGCAGCCCTGATCTAAATGAAGGAGGAGGTTGCAAAGTCACATAGTGTATGACATGCAGGACATTGCACATGGATGGCCACCTTAAGCTATGAAGCTACATCCACTTTATAACATGACTGTTTCAAGCTCCATATGAAATACTTACCCTAACCACATTCTTTGAAATTCTAGGGACCTCCTGTCTTGTTAATGTGACTGTTTATTTCCACGTTGTTTTAATATGGCTGACCCCACCAAAGGAACAGCAAAGGGTAAGTCATTCAAAATCACTGACCTTGTGCTACCTCAAGGGAATCAGAGTGAAAAGGTAAGATAGTTTTCTGAAGTGGGAGAGGACCATGAAACTCTCCTGGAACATTAAGTCCAAGAACAGAAGCAGACAGAAGCAAAGAAACAAGCAGTGAGGCTGTAAAAGGAAGATTTCTCTAAGGAACCAATGTAGAATGACAGGTAGGGGCAAAACCAGGTATCTTCATAAGTCTTTCCCCCCTTGGAGTTCAAGTGTTGTAAATTGCCTTTTCCCTGATACAGGATCAACCAATATTTATTAGCATATCTTTTATTAAGCCATTATAATTGACTTATTAATAGCAGATAACCATCCAAACAGTAAATTCAATTATTCTTTCATGATTCACACACATGCAATCACTCAT
Organism: Burhinus oedicnemus; assembly: GCA_008921705.1. Lineage (NCBI taxonomy): Eukaryota > Metazoa > Chordata > Aves > Charadriiformes > Burhinidae > Burhinus > Burhinus oedicnemus. The sequence goes on from VFFE01007569.1 coordinate 294,514, forward strand.
CACTAGTCAGCGGGGAAGGTGTCCTGGTTTGAGGTAAAACAGGACCAATTTTGTTCAGTAACTTTTCTTTTTAGCTAGGCCTCTTCTAACTGCTGAAATTAACAGCATGTTTTGCAGAAAAGTGTTCGCTCTCAGAGTGATAAGACCCATGTTTATAGCTGATGCCAAGGAACGGGATGCAGAGAGGCTCTTGCTTATCCTTATTGCTATAACACCCAAGGGCAGCCAACTTTGTTACTTGCCCCGTTGGAGGGTGGGAAGCGGAAAAGCGTAGAGGGGTCACACCTGCGGGGAGGAGCGGACAGGACAGGTGACCCAAAACTGACCAACAAGGGTATTCCATCCCATCTGCCTCATGCTCAGCATAAAAGCTGAGGGATCAAAGGGTCAGCTCTCTTTTCTTCAATGGCTGGCGTCCTGGGAGGACTCTGTCTCTGTGTCTGCCTTTGATCCCGATCCCGATCCTGAATCCAGATCCGGAATCCAGTTCCCGTCCGTCACCGAGTCCAGTCTGGGACTTCCCCAGCACCTGCTGGTAACATGATTGTCATCCTGGGAGCTTGATACAGTTTTGTATATATTTCATTATTTTTCTTTTTATTATTTTATTATCAATATTTCATTAAAGTAGCTTAGATCCTTCTAAACTCTTAAGTCTCTTTTTCTCTCTCTTTCTTGCCTCCCAAGCAGAGCAGGAGAGAGAAAGCATCTGTTGTTCCACCGGATTGGGCCAATTTGGCCCAAACCACGACAGAAGGGGAAGCTGACCACAGTGGATTTCTCAGATACAGAGGCTCATACTGATGTGCCAGTGGCTTCAGGGTCAATGCTCAGAAAGTCAATCTGTTTCTGCAGGTACACAGGTAATCCTGTAATCTTTGTCAGCATATAGCCCCCACTGCCGCCTTGGATACAGCCTGAGTTATATGACCCATTGTTAATGGTGTGTGTGCTGGTGGCCCTTTGTAGATTCATCTGACTATGTCCTGGGCTCATCAGTTCCTGTGGATTCAGCAAGACCTCTTGGCTCTGGAGCTTCTCTGTTCCCGGGACACTTTCGCACACAGCCTCTCAGTGTGTATTTTTTCGTCTCTTCAGCTTCCTGTTTTCTGGTAACTATTTCTCCATCCATATGCATCTAGATGTACCTATAGAATCCGTTTAAACTCAGAACGGGGTTTTGAGAAACAAGTGCTCTCCCTCACCAACCACTATGAACACTGTTGGCTACAATTTGCAGCACAGGTTCCCAAATCTGTCTCCAAACCTGGATCTTCCAGAACACTGCTCACCCACAGAGCTCAGCATGCCAGCACTCCAGTCATGCATTTCCTTTATTTCAGTAGCAGGAATCACTACGTTGTGTGTTGGCAATATAATGATGCACTTTGGGGGGACCTCAGCTCTCCAGCACCCCAAACACAAAGATTCTCATCCATCATTCTCCTTTATAGACATGTAAATTATTTCTTATACATTGCATGATGCGTTTTCCTGCTTGTGATTATCTTCTACCACACATTTTTCCATCAATTATTTTCATTACACATGCATTTAATCATGCTTTCAAGGTATATCTAATGCTTAGCTACTAGCAGTTCATTCAGACACTATCATATATGACCCTATCGTATCCTGCCACAGGTGTTCTCTGACAACTACTGTTATGTTTGATGGCTGCAGATACCTGCATTTTAGTCTTACCTAGCTGCTTATTAGTCCTGCTGTCAAGCTTCCCCTTATCTCAGCTAAACAGCTATAATAATGAGGTTTCCTATCCTTCACAGCATTGCTTTGGTTTACCCACACAACAGTAGCAGAGATGGGGTGGGACAGGAAGCAAAGACCAGCTCTGTTTCAGCATCCATTTATATATCATTTTATGTGGCACATATGAGGAAAGATAGGAAGCAATACAAAACCAGTGACAGATTTGAATGTGTATATGGCAAGGAATAGATAGAGACAGGAAGCGTTTAGAAGATTTCCCCTTGTTTTTCCTGGGAGAACATAGATGCTGAAAAAAAGTTGTGGAGCTGGAGGAAGGGATAAAACCCACGCTCATGTGGAAGTGTTCCAATATAGGCAGCCATTACTCTTTGCACTGCAAATGTAAAGGGACTGCTGAACGCTATCAAGTTTTTTATAAGTAGGAAAACACTCATTCATGAAAACAGAATAAGGATGTTTTCTTTAGACAAAGGCTGGCTTCCTCTGGCTGAAATGTATACCTTGAGCCTATAGCTAGAAGCATAGTTGCAGCTCTCACGAACATGCCTGAGCTAAGCCTGTGCAAACTCATCAAGTTGTTGTAGTTCTTTTCCAGGCACCTGCAGACCCAGCTTCCTGGCTGCGCCTGCCTCAGCTGCTCTTTGTTCCCTTCACCACCAGTTTGCTGTGTGGTGCCACAAATTACAGTACAGTTCAGATACAGGCATTCCCAGTTTCCTTTTCTTCCATCTTTCTGGAGAACCTCTCCCCTTCCCACTCCAATTCCCAGATGTTATCAGATCAGATACTCAGCAAAATCCCCACTGAGCATTCCAGGAGTCAATTTACACCTCCTTTACCAAGTAGACACTGATATCCTGACATGCAGCTCACTGAGCAGGCGACTACGCTTTCATTTAGGTGAACATCTGGAGAGAATATTTGTGGTACCACAGGTTCAACTACAATAATAGTTTCACCAGTGGAGAATTTTCCTATCTGAAGATTGTGAAGTATTTGCTCTTCTCTCAGAGCCTGCTTCATCCAGGGAATTGGCATCTCTAGCCAGGAACTCAGCTAGCACACTAATTCCCTTTTTTGACTGGACAAAAAGCTGGCAGCATTGCGCAATGTGTCCAAGGGACACGTTGTGTAGAAAATATAATCTGTTGTGGCTTTATGTACCATAATAATTCTGCTACATTAATATACATTTACAAATCACTACATAGTTTGCTCACACCTTTAACACACAGTAATCATTCTCCTGACATGCGTACTCATTCCCACAATCATTTTCACAGACAACTTCAAATTGATTCAGGTCAGTTATGTTCCACCTATTCTACTTCTCCTATACCCCACTGTGCTGGTCTTGGCTGGAGTAGAGTTAATTTTCGTCATAGTAGCTGGTATAGTGCTGTGTTTTGAATTTAGTCTGAGAATAATGTTGATAACACACTAGTATTTTAGTTGTCGCTAAGTAGCGCTTTTATTAAGTCAAAGACTTTTCAGCTTCCCACGCTCTGCCAGTGAGGAGGTGCACAAGAAGCTGGGAGGGGACACAGTCGGGACAGCTGACCCCAACTGACCAAAGGGATATTCCATACCATGTGATGTCATGCTCAGCATATAAAGATGGGGGAAGAAGAAGGAAGGGGGAGATGTTCAGAGTTATGGCATTTGTCTTCCCAAGTAACCGTTACGCATGGTGGAGCCCTGCTTTCCTGGACATGGCTGAACACCTGCCTGCCGCTGGGAAGCAGTGAATGAATTCCTTGTTTTGCTTTGCTTGTGTGTGTGGCTTTTGCTTTACTTATTAAACTGTCTTTATCTCAACCCACAAGTTTTCTTACTTTTACTCTTCTGATTCTGTCCCCCATCTTGCCACGGGGGAAGTGAGTGAGCAGCTGCCTGGTGCCTAGTTGCCAGCTGGGGTTGAACCACGAGACCTACCTTTTAATTTTTCAAGCCTTTCAAAGTTGTGAGTGCCAGGACTCTCAATACTTAAACTTCATAGGCAAGAGTCATATAACACATACACAAAATTACTTTGTCACGAGCACTAGAAATAGCTTCGTTTACGGCTTAAGCAAATTAAAAATGGAAACGACCTTCACCTGTGGCTTCTTCAGCAGACATCATCTGTCATGTTAACATTCACCAAAGCCAGTTCCCATCCTCGCAGATCCCTTTCTATGGAGGCTGTCTCTTGGAGAAGAGCAGTGCTATATTCTTGGTAAACATCCCGTTAATCACTGATTGTTTCTGCAAAGATTAATCACTCTTGACACAATGGTCAAACAAAGAATAGCAATGAGGGGCAATCCACTGCTAGCAGTCAATGAAAAGGGTTTTCCTTCAACAGCTTATCAATGTTTCTCTGGCTTTTTTTCCACAACGTGAATATACCATTTTCAGCAAAACATGCAACAAATTTTAGTTGGTAAATTCAGCCAGCTAATCAAAGTTGCCAGACCTCCTTCATCTTCTTCCACTTACATGTTATGCTCTGACCAAACTCTTAAAATCTCTTTTGGAAATACTGAGGGAATCCCTGCATCAGCCTCAAATGTTATCTTTCTTTTGCAGAGATCTAATGAAGTCAGGGGCTGCTAAGCCTGAAAAATAACTAATTAGGAAATGCCTGCAGGGACAGGAGAAGAATCACAGCCTCCATCAGCAATAAGCAGAGGAGGACATTGGATGTCTAGTAAAAGTGAATGAACACTATGTTATATTTCAAAACCAAGATATGCAGTCAGTCAGGAAAACCCCTTACACTGCCTTACTATTATTTTTACCTAAGTTCCACATCTGTGAGTGGACAAATGGAAGGCTGATATATCAAAAGTGGCAAGTACTAGCCACTCTTTTTTAAAGGACTTTTTCTTCAGTAACCAGCTAAGTCTGCAGGACCAGCCATTTCACCAAGAAGCCTGGGACCGCACAGTTGTCACTTCAGTGAGGAAAAAGCCTAGTAGATGTCATCACCACTGCTTGGTGAGAGAAACAGGCTTTGAAAAAGCAGAAAAGAGTTAGATGTTAATAGAAAAAGAGGTTAGGCCAGCAAATTAACCAGCTGGGCTGTTGAGGTCTGTGCTGGTAACAGGGAAGTGTTGCGGGGGGACAGTTTTTCTGTTGCTGATATCACAAATATGCCTGGGATACGGGCTGGCTTTCAAAAACAGACATAATTACGCTAGTAGAATGATTAGTTAGGGATGCTTAGCAAACTGGCAAAGCCAACATCTGCTTAGCACTTACAGTTTGCATTTGTGTTAATCCAGACTCTCAGTTTTATGACCAAGTGGCAGCAAGCTTTGTGGAACAGCCTGTGAAGGGACCACTTCCTTCTACACCAGTTCTAAGAGTCACCTCTCGCCTACAAAATGCTGTGGCTTGCAATACACCACATCTGTCTACCTCTTCCAGGAAGGCTGGCATTCAGACAGAAATGCAGAGATTCGTAGCGACAATGCTAATGTTGGTAAGAAGGAATGCACCAGCAAAAACTATTAATTCAGCAAGGGCTAAGAACATCAGCAGCAGCAATCAGACTGAAACATTGACAGATGAGATATTTACACCGTGAAGCCTGTGCTCTGCTAAGGCCACAGCAGAAAAACTCATCAGGAGACCTGTGCTCTGATAACAGGAGGATAGTGACAAGATTGTGTCACTTTGGATGTGCCATTGCTTTTCTGCTGCCCTAATGGGAAGGCAAACAGGCCAGGATACTTACAATGAGACAAAGACAATGGGCAGCCACCTTGTCTAAGACTTATGGAGGAAGAAGCAAGATTCCTAGGGGAAAAGAATTCACTGCAATAACTTTCTGACTTCTTAAGGGAGTAAAAGACCTTCCACAAATTAGTTCAAACCAGCTCAAAAACTACATCTAGCATGATCAAGAGGAACCCAAAAGATGGAGCAAAGATTTGACAGCCAACATCTCATCCTTGGTGTTACACAAGTGATCCTTGTGAACTTTGACACGTGTCTTGGAGCCCATGAGTATGTGCATGTGAAAATGTGAGTGAAATGTGTGACAATGAGTGAGTGAAATAAGTTTTCTTTAAACTAAACTTCCCCTTTCATAAAGATTCACAGAAAATCTTGTTACCTTTTGGGGTTTTTTTACAGGTATAGGAGAGCAAGTGCAGCATCTCATCTTCCTAGAGTCTTGTGTTTTTCTACACCCTCCCAGTCTAGCACTCCAGCAAGCTCCCCCGCACTGGCCTATATCACAGATAGCTGAGATGAGTCATAAGCTTTTTCTTGGCTCTAAAGCCAAATTGCTGCCAGAAATGCACAAAACTGGGCAGCATACAAGGTTGGCTAGAACAATTTCCACCTAAGAAAGATCAGGTATTGCTACCGTGCACCACTAATTGCTCTCCTCTGAATTCCCTCAAGTGATTTACGGCTTTCCTGAAGAACAAAGTGGAAACGTGCCCACAGTACTCCCACGGTGGCCCCGTGTAGAGAAGCATCTATCCCCATATCTGCAGGATAAACTCCTGCTCGTACACCTAATTCCCCCTGCCACCCCCCCACACACACATACAGTTGTGATTTGCTGTAACCTGCAGATCATTTCTTGCAGAGCTGTTGCTGAACAGTCGCTCTCCATCTGACAGTCTTGCAGCTCATTGCTTTAACTCACTACAATCCTTTGTACTGTTCCTTATTGCATTCCTGAGACCACTTCTCAAGATAACTTCTAACGCCAATCCTGTTCTCCAGTGCTCACCATTCCTCCCAAATTCACAACAGTTTAACAAACATACTCTGCAAGTGTAGTAAGTATACCTTTTATGCCATTATGTAGGCTCTGAATGAATGCCCTCGGATGCTGGACAGGCTCCTGTAAAACTTTAGCCAATAAGTTCTTCTCTTCTGGCAACCAGCCCTTAGTAACTCACCTAAGTACAAGTGAGCACAGTATAGATACAGATGGCCAGGAACTGGTGCAGTTTAGGCAAAACCACCTCATGTCAGTTTTTTGGGCTGCACGTCAACACAGACAGGTACCTAAATGTACACGGTACATGCTCAAATAGGCAAATACACCTTGCCAAATTGTGTTCTGCAGGGCTACACCATTAGAGATTTCTGAGCTTGGTAGTTTGATTGTGGTTTCAGGTATACTTATGCTAGTTGGAGTCGCACTTTATAGCAGTTATGTGTAAATATACTCCTAGTGACCAAGTCAAAGGGTAATCAGGCAGCTAAATGCAATACAGAATTCAAAGAAATCAATCTGCTTTTTCCAAATGTTAGATATCTGCAGACATAGTGAAAACTAAGTTAAATTGATAAGCCAAACAGAGGAAGAATATATGCATGCTTAAATCTCAGGTGACACCTATCAGAGGCAGGATTTGGAAGAAATATGCAGGCAGCTGCCTCCATACGGACACGTAGCAAACAGAATATAGGCCCAGAACTGCTTTTAGCACTTTCTCCTAGAAATTCAGTATTCTGTAGGTTATAAAATAAAAAAAAAGTACCCCAAAGCTGTGATACAAGCCAAATATGCCTTGAGTAGCCAAGGTAATGAAGCCTTGCTTCCTTTATCATTGTAATTATTATCCCTAATTCCTTCATAACTCATTTACCTCTTATGTTTCACCCTCCCATTGGGCAGGATGCAGCATGTGCTGGAGCCAAGCGCAGGCTGATGAGCGAGTGCAGACGTGTGGTTGCAGCTGAATATATGCATATCCGTTAGGGAATTAGAGATCGCTGTGACAGGAGTGCTTAGACTAATAAATCATACCTATTTTAAGCTTTAAAACAACTTTACTATATTGGCATTCATTGACAACACTCTTCATGCCAGGAATTCTCACACTGTTGAACATCATCACAAATATAGAATGGGTTGGAAGGGACCTTTGAAGATCATCTAGTCCAACCCCCAGTGATGATTGACATGATCACCGTATATTCAAAACAGCCAGTCCTTTATCCTATATTAGCTGTGAGCGTTCAGTACCATGGAGCTGATGCTGTGCAGTCAGTGCTGGCAACTGTGACCTGTGATGGTCCAAGTCATAGATGTTTCAGGCCCCAGAGCTCTTCAACAAGGACAGTCAAAACTGAAGTAGGCACTCTCTTTCTTCCCCAGCCCAAACTGGAGACCTTATCCCTCTAAGCCTGTGGAGTTTCTAGCTAGTGACCAGCCCTTGGTCCCTGCCTCTGGACAGAGTGCTGCAAGGCTCCTGGGGAAGGGAGATTACTTCCCACATGCTTTTATCCTGTCCCTGCCGGGGTTTGTTCCCCTCTCCCCCTTGCTTAGCAGCTTCTTCTTTCCTTAAGGCAAAAGCTGTCTTCTCCCAGCTCTCAAGGTACACTATTTCAATAATCACTCCTGAATAAGTTGTTGTTTCTCTCTCTCTCTCTGCTTTCAACCCATGACTATGTTCAAAGCTTTGCTGTTATCTCACACTTGAACTGGGAATCACAACAAATGGCGCCTGGTCCCAAGCTCCACTTCACACAGGCTGTTCTCATAACAAGCTGATAACTAGCCTAACAAGCCGGGACCAAGGCCTTGAACCATCTTCTGTCTGTGTTGAAAACAAACTGATATTGATGTTTTAGTGTGTTTCTCTTACTGGTGCAGCAGGCATCCACTTCGCCTGCAGCAGCGGTTGGGCAGCTGGCTGCAGTTCTGCCTCCCAGCCCTCTGGGACCTAGGTTTGGAACAATTGTCAATGGTCTTGCAAGAAGCCATTTCTCTACGAGGACCTTTAGGTATATTGTCTCAGGAAGTTAAAAAAAAAAAATAAAATCAGTTCTTCTTGGGTTATTCCTCACCTGCTTCTCTTTACTGTTCAATTCCTACATTCAGTATCCACAGCTTGGCTAAAGGAGAGATACTCGCCCTCCCCCCGGGCTCTGCTTCATGTTTTCATCACTCTGAGCATTACTAAAATAGGCTCCCTCCACTACAGCATCCTGCTTCCAACCAAACCTGGTTCTTTCTAATTTCAGAGTTGCACTGGAGAGCCGCCTGGGGCTCCCATAGGGGTTTCTCTCAGTAGTTTATCTGCCACTTACTGGTGAACTGTTGACTCCGGCGTCTACATAAACAGTCTGTGCTGATCCCTGAGCTAAGACAAACTGGTACAGTTTCAAAATAAACTTTGGGAAATATGAGTGACCTTCTAAAAGTCACATTGACATTTTAATCCTTAGAAAGTCAATTTCTAGGTACAAGGTTAGTATTTTCAACAGGCTAGCTGAGTTTGATTATCTGAATATTATCTCCAATAATGAAATTATTTGGAACTCAGCTATGCCATTAATTTTATATTCTGTGACAATCCTAGTTTATAATTAACTTGTAATATTACACTAACATTATAATTATCTTGTTTATAGGAATGTCATAGAGGCTCTTTACTTGAAAAATTTTGTTTACATGTTAGAGCCTTGAAAAAAATTGAGGATGCTTTCAGTATACAAAGCCTGATACTGCATGAAACCACCCAGGAAGCATTTCCTATGTTAAAACTATGAGCTGGTAAAGTTGAGTCATACAAAGCATGAAACGTTTACAGCTTCATTAAATGGGCCACACAAAAAAAAAAAGCAAGAAATTGTTATAACTTAGTAGGTATTCTTACACTTTGCTCAGCTGGGCCAAAGGGGTTCCCTTTAATTCCTTCTTAGGGAAGAGTTTAACTTGTAAAGGTAAGACTGTAATCAATTCAATCAGTTTCATCCATGTTCCTGATCAGCCACAGCTGTACAACAGTTCTTTTATCTCTGCCCTCTGCTAAAGGCTGCCACTGCCTCAGCTCTCCTGTCCTACGACCATAAGTGCACCTTCACCCCTTTCCATCAAGGTAGCTTTTCCTGGCTTATTAAATACCCTTTTTGCTAACCCAGATTGTTTTGACTGGAATATAGAAAAAAAGATCTTTCTGCATTTTCCCACTAACAGCTCCAGCTCACGTGTGCTTTAATTTAACCAAGTTTCCTAAGTTAATTCGCCTTTGCCTCAGTTGGGTTGATCCTGGCAGGAATATTTATCTTGAACGGTTTGTGCGTGTTCCCTCTCCCTACCAGCCAAGCCCTTCAAGAGGAACAGGGTCTACATTTGCAGCGTGTGCTTGCTCTTCTCCTATATTTCTGCCCTGCCAGTGAGCACCTGTGGCCCTTCAAAGGCAAGGAAGCAAAAACATTTTCTTGTCAGCCAAAGAAGGCGTTTTTCACTCTCATAGACTTGAGAAAGCTTGATTGCTTCATTATTATTGATAACTGTTTTGTTACCATTTCTTATGTAGCACGGCAGGCAAGGCTCGTTGTTTTAGGCTCTGGGCAAACACAGCAACCCTTTGCTTTTCTTTTAATTTGAGGACTGGAAAAGCATCCCTCAGTGAAAGGCTTTGTTGGCAGTTTGATCCCTGAAAGGTGGCTCTGCAGCAACACCATCCCACCTGGAACACCTCTGACCTCCTCCTCCTCTTCCTCCTCACCATGCTGGGCTCAGCTCTGTTCCACCAGGCATCCATACAGCCCTGCGGCGAGCAGACTGCGAACTGAAAATAACCCGGTGGCAACAAGAAGAAAGCATCTATATTTCAACAGAACGAGTTCCCTGCCCTGCTGCGTTCCAGGGCTGCGTACGTGGGGCTGTGAGAGGGAGGGCACGAACCAGCTGCGAGGGAAGGGATGGGATTTGCTTTATCCCCAGCAGCAATAGCACTAAACTCCAGCCTTCTGCAAAACCAAGGCAAATGGAAGAGATTTAGTTACCGTACTCCACATCCTGAAAAGAAAGTAGGTACTATTCTAGAAGGCATTTTGATTTCCTCCTGATATTTATAACAGGAACTAACATTTAGGATCAGAAACCAGACAGACTGAAATGAGGAGTAAGAAACAGGAAAACAGTGCCAGTGGTTAACTAGTAGAACAAATTATCAGGGGAAATGTTGGTTTTCTCATTTCCTGATGTCTTCAGAGCTGTCTTTTTGGAAAAAATATGTACTTTAGTTTCACATAAATCAGTGGGCTAATGTCAAGAGAAACATGAAGAAATTGCATGGCCTGTGAAAGATGGGAGGTCAGTCTGTGGGGTCTAATGGGCTCTGCCTGGTCTGCAGAGCTGAACTCCGGAATAAGAAATAAAGGGTTTCTTTCGCATCCGCATGCACACGCATCCTGCGCCCACAGAGCAGCGTACCCGCAGGCAGCTGGTATTGGGTTCCACGTGGAGCATTCCACTGCTGACCACTGCATCCGCACGCAGCAGTCTGCTGCGTGTCCAGAGCCACGTGCCGGCTCGTTTCACATCCAATTCCCAGACCTTCTGCTTTTCTCATTCCAGGACATGAAATGAATTCAAGTTCTTCCCCCTCCTGCCCCATACAAATAATCGTCCCAGACAAAACAGATCCTGGGAGTCCTACATACCCCATTATCCCTTTTACTGCAACACAAATTTCCTGTAGTTTCTTGTGTAGTTTGACAGTCAGATTAGACACGGACCCCGCAAGCACTTGTCACTTTCTGGAGTCCCACTTAGACCACCATACAAAACCAAAAATGTGGGAGAAAAATATTAACTTTGCCTCTTATTTCTTATTAAAATCAGTAAGAAGCTCTTACAAAGCAAAACCTGACTAGCAGTTTTTCCCCAGTGTTCTGCGGTTGCGCAGCTGGTGGGACGAGGTAACCGACCAACAGCAGGAACAGGCAGCTTGGGAAAGGTCTGAACAGCCCTTCCACCACAAATGTGTTTTTTCTGAATTCCAGCATGCCTAACATACATATTCCTTTACAGCTCCACATAGCAACCTTTCCAGCAGTACCTTTGGGTACCCTACTCCAGCGGTTAAGCCTCAGTTATACACTGCTAATTATTACTGTTAACAGCCTCTTTTGGGACACAGTGATCTTTCAAGATGTCTTAGCAAAATACTCTCGTCACAAACATTTTTGGAACTCCATCCACTTCAAATATTGCACACAAATTTAAGCAATAAATCTGAGTTTTTACCTAGCAAAATCAAATGCCTTCTGTATGAAAGGATAATTGTGTCTCACACCGCTCCCATTACTATTACATCAGCTAGCCTATCTCCCAGGCAGTTTAGCTTTGGGGGGTGTGCACAGATTCCCTTCTGCCCGCCAACACCAGCACTGCCAACTAAATATGGTCACCATGTCACAGGAAAACAGAAGTCAAGTACTTCTATAAAGCCAGAAAACCACCCCTTTCACAATTCATCTACCAAGCAGTAAACAAATACCAGCTTTAAACCCCTGCTCCCACCGGACACAGCTACACTCTCCCTGGACTCTCCCAGCATGAGCAACTCAAGCGATCACACCTGCGGTGACCCACCAACACTCGTTTGCGTGGGGTTCAGGGAACTTTCTTTTACACATCCCCCACCACTCCACTTTCATGAAGGCTCTGTAACAACCAAAAAGGATGGGTTTATTGTCATCAGAAGACTGATATGAGTTAAACACTGCTAAGAGCAAGCAATTAAGCTCAGAAGAGTCTTTGCAAGCACAGCAACACTTGAGATTTATTTTCACGTAAGAGGAAAATGATGCTGATCCTAAGGATTCAACGTACAAGTGGTTTCTAAAGTGACTGGCCTGTGTTTCCCAGGTACCATCTACTGAAGTGTAGATCAGAGATGATGAATCCTTAATGTGGACTGAAACTGAAAGCTTCCATTTTCAAAGAGGCAATAAATATGATTATCCAGTCTGATACAGTATCAGGCAAATCTGATTTAAGATTCCTTGTGCACTCATCAACGAGCCTGTGCTGACAGTACAATGAAATTGGAAATATTATTTTATTGGAGGAACACAAACACTTGCTAGTGCTGTGAACACTGTAGGGTTTAACTCACAAAAGTATTAATGAATCCTCCCAAAGACTTTGTGAGCCTAGCGTGGGCAGGTTGATTTTTACCTAATCTCCCAAGCAAGTGCTAGCTTTTTCTTCCCTTACGTTTATGCTCTATCAATGCCCTGAGCAGTATCTGCAGACATTCCCTCATCCCCACCCATTCCTGCGGTTCTTTCCCCACACTCCATTTACATCAGGCTTCTGGGGACAAAATCGTTGATTTTCCTTTTTTTCCCTGGCCAACCAGGTTATTATAAGGTAGGAAGAGGCAGGACTCAAAGCCTGATGAGGTCATATGGAGACCATCTCTGACAAATGCCTTCCTCCTGTGCTGCTGACACCTTTGAGGACAGAGGTTTTGCTTCATCCTCCCCCTCCAGGGAGCAAACGTGTACCGAGTGCATCGGTTCACACTGTCGCTCCTGTATACTTGAGGGTAGCCCATGCCTCTCACAAGGGACCTTAAGATTGATCCATGTGCTATGTGAAAGAAGCCAGCCATACTCCCAAATCAGCGTTGGCGGAGGGGGATCTGGTCAGAAAGGCAGTGCTGTTCTCCCAGGGTTTGGTGCCTCCAGCAGGTCTCAGAAGTGTTTTACAGCACAGACCTCAGCTTCAACGTGAGCTGGTTCATTACAACAAGGCAAACTGAGGAAAGGAAGGCAGGTTAAACTTGCTGCTGTTCTTGCCATATGATACGGTACCCTGGCCAGGACACTCGGCAGGAGACAAGAAGCCAGACCTTGAACAGCCCTGCTTAAAAGAGGGAAAGCTATGAGATGCTTTCAGTACTTACTACACAGCAGAGGGCAAGAGCAGGCACCAACGGGAGCATTTCCATCCTCTGCTCTCAGCAGCGCAGAGAAGGAGGACAACCCAGAAAGAGTGTTCACCCAGCTAAAAGCAAACTTCTCACATATCTTGAGGTGCATTAACAAAAACATCAGTTTTTCCACAATCTGCTCCTGGCCAGGGACAGCACAGGGCTCCCCTGAAGATGGGGTGAGGCTGCACGGTCTCAAGCTTGCTAACGTGGGCTTTCATGCAGGACCTGGAGATGACGTCTCACAGGGTGTTCAAACTGCAGCCAAGCTTTCATCTTGCATAGAAGACCCAGGATGCCAGGGCAGGTCCACCTACAAGAGCGTGGGCACACTGAAAGGTTATTGGGAGCAAAATGCAGGAGAACTGCACCACGGTGGGAGGTCCCAGAAGGTCTCAGTATAGCAAATAACCACATGAGAGCTTGCAAATGCAGTGGAGGGGGCCACAGCTGCCCCCAAAGCAGCAGGGACTTCCTGCAGAGGAACAGAAAGGCCAGAAACAGATGTTAAAAAAAAAAAAAAAGCAAGCAGTGAACATAAGCGGTCACGTGAACTTTGGTCCAAAATTACTTGAGATAGATGGCTCGGAGTAAGTGCAGCTTAATTTTCCACCTTTTCAGTGCTGCCAGGTTCCCTAGAAATCCATGTTAGGAGAGAACACAGTGGATCACCCAGACCTAAGGCAGGATCAGCCATACCTGCACCATCCCCAGCCACTGCTTACCTACAATAAACAACCCAAGCAGCTCACTGCTTCTGCCAAGGAGGCAGCTTCCCTGGGAGCAAAGGCTCTGCTGGAGCAGCTTCCAAGGGCTAAAGGAACCGGGCAAGCTCAGCACGCACAGCTCAGCATCAAGTCCATGCACAACTTGCTTCTTTTCACCTTGGAAGTTTGCCTAGGCAGCAGCAGAGCTTGGGAAAAGTGCAATTAAAATGAAGAAAAATCACCACCTTGGCCATGTAATGCATAATTGCTATTTCTTTAAAGTTACTCCTCCCTACCGGGTCACTGAGTCTAGCAGAAGTTAATCAGCATTTCCAGACCAGGCTGTGCAGTTTGAGACACCTCTGACAGCAATAACGTGAGTGTGCAGCCCTCTAGTGCCCACTCCCAGCCATGTTTCAGCATGACCACGTTACTGACTCCAGCAGCTGTGTCCCTGCAGAGCTACCACAGCTTTCTGTCACTCCTGAAACCACCCCTGATGGGCAGCAGGTCACTGGCTTTGCACCCTGAGGCCCATGGCACCTTTTTTTAAAACAAACAAACAAAAATTTTAAAAAATTCTAGCTTTGTGGCTTTCAGCACCGCTTTTCACATCAGGGTCTGCCCAGGAGCTCTCTTCTCCTGCACCTTCTGCTATTCCAGCTCCACCCAGCCACAAAACTTCCCTCAGTGTGCAGGGCTGATACACCTGCATTTGTATTGAAGGGTAACATCCCCAACAGCCCACAATTTTTTTCTGATTCCTCTAATTTATCCACAAGCGCTGAACATTTCCCCTTCACCTGGGGCATCAGCTCTGGCTTGAGATGCAAAGAAGCTCAGGCTTCCTCAGGGTCTCTGTTCCAGCTTCACAGCTGCCGCTCTTCAACATCCTGCCTGTGATCCAGCTGCCCCCCTCCTCTCTGGCAGCTACAACCTCACTAACCCCAAAGGGGCCCAAAGCTGGGTCAGCAGCCAGGGTGGCACCAGGGCTGCAGCCCCCGGGCAAGGTCAGTCCTTTGCCACCCACTCAGCACACACAGCAGCTGTTGCCACCCCTGCTGAGGGTCCCAGCTGGCTTTTAGTGTCGTCTCCCCTTGTATCCCCACTTACCTCAACCTTCTACTCCTGGTAACTTTCTGAAGACCCTAGAGCACATACCTCTGGGAGGGTCCCAGCTTTGCCCAGAGCCACATCAGGGATGTAGCAACAAGCTGGGATTTGCCTGCCATGATCTTCACTTGCTGATCACAGGTCCCTGCAATCTCTCCTTCCCATCTCCCACTGGCACATCCTAATGAGGCCCAGACCCCATCCCAAATGCTCTCCAGGTGCTAAATGAATCCAGCCTCACCTTCCCCTTCTGCTGCAGCCCTGAGGGCACAGCACACAGGTCTCAGCACTGAGCACCTTGGTTTAAGGTCACATCTGTAGGGAGAGTCGTTGCTCCAGCTGCCACAGCTGGAAGGTTACGCAGCTCTTTATGGACACAAAACCTCCCATCTGTCATTTATTGCAGATGGAACTAACCTTTTCTCATGCATTGTGCTGAGATGCTGAGGGCTCAGTTAGCTGCCTGAGCTCCACCTAACACCAGAGGGTACCCGAGACAGCCCACAGGGCTGGCAGAGACAATAGAGGACTCCAGCAGACCTGTGTCCTTCTGGAAGCCAGATGGAGCACCCCAGGCCGGCTCTGAGGGCTCTGTGCCCCTATGCTCGGGCAGCTGTAGCAGCCCAGTCCTTACTATAGCAAACCCATATCCAGACCTATCTTCCTTCTCCCATGTCTAGAAAAAAGCATTTGTTTCCAAGCGTCACCTCTTCCCTGCCAGCCAGGACATCTGCCTGGCAAACGGCACTTTGGGAGGTCCCCCGGGCTGGCCTGTGGGGAGCAGAGCACTGCTGCTGCTGGCTGCGATGGGTTTAGCCACCCTTGCTTACTGGGCTGGGGTAGAAATGGGTCCCCTGTACCAAGCCACAGACCCTCCAAGCAGTGCCAGCCCTTGCACCCATCCCTGGGGAGCCTGGGCTGCTAAGCCAGATCTGATCCCTGTCAGGTGTTCTCCAGGCAGCTTTCAGTTGCCCGGAAAGCTTAAAAAGGCCCACAAGTTTGGTGTGTTTTCCTTCCCCACACAGATGATTCACTACACTTTCCTCTGTAAACAGTGGGTGGATCCCAGCTGGATTTCCGGGAGCAACACTGCATCGATTCCCAGCTTGGGAAGCTGTGGCTCTGCGCCTCCTTCTCCTCGTCCTCCTAACCTGTCCTGCAGCAAAGCACAAGTGCAGGAGCGAACCTGTGGTCCACGCACACCTGCACAATGCTTACAGGCACGAAAAAAGCCCCAGCATGCCCTGAGCCAGGTTGCTGGATGCAGGCGAGCTGCCGTGCACCCCACGCTGCTGTGCACCCCTCGCTGCCGGGCACCCCTTGCTGCCCACCCGGCCTCTGCAGGGTCCTTTCCCCACCCCGGTGGGAGAGCAGCCCGCCCGGGGATGAGCCCAGCATCGCAGCAGGCTCACCGCATCCGCCTCACGCTCCCCGTGAAAAGCTTGATGCTGGCTAAGAGCTCACCAGCTCTCACCTCCCACTGTGTCGTAGTTACAAGATGAGGGCTCCGTTCACAAAGAGAAGTGCTGGTTAAGACCAAAATCTTTATTTCTTTTCCAAGTGACAAATTGCAAGGCTAGCTGAAAGGAATTACTTAGAGATGAACTGACATTTCCCTTGGCGTTCCTCATCAGGCATTTGTGGGCATGGAGCAGGGTGGGAACCGGCGTGATGCCTACCCCGCACCAGGCAAAAGCTTCCCATCACATGTAACATGGTCCTTAATTCAAAATCCCCCCGCAAAGCTCCATCTCCTCTTGGCTGAGACCTGGGGCAGGCAGGAGCATCCCTGTCAGGAGGGCTGGCAGGTACTGGGGTCACTCTCCCAGAGTCCCAGCGTGGGGGTGATGGGGGGGAAGGGTCTCCCTGCACCCCTGTGCTGCAGCCCCAGCCCCGGGCGATGCTGGGGGTGGTGGGAGCCCTGGGAAATGCTGGGATTTTAGCCGCTAGAGGGAGGTGCGGGAGGTCGGACACTGGTTGAGATGGTGCACAGAGCTCTGGCACTGTGCGAGGGGGTCCCGGATCCAGACACGGGCACAGATCTCTCATCCCGGCAAGGTGATGCCTGCACCTAGCCCCGGGCTCGGACCTGTCCCGGGACCCATCCTGCTCCAGCCATGCACAGTGCCTGACCCTGGCCAGGCTCTTTTCAAGCCGGAGCATGGTTTTGCCCATCAGCGGGATTTTAATCTTGCGGAAACGTCAGCCCTGGGTGAAGAGTGCAGGGAGAAGCCCCCCAAGATGTTTCTGAGGGGGAAGAAACACCAAGCCCTCAGACACCCTTTTACAGTACTTTCATTCCTGGAGAAGCCATTTCCACCCTGTGACCTTCAGGGTGGCCACTCTGCCCCTGCCAGCCACCACCACCGATGGGAACTCCAGCTCTGCCACCTTTCCTCCAACCCCGCCACCTTTCCTCCAACTCCTCTGCCACCTCTGCTGAAAACATGGGCTTCTGCTTCTGCTGGGGCAACATCTGGGGTGCTCTCAGCTCCGTATCTTCCTCATAAGCTGCTCCTCTGCTAGCCTAAATCCCCAGAGCAGCATCCACTGGGCTGGGGCCACCACCTGCACACCGTCACCCCAAATCCTGCCCTGTTTGCTAATGCAGAGCTTGGAAGGGGGACTACCCCTAGCCTGCCCGCTTTTGGGAGATGCTGAAACACAGCGACGCCCAGCCAGCACCCCACTTTGCTGTTTCTGGTAAGAGGATGGGCTTCCCCACAGCCCCGCTCCCCCTCGCTCTCGCTTCTGCTTCACCAGCGCAGCTTTCCCCGCTGGGAAGCCTTCCTGCCTTCCGATGGAAACCCGCCAGAGCCAGCGGCGGATGCTGCCTGGCTGCTGGCTGAGTGTGACCCGCCAGGGAGGCTCCGTCCTGGGGAGAAAGGACACGGCCATTCCTGTAAGCCGCCCGTGACGCCCCGTGCAGAGGTAGCAGGAGTGGGGCTCGACTGGAACTTGCCCAGATGCAAATGCCTTCGGAGGAGTGACTCAGCCCTGTGGTTTTCCTCCCTTCCCCGCCAGCAGATTTGGCTGCCAAAGAGTTTCCGGGCTGCTGGCAGGCAGGGCTGTGCTGGCAGTGGGGCAAGGGGGCACCCCGGCTTCCCTGTGCCCCCCTCTTCCCAGCCCTCCTCCATTTCCCAGGCTCCTTCAGCCCCAACCATTCATTTTGCTCCCTCTGCAAAGCTACGTGGGGATGGAGGCCGGTTGCCAGCGTCTGTGGACCAGGGCTGGAGGGGAAACAGGAACCTTGAGGGGAAAAACAACCCGAGAAACTCCCTTCCCCCCAGCCACACTTCCTCTGGGGCTGCCAGTGTGGAGGGGACTGGTTTGTGCCGCTGCAGCACAATTAGCGGGGAGCTGCATGGGATACGTGCTGCCTTCAGCATCTTTTTGGGGGCAGAATGAGGAGGTCCAGAGGGGTAAATGCTATCTCTGGCAGTCGCACCTGCCGAACTCCTATGCATATTCCCCGTTCATTTCCATTTCTGCCCTCTCCTGGTAATTGAGGAAATCTCACCCAATTTCTATCCGTCTGGCCAGAGGGCAGAAGGTCTCAAAGGCTGCAAAAATCTGACATGGGATAAAAATAGTCAGGCAGGTGGAGAGGAAGCCCGAGCTCAGAGAGATGCAGCCTGAGCGAAACCCTGGCTGCGTACAGAAAGCTCTGCAGAGGAGAGAGGCAGAGTGAGTCCCCGTGGCAGGAAAATACCCACTGCTGGACGTGCCTTCGCAGGGGGAGGTTTTTTGTGAGATGTCACTGATGGTTATAACCACAGCTGAGCTCCTCTGCAGCTGTGCAAATGCTCGGTGTAGGGCTTGGTGGGCAGGAGTCCTTTGCACCAGCATGCCCGGGGCTGCCGCTTGTCCTGCCACCCTGGCTCTGAGGCCACTGGTGCAGCCCCTCAAACCTGGGTTCAAGGGATCCGGCTCCGTGGACAAGCCAAAGCTGCTTGGCTCTTTCAGCAAAAGCATCTCTGGCCTCATGCTGTCATGGTTTCACAGAGGAAAAAGCACCTGCTGAGCCCAAACTACCCCAAACACCACATCTTTCATCCCAAGGGCAAGGTTGAAAGATATGTTTTCCCCTGCATATTACATTTTTTAGCAGAGGAATGGAGACTTGCAGGCGGTTTGCTGGCTTAGAGGAGACAGAAAAGGAAAGAAGCACAAAAGCCAGACACTGAATCACACAAAGCCCGATGTTTGTAGGTTTAGGTCTGGAGATGGACTGAGCCTCAGCTAAGGCTGAAGCGTGGGATTAGCTCTGTATTAGACACCTGCGAGTTTATGCTGGAGAGAAACTTTGCCTGGGGAGGGGTGGCTGGTGCTGGCTGGGCACAAGCCTGGATCTGGGCTCTCCTTTGGGCTGCTCTAGTGTCTACTAAAGGGCTGAGCAGCCACTGTCGCCTCACAGCACCTCCAGCTGCAGCCTCTCTGCTGTGCACAGCCTGGGGCTGCATCCCAAAGCAGCCTCCAGGGAAAGGACCACATCTCCCAGGAAGGGACTGCATCTCAGCTGGCAGTGGAGCTGGGGAAGCCCTTGTCCCCCTCCAGCCCCAGAGGCTGTAGCTGGCCACTGGGACAGTCCCACAGGCTGCAGCCATTTCACCCATCCCCTTTCCAGGTGTCCTCCCTGGAGCACTGGGCAGCTGCATCAGCTTTCATCCAAAACCCCGCAGTACTGCGGGGCTCAGGTACTCGGAAAGCACGCGTCAGCCCTTCCCTAAAGACCACTTGCTGCTTTGAGCAGTAACACTGTGAGGTATTTTAATTGCCAGCTAATTTCTGAACCCTAAAATGCACCTTGGTCCTGCGGGCTAGCTTTCTCTGCAGTCGCAGGAGCTCAAATATTTTTTTTTTTAACTGGTGTTTTTTTGGATGGGCAGGAAAATCCAGCTGCTGTTTCTTCCTCTGCCCCCTCCCTAGAGCTGGAAGGTGGATTTTCTTCCCCCAGGGTGAAGCCCCAGCCCTGAGGCAGGCTGTCCTCCTGCCTCCCCTCCCATGGCACCCCCCGAGGGCGAACCCCCCACGTCCACCTGCGTTCCAGGCCCAGCAAGGCTGCAGGAAGCTCCCGCTTCCCCCTGATAAATGCTGAGCCACCACGCTTCCGCAGGGAGCAGAGCCAGACTGCTCCTTGCTCGTGCCCGCTGCCCTCAACCAAGGGGAAAACCAAGGGGTATCTGGAGAAATGGGGACCGGGGATGGCATCGAGTCTCGTCTGCTCTAATGTTACGGGGAAGGGATGGGTCCCACATGCTGCAGGGTGAGCTCCGAGCTCTGCTCCTGCTCGCCCACCTCTGCCCAGGAGACCCACAAACACTGGGAGCCGGGTGGTCACCCCAGCTCCAAGCACGCTCTTCCTTCCCTGCCTCTTCCTCCCACAACCTGCGTGGTGGGAGCTGGCAAAGCTGTGCAGCCCCTTCCTCCCACCCGTGCAGGGTCAGTGCTGCCCTGCTGCCTTGCTCACAGCCCATCCCCCTGGCGTCAGGCCTGCAGTGGCTTCCCTCTTTGCCCCACTTGTGCCTCTCTCCTGTCTGCTTCTCCCCACATTCCCTGCTGGCGTTTCTACTCAGGAGCACACTGGACCCTTCCCAGCAAAGGCGTGCGGAGCCATGCTGGCCAGGGCGTGCAGATGGGTGGGGGATGGCATGCCAAGGGGGACGGTGCGAAGCAGTGGCCAGGGCCAGCTGCAGTACTAGGAAGGGGGAAAACCCTTTTGAGGGCAAGTCTCATCCCAGGGAAGGCATCAGGAGCGGCAGTCAGGGAGGGGGGGATGTCTGAGGCTGTTATCTTAATGTGCATCCAGCCCCAGCAAGGAGGAGTAACGCAGCCAGCAGCAGGGAGGGATGTGGCCAGACCTGGTCCCCGATGGGGACATCGGTAGCATGGCCCCAATGCTGTGGGAAGGGCTGAGCAGCCAGCTGGGGCAGCACCTAGTGAGGAAGGAGCAGGGAGACAGCCAGCCCTCTGTCGTGGGACAGGGAGCTGCTGGGGCGATGGCTGTGGGGAGGGAGTGGTGGATGCTCGTAAGCCGTGTCATGCCCGGGTGGGACCTGCTGCGGGCGGGAGGGCAGCCCAGCCTTGAGAAATAGGAGAATTTTCAGCTCTCTGATTCACATGTCAATGTTCCTGTCTGGTCCCTCCGTGATGGAGACATGGGGCAGAGAGCGGTGGCCGTGCAAAGCTGGGGCATGCAGCCAAGCCCACGCCTGCCCACCTGAAAATACACCCTGAGGCCCTGAATTGGTGATGCCAGCTGTCCTTAGGGGCTTGCGTGGATAAATCTGTGGCTCCAGCTCGGTCACGACCGCGGTGCAGCCTTCCAGGTGCTTCCTGCCCCAGAAACACACGGCAGCCCCCAAAGGACAAAACCGCTCTGTAAATGTTATCTAAGCCCGTGGGGCGGCTCTCGAGCCCGGGCAGGGGTTGTGCAGGCAGCCAGGCATTCCGAGGCATCTTGCCATCCCCCTGTCAATTTATTTGCCAATTTTATTTATCGATTTTTTCACCATGGCGCAGGAGGAGCAGCAGTGCTTGCCCCGCCATCAGCTCAGCGCCGCAGCCTGTGGCGGGGCCCCAGACTCTCATTTCCAAACCGCTGGCGGAGGGGGAACCCCAGGGGACCTGACGTCATTTCTGAGCAAAAACAATGGTTGGGCATTTGGCGGCACTGGGGAGAAAGGACGGGAAGAGGACGGTGGTGAACAGGACCTTACAGAAAAGGAGTCCCACTGGGCACATGCGCTCACCCCACCAGAGCTGGCAGTAACTGGCAGGAGCTACCTGCCTGGCCATAATGTCCCAGAGGACATAATCTACTGATGTCCCGGGGGAGGGCAACCAGCTCCCTGTGGTGCCAACGGGCATGCTGCTGGATTGAATGCTGGCTGGCAGGTTCCCAGGCCCACGGCAGTGCCTGCAGGCTGAGGACAGACACCACTCGCCACAGGTGCCAGCAATGTGGGGGTGACCCCAGCCCCGGCACTGGCACCACTTGCAGAGGCGCTATGTTAAAGGAGGTGGATGGGCTTTGGCAGGGTGAGACCAGGATGTGTCTGAGTCCCAGGGGGGTATTTTCATTCCCAAAGTGGGAGGCTGAGCCATCGGGCAGCCACCTTTGAGCTTGTGCCAGGAAGGAAGCAATTAGGCACCCCCTCCACTCAGATGGGGAGGAAAATCGCCCCAACCCAGGACAGTCATGGGGTGCTGGGCAGCCCAGCAGCAGGGTGCTCCTGGCCATGCCACGTCTTCCTGGGAAAGCAGCCCCCTCTCCAGCATCCACCCCTTCCCGGGAAGCAGAGGCTGCTGGGGGCCGCGGCCCTGGCACGGGGATGCCGGTCGCTCCCTCCCACGGCTTCCCCTTTTCTCAGAAAGCCTGGAAACCAAAGGTGAAACAAGTGGGTGGAAACTCTGCACGCTGCCGTCCAGGAAGAGAAGTGAGTAACTCGGCTGCAATATTTAACAGTGCCTCCGGCACCGCCGATCGCAGACCCGCCTCGACGGGAGCCGTTGCTGCTGGGTGAGTGCTGGGGTCATGTCACCGTCACGGGAGGGTCTGCGCGGGAGCGGGGGGGCCGGTGCGGCTGGGTGCGGGGTGATTTCTTGGCTGCGGCTCTCCCCAGGGAGCCACAGCCGGGTGCTGCGTGCGGAGGGCGGCTCTCCTTGCACCGAGCAGCCGGGATGCGGTGACGTCTCATGGCCGATGGTGACACGCTCGCTCCCTGCTGTGGGAAGCGGGAGAGGAGGTGCCAGACCCCATGTGTGGGGCATGAGCATCTTCACTTTTATCCCTGGCGTTTTTGGTAATCTGCACAGCCGTACCTTTCTGCTAATGTTTTAAAGGGGGGGTGGGATGTATGTAACTATTCCTGCAAACTTCCTGGGAAGACAAAGTGAAACCCCCGTAGATTAACACCCCAGCCCCCACGTCAGCATGGCACCGGTGGTTGTGCAGCACCCACACGACGCCACTGCTTGCCACTGGGCACCTCCTGGCTAATCAGTAACTCCTGGGCTAATTAGCTGGCAACACCAAAAGGAGGGTGCCGCTGCTTTTTTAACACGTAAAGCAATAAATCATTAACCGCCGAGGGGTGGTGGTACCTGGGGGGTCCTGGCAAGGCAGCCACATCCCCTCCCAGAGCAGCCACTTGTGTTTCGCCTCCCCTGGGAGCAAGGGAGAGGGGAGCCCTCCAGCCTGCCCCGTGTGTCCCCCAGGAGGGAGGGAGGGCGGGCAGGTGAACGCCAGAAAGGGCTAAATGCAACTGGCAGCTCAGGACTGAATTGGTACAGCGCCGATCTCCGGGTGGCAGGGTTGGCCATGCCTGAGCGTCTGCTTCCCCGCATCCTCCCATCACCTCCCGACACAGCTCCCTGTTGGGAAATGTGCTCACACGGCCGTCTCTGCTGTGCTCTGAGGGCCAGGCCAGGCTGCTCAGCTGGGGTATTTCATCTTTGCTGGTAGTATTGCCCCTGCTCCTTGCAGAGAAAGGCAACAGGGGGTTTGCAGGGAAGGCAAAGTGTATGTCCCGCAGCCTCACAGACAGGTGGGTGCTGGACGCACGGGGCTGGGGGGATGCCTCCCTGGAGCGGCTCTCATGGCACCTTGATGCAGCCATAGGTGCTGCTGTGGGTCCCCTCCAGGGTCTGGCTGCCCCCCGGCTCCCAGCTGGCCATTTGCAATTACTGCTGCCCTGGAGCCTTGGAGCCTCCTGCCCCAGGAGCAGGGGCTGTGAGGGGCTGCAGGTTAACTCAGTGCGACACAGAAAACCCCACAGCAGCAGCAGCAGCAGCAGCAGCAGCAGCGTCCCGCTGGGCACCCGCTTGCCTGGGGTGGTGTCTCTCAACTCACCAGCATTTTTGGGCTGAGGTCAGGATCCTCAAGGAGCTCTCAACTTTTTGGTTCCTGTGCTGGACCCCATCTTTTCACTGGTAGCCACTCCTGGCCACATCTGTCAGCTCCAACAAGCCGTCACCTGGCTGCTGGGATCAACATCAGGGTCTCAAATCCAGACATCTCCCAGAGGCAGGACAAGCCCAAGACAGCCAGCACCAGAAGGGGATGTGTACCAGAACTGGCATGGGGACCCCGCATGCCCCAAGCCAGGCAGAGAGGAGGATTTAAGCAGTTGAGGATGCCAAGGTCTCCTGCCCCAGAGTCAGGGGAGGCAGATTGCCATGGGGCTACGAAACCCCCACCCGCACAGCAGGGAGCTGGGCTGATGCAATCCTCCCCAGGGCTGAGCTGGGGCAATGGGCTCAGCACATGCTGGTCACCCCGTAGCTCAGTGCTTCATCCTGACGCATCCTCAAGAAAATGTGGGGTTGAGCCAGGGCAGGGCACTTCCGCACCAACAAAATACCCAGTACCCACATGGCTTCCGCATCTCCATTTATCCCTGCCCTCCATGACGTTACCCAGCACCACGCTCCAGTGCAGACCAGTGACCAGGGATACCCCCAAAGATACAGGGCCAAATCCAGCCCTGGCCCTGCCTGGCTGCAGGAATGCGGGGCAAAGCTGGAGATGGGAATGCAAAGAAGCAAAGGCAGAGCCTGGAGAGGGAAACATGCCTGGCACATGCAGCACATGGGAACCTGCCCAAGCATCCCAAAACCACCATGGAAGCACCAGACACCACAAGAAGGGACAGGTCTGGAAGCAGGAGGTTGGGTAGAGCTGTCCCTTTGCCCACTGTGCAGGAGCAGGAGCCCAGCACTGCTGGAGGGGGGACACAGCCTCCTGCACCCCGCGGCTGCCTGCAGTGCCGTGCCCCAGGGAAAGCCCACATCGCTCCCTGCTGCCAGGGCCCCTTGGTCCCAGGGGTGCTGTGGATGCCATGTCATGGGGACATTGCTTGCAGGAACAGCCAAGAGCAAAAGAAAAGACTTGGAGCTTGTCTGAGTTTGCATTTCGACCCCTCCTTTCCCAGCTTGGCCCCCGTGGGCTTCCCGTTGCACCTGGGTCAACCTGTCTCCAGTGTCTTTTGGTGATGGGGTGCCCTAGCCCTGGCAGCCACGGTTAGGACACTGAAAGTAGTTTGCTGGAGCTGTCCCTGCCCCATGCCGGGGAGGGCAGGGGCACAGGGCATGGTGGGACACATACCAGGCAGCTGCTGAGGTGTCCCACGCAGCCCCGGCACCCATGTCACCTCCCTGGGGCCACGGGGCGAGGGAAGGGGACGACTCCTGGAGCACCATCAGGGAGGACTTGCCGGGGTTACCCCCTTCCTGCTCCCCTGCCTGTCTGCTTGAAACCCTTCCCCTTTCTTTGCAAACCCGCCACATGGAGGAAGACAGGGAGGAAGGCTTTTCCCTCGCCTCCACATTTCGGTTCCCAAAAGCTGTGACTTCTCAGAGCAGGCGAGGGCTGAAGGCGGGTGGCCAGCACTTTGAAAAGCAGCGATCCGTCAACCCTTTTGGGAGAAGGAGAGGAGCTGTACAGCTTAAAAAATGAAGCTCAAAGGCTTTCCACGTGTTTAAATAGCCAGGGACCACAGGGCAACCACCCCATGGCAGGAGCAGCCCTGAAGCAACCCATCTCTACCAGCCATCGCAGGCTGGCAGTCCGCTCGCCCGGCCGTAGCGTCCCTGGCAGGCCGCCTTCCTGCCCTGCTTCCCTGCGCACATGCCTGCCTGAAGAGCAGGAGGAGGAGGAGGAAGATCACCCCACTTTTCTGAGCTCAGGGGACTCAGGGCTTTTGAAACCTCTCCACCACGCCACAGCAATCTGAAAAACTGCATGGTGCACAGCCAGGTCCCTAAGCCGCCTCTTCCACCCCAGTGCTGCTGCTGAGATGCACCCGACCACCCGCTCCAGGGTGGGGGGACCCTGGTGTATGGCTCTGCTTTACCCCATCTCCCTCCGCTGCCGCCCCTCCAGACCAACCCAGGTGGGCCTTGTGGACCTGGGACCCCATAGCTTTTGCAATGGGGCTTGGCTCCTTCGAGACACGTATCTCCTGGGTGGCAGGAACTGGCTGAGCTCCTTTGAGCTCCCCGTGCTGTCACCCCATCCCACTGCAGGCACATGAAAAAACCTTCCCTGGAGCAGGGGTGTCACTGCACAGGGAGGCACCCAGCAAGCCGGACAGCAGGTTCATGCTGCCGCAGCTAAACTTGGATTCCCAGAGGATGGGTTAAAAAGCCCCAGGCTGGCAGTTGAGCAATCACAGAGTTAGCTCCTCCGCCGACAGTTGCTTGGTGCTTCCCCCATGGAAATCTTTGCCCATGCTCCAAAGTGTGTGTGTCATTTCCCGTCTCTTCTGCTGATCCGTCAGACCCGAGGGCTCCCCTCCTGCACTGCCGGCATACAGGCAAAGGGCTGTAACCCTCTCCCAGTGGTTACTCCTGGCTGAGCCACCCTGAGCTGGTGTCAAACTGTTGCCGAACTGAAAAAAAAGCCTGCCTTCCAGCTATCGGCTGTCTCTGGGTTTGAAAATGAACATCTGCTGCTGGGGACCGAGGCTGCCCAAATGTGCCAGCAGCATCAGCACCTCTGCAGCTGCTCACAGGGGTCCCCACATGTCCCCCAAGTCTGCCCCTCCATGCATGAGAGCTTTGCAGCCCAAACTGGAGAGTGGGGGCAGCGGGCAGCAACGGGCATGTGCATAGTTGCGGGATGTACCAGCACGTCCCAGCTTGGCCCAGACCAGACCGATCCTTCCCTGGATCTGCTCTCTGAGCTGCCTGGAAAAGGTCTTTCACTGCTTCATTTTAAGCTGCAGTATTACCATTCGTCCCTTCCCAGTCCCAAACAGGCAGGCTCCCCTGCCTTGTGGTCCACCCGCAGTACCACCAGCTGCACAAACCATTTCCATCCATCAGCTGGCACGTCCCAGTTCCAGGGGTTCCTGTGAGCACTGGCTTCAGTATGAGCAGAGCAGAGGAGAGGGCTGGTGCCCAGGAGCGCTGGGCTGCTCCCGCAGCACTGAGCATACCCCACTGCCCCCAGCATGGCTGTGCCCCATTTTCAGATGCACACGCGGAGCAAGAGCAGTTTAGACTGAGGGATGTGTTACCACCCGCACACAGGGCAAGTATGAAGGTGGGATTCCCAATGCACCTGCGAATACCAGCCCCATCTGGAAGAAATGGTATTTCTCTTACAGCTCCAGCAGGTTCACAGAGCTCAGAGCTGACCTGAAGGTTTGCAGCAGCTCTGAACGGCAGGACGACACGTAGAAGCAGCGGAAAAAAACAGCAGCCAACTTGAGCAAAGTTTCCAAAGAAAGCCGCAGCTGTGCGTGCTGCTTCTGGAGTGAGAGCCAGAGGTGCCAGAGTCCCCTCCTTGCAGCAGCTCCCCATTGCAGAGATCTGTGTCAGCTCAGTGCCTGCACTGTGTCAACGACATCATGAGCTCTTTGCTATTTTTTCCCCCCTTTGCAGATGGAGATGCAGCTGGCTGGGGCCAGGGGAAGCCGACGCACTGGCTGCTTGGCTCTGAGAACTGAATTCCATAGGCGTTAAAGTCTCCAGAAATGCCCTATGGATTCAGTTCTGCAGCTGGGCAGCAAATAAGCCTCAAACCTTCAGGGAGCACGACTGTGAGCTGTTCCTGCAAGGAATGTGAAAACTTTGCTCCCACTCAGAGACCAGAGTAGGGATGGAGGTGAGTTACGGCCACCACAGCCTCCCTGCGTTCAGAGCTGCTCGAGGTAGCGGCTGTTTGCAACAGGCTTTCCCTTAAGGGAAAAAAAAGCCCAACTACAAAATGTTTTCTTCTGTCTGGAAGTGAAATGGCACTTGAGAAAATAAATACATTGCTGCCTCCTGATGTACTGCATGCAATTGTAAATCTCTGCTAAAAATACACATTGTCAGAACAACAGCCTGGGTGTGCCCAGCAATCTCCTGTTCAGAGTTCGGGCAGCAAAACCAAACAAAACTTTGGAGAAGATAAACAGGACAGGCTGGGTAAAGTTAAGGGTTATGCTTGCTCTGTCCTTGCCAGCCCCGGAGATGTCCCCAGCAGGGACAGGTATTTGGAGAAAGTTTTTGTGGAGGCAACAGGCTCTCTTCCCACCTATCCATCATGTACCTCTGGGAGACCTTGGCTGCCTGCCTTGAGTTTTGGAGACCTTTTCCACTATAACATGGTACAAAGCTGCCACCAGGAATTTATTGGCTGGAGGAGTGGCATTTAGGGTAAATTATGTAAGTCCTGGTAATTTATGTAGCATCTGATCATCATGATAGGGCAAACCATAGGGCTCCCCCTCACCTTGCCTAGAAGAGCTGGTTTGTGCCTGCTCCAGGATCTCACCTAAACCAGCTCCTTCCCAACATCCTTCCCATGGAAGGCAGCATCCAGCTCTGACAGCCCAGCTGTGCCTTGCACCAGCTATAGAGGATGGGGAAGAAACTGCTTCCAGCACCCCACCAGAGTGCTGCCCTGCCGGCATGAGGATCCAGTCCACAAACTTTGGGTTCACTGCTTAAGCCACTGCCCACAGGATCAGCAGCTGCTGGAAGGACAGGGAGCCCAATGCCAGCGCTGCAGCAAGGCTCCGCAGACACCTAACTGCACATCTCCACCTGTGCAGAATGCTCTGCTTAGCCAAAGAGGTTTGCCTTTTTTTTTTTTTTTTTTAAAAAAAAAAAAAAAAAAAAAAAGACAAGTATCTGCATTTTTGCTATACTGGATAACCAAGGGCCATCAGTCATTAGTGGAGGCCTTTTCTGGCCCAGTCAGTAAGTCCCACAGCTACCACTTGCGACGCAACCAAGGAACATCAGCTTGGTCTGAGGTTTGTGCAGCAGTTTTTCTGGTTCAGCCCTCTTGCAGGTTTATCTGGCAGCAGAGTTAACCCATGTCCAAGAAGCTCATTAGGGAAGGGGAAATCCAGGTAGTTGCTGAGACATTCTGGCAATTGCTTAAACAAACAAAAATTGTTGCATTAATTTTTAAAAAAATCCACTTGCTTTGACTTTATAGCAATTCAGAGCCACCAAGGGCCTCCAAATTCACCCTCATGGGCTCTCTCCTTTGCTAGGCAGATGGGGAGCACCCAGTTCCCTCCCGCATTAGAAGGCCTTTCTCTCACGTGGCATTATCAGAGGGGAGATACAGGGGGACAGATTAGGTCCCCTTTTTCTCCTGTATGCTCAGAAAGTTCCTGCTGGTACCCAAAGAGGAAGCTGTCAGGCTTCCCAAACTTGGGCAGGGCACGACACTGCCAAACAGAGCAAGCAGAATAACCCACCAGGGCTGGGCAAGAGCAAGTCAGAAGTCACCCCAACTCTGCAAAAAGGTGTCAGATCAGGTTGCAAGTTGTTCACAGGACAGACTGCTGTCACTTAGCTAAAAACCAGAAATAAAAGCATTTGCATTTGGGGGGGGGGGGGTTTATTGTTTATTTACAATCATTTAAAAGGTACAGAAGTTTGCAAGCAAGTCAGACCCAGCCCCTCACAATCCTCCAGGTTTCCAGCACAACTAGCTGAAGTCCACCCTTCCAAGAGACCAAGCTGTGGAAGTGCTGTGGTTCATAGAACCCCAGTAACCTTGCTGGAGAGCCAGCACCTCCAACCAGAAGCGAGTCAGACCCAGAGCAGGGTCTCAAGCAGCTATTTCCACAAGGACGTGTGGCCAGAACTGAGCACCAGGTTGCTAAGTGTAAGAGGATCGGGACACCAGGATCTTCAGCCAGCGTGTAGGGAAGTGCTGCATACAGGCATCACATGGTGATTAAGCACAATGGTATGGTCATAAGCAGCGGTGACAAGATATGCAGACAATTTCTCTTTACAGTGTTCAAGAACCCTTCTCTCCCCTGGGACTTGCACTGCCCCCAGCCTGGAGGAAATCCTGCTTTGATCTCCCTGAGTGCCAGGAAGGGAGACAGCTTCCAGGACCTTCCCTTGGACAAGGTAGGAAGAGGCCCATCTTCTAATCAAGGGCTGCTGTCTGGAAATCCCCCCACCTGACTGTGACCACTCAACCAACCCAGTGGAAAGCAAGCATTCTTTTCAAAACCTGGACCAAAGAGCTGATCCGACAGACAGTCAAGTGCCATGTGGTTTCTTCACAGGATGGGCATCGTGCATCAAACGGGGAAAAGCTGCCATAAGCTTGTGGAGGATGGGGAGCAGTTAAAAGCCAAAGGGAGTGGTAGCATCCATTGCTTGTGCTACTTGCCAGCTGCACGAAGAACAGCTGCCAACTGGCTCTCACAAGATCTCTGGACCATCTGTCCTTCAAGTGACTGATGACATCAACGTCTTAGTTTCTTTTTCTTCTTACGGTTCCGGTCTTCACTGCTGTCATCTGCCTCACTGGCACTGGGGGTCATAGACTGCTGGATGACTTTTTTTTCCACTGCATATTCCTGCTCTCCTACCTTGGGGTCTCCCTTGACCAAGAACTCCCCCTTCCGGTAGGTTATGGAGACGTTGGTCCGTGGGTAGGTACCATAAACCCTCCGGAGATCATCCTTCACAAATTCTGGGAGGTCTTTCTTTGGTCCAAACACCTTTCCAAGCTTCCCCCACTGAAGCTCCCCTCTCATTGTGAAGCCTTCTGGCCACGTGTCTCGATACGGATCTGACCTCTGGTAGGCGGCGTAGGGATTGTAGTTTGCATAGGGATTGTAGAGAGGGATCGGAACCACAGGAGGGAAGTGCCAGGTGTAGTACGGATGGTAGTAGGGATTGGAGGCACTGTAGAGACGATAATCCACCTGACCTCCCGCATAGTCAGGGTAGCCGTTCTGGTCCACCACAAAGGTGATGGGTCGGCTGTAGAAGTTGTGCACATGGATGGGAGGGAACATCACAGAGCCACTCATGCCTTCTGCTCTCCCAGTCCGCAGCGGTGGGTAGGTGTAGGCAGAAGGTGGGATCACAGTTGGGTAATACTCCCGCGGTACAAAGCCAGACTGGTACATGGTACACCAGCTGGAGTTTTACACAGGGGACATTTCTCCAGAGCTGTTGCTGAGTCTCAAAAGCTGTGAGAACAGGAGGGGAAGAGAAACTATTTACATTGGCTATATACATTCCAGAACCAGGGTGAATAAGGAGATACACCTAGCACGGTAAGCATACCAACTAATTAATAAAAGGAGCTCCCTGCATCTGCAGCTTGCAGCAGCAGTAACATACCAAAACCAAGCAGAGCTGCATTGCCAGCGACCGCCTGTTAGCTGCTCAGCAAAACTCATCATTTAACCCATCCAAACCTCAGAGTTACAAGGATGGGAACAAGCTGGCATAAAAACCACTGAGGGCAGAAGGTACAGCCTCACATCCTCGTGACATGGTTTTGCGCTGCTAGGAAGCAGCAAGACAGACTGCAAGAAGCTAGAGACCCTTAAGCAGGCACAAAAACGGGGAAGGCAAGCACAAATGAAAGAAGTTCAAAAATAAAGAAAGCAGGCAAAGAGAGGGAAGAGGACACAGCCCAGCCCAGCTGCAATCATTTCAGCTGCCAGCCTGCCTAGACAAGGAGATCTTAAATAAATAAAAAATTTTAAAAAAATAAATCGTCAACTGTCCTCGACTCTCTCCCCATCCTCCCAAAGCCCTGCTTCTATTTTCATAAGCAAACAAGAGCTGTGCCTACTATTTGTTTCTAGAGCAAAATCCAGGCGCATCTACATTTCCCCTGGCAAGTGCTCCTGTAAAGGCATCTCGGTTTGGTCTTACTAGTTATCATTCACACTTCAGTGTGCATTTACCTTAAGCAACTCTGACCCGCAGCTGAATTTGTTCCTAGCCTGCCATCACTGGATGATAACGATCCAAGCACTCTCCAGGGCATTAAGCAATGTCCTCCCATGACTCATTGTACTCTCCCCAAGGGCAGGAAAGGAAGCTGTACATAGCATGGGGTTTTTTAAAAAAGTTTGCTACCAGAGACAGGAAGAGACCACGCACAAAACTAAAGGCAGCAAGGCTTTTTTTCCATGGTGCTCAGATCCTGTAGGCTCTTTTTGCTTCAGCCTTAACTACAGAGTTGCCTCTCACACAGACATTGACCAAGAAGGTAAGATGAAACTCATCACTCATTCCAGTGCTTTCCTCCAGATTAAGAGGAAATTTGGCAGTCCTGTAAGAACATGCATGCCACAAGTAGTACTGGGTACTACACAATGGAGGTTTTTCTTTTTTCAACCAGCACAAGTTGTTCCTGTCCCTTGAGGTTCATAATCTGCATTAGCTCAAGCCTGCTTTTACCATGGGTACAGGGCTAGAAGTCTACCCCCTGTGCAGGGGAACAGGACTAGAGTATTTAGACAAGACCAGGCAGTACCCTTAAACAAGAGCTGTAGCCTAGGAGCCAAAGCCCATCATAACCAGCACCTCCCCAGACAGGAGGAAAGAAAAAAAGAAAAAAAAAATTCAACCTACTTCATTAAAGCCCTTACAAAAAAAGGGGTCAAACAACTTCAAGCCAAGTAAAGAAAGACCAAACAGCTTTGACTGAGGTCTCCCCAGCTCACTAGCAGGTGTTGGGAGGACAGCAAGCACCGTGATGTCTCCTGCATTTAGCCCAGCTTACAGCAGAGCATAGCTCAGGCAGTCACCAGAAAGGACAGGGCTGGGTGCCCCTCTGCGCTTGAGGGCTCCTAAACACCTCTTCCCGAGTTTGCCTGACCTCTCTGAAGAGGTTTAGAGCTGAGCCTCCTGCAGCAAGGAGCTCCACTGTACCCTGTTTGAGCACATTTCATTACACCTTTATTGAAATGAGACTATTCGTTAGTTTCCAAACACATTGCCCACCTAACTTAGAACAACCACAAAAATCCAGAGAGGTGTTGTATGTCAATGGCAGCACAAGGTGGGTAAATGGAATAAATGGTCTCTTCTTTAAAAAGTCTCCCTGCCTCTTTTAATCTAGTTTAACCCTGCATCCCTACTGAGATCCACAGGATCATTTCCATAGATCCGTCGCCTGCAGAGAGACCACATAGCTATCGCATCCTTTGAGTGAAACAAAGCAAGCCCGGCTTCCCCTCCTGCTGGATCACAGTGTGCTGCTTCATGCCACTTTGGGACAGCCCTGGGGAAGCTGTTCTCATCTACCTGATGACCAGCTCTTGCTCAAAAAACTGCAAATGTTCCATCTACCATCTGCTGCAGCACTCTGCATTTTGGCTGCCACACGGGCCTTCCCAGCAGCTGGGGCAGAAGGCAGCCCGAGCACAGCTATTAATTGCTTTGATTTTGCACTGGAAAATGATAAGGGGAACAAGCTGGTGGCTCAGCCAGGCAGGACAGCCCACAAGGGGAAGCAAACTGAAGAGATAAGAGGGGGAATGAGATGAGGATTAAGCAGTGCTGGGAGCACTCCAGGGCAGCATTGTCACATGCCCGAGCACAGAAGTGAAGACATTTCCCTGGAAGCAGATCACCCGGGAAGAGGGTGTTGACAGCCAACGCAGCGTAGACAATACTTCACAGCCCCAGAGGAAGTTTGCAAACCCATCAGAGCAAGCCTTGGCTCCGTGGCTGGGGCTGTCGCTGGCTTTGCCTTTCCTGGGCTCCACTGCACGGCTGCCTGGCACTGCCCTGTCCCTGCCTGCTCCCCAGCACAGAGCTTTCCCCCGGTGCCTGAGCATCACAGCTCTCAGGACTGCCCCGACGCTGGCTTACCTTCACAAGCACAAGGGCCCAAATCCCAGCTCCTGGCTGCTCTGAATCACTAGGTGTGCTGCAGCAACGTTTCAGCATGCAGGAGGCACAACGCTCCTGCCCTGCCCCTCCAGGGCTGCAGCCTTGTGCTCCCAGAGGCTGACAACATGGCTTGCCCCACCATTACACCAGTGTCTGTTGTTCATATTGACCTTCAGGTTGCTCCAGTGTCCAGAGACCGGTTTTGGAAGACCACAGTTGGAGCAAAGCCCTGCTAGACTCTGCAAGGCTGAGTGAGGGTATGACAAATCCATATGGGAGAAGAGAGGGCTTTGAACGCACCAGTACCAGCTCGCCTGACCCTGTCCCTTGCTTCAGGGAAAATGAGGTTTGCCAGGACAGTGATTTTCTGTTAGGCCATTTGATGGCCAAAAGGCATCAAAAGTCAGATGCTTAAGAAAACCATCCCCCAAACACCAACATTACCTAGTGGTTCCCCTTGAGGAAAGGGTCCAACCCTCAGTCTCTTCTCTTTTCCCCCTCCCTCTTCACCTGCTCCTACTTCTGTTTCTCCAGTGCCAGCAGCCAGAGGCTGCCCTGGCTTTAGAAGTAACCATCCAACAGCCTCCAGCTCTCTCTCCAGTTCTTCAGGAGCAACTGTAGGACCAGAAGGGGAGAGGGGATCCTGGCTGACCTGTCTCTTCAGGCTCCCATCCACTTTCTTCCCCTGCTCCAATTTCAAGTTCTGCTATGCATTGGGAAAAATCACCACATCCATTGCCTGGCACCTGGATGTCCTGAGCTGGAAAGGGCAAAACAGTCCTTAAAGCCTGAGCTGAGCTCTGCTAAATGCCACTGACGGCCATCAATATCCACCAGCTCCTTGGTGGCACAGACTGAAAGGGCAGGTACCATGCTGTCTGTGTCTGGGGGTGAAGCCTCCCCAGCTAGGGCACTGGGAGCTGTGGTTGCCAGCAGGGAGCAACAAGGGACCAACCCAGCCTCTTCCTTCAAGTCTTTCCAGCAATTTTGACCTTGCTGGAAAAGGGTTCAATCCCATTTGGCTGGAGCTGAATGAGAAGCCAGGCACAAAAAAAGATCTCCCAAGAAGGTCATAGCCAGATGAAATGAGATCGTCCTCTCTGCTTGGTGAGAACACAATACTTCAGACTCTTCCCAGGCTTGCCAGAGCTGACTCCAGCAATTCCCTTACCCACCACCCAGCCATCTGGCCAGGCCCCTCCCTCCTCACACATCTTGGTGCAGGTCAAGGAGACTGACACCACAGCTCCCAAAATACTTGATCTGCCAAGCAAAGCGTGCTTCAGCACCAGCTGACCCAGAGTTGCTATGGAGCAATCAAGCAATGTTTGCAATACAAAACCAGAGAGTACACTTGATAGCTCAAGTACAGAGAAGATTTTGTTCCACCACTGTTACACAGTTACTGCAGGTAATGTACAGGATAAATTCACCACTAGTTAATACAGAAGTGTCCAAGGTCGGTAGGGCTGTTCTAGTATCAAAACCAGCAGCAATTACTTCCTAGCATTACAGGAGAGCATGGTTTTGCTGGACATGCCTCACAGTGGTAGAGCTTTACTGTCACCCAAGCTAGCTTTGAATTTGGGGAGCTTTCTGTTTAGGTAGCCATGGAGCACAAAAACCATGGTGAGCTGCAGAAAACAGAGGAAAGTGTAAATATTCAAGTCCATGCCAGACTGCACATTCTCTAAGAGAGAGATTAAAGTGAGCGTGACTTTTGCATGGGCACAGACCAACATACAAGGTGTGCCATAGTATCCAACAGGTGAAGCTTCATACGAGTATCTTGCATGACTGGCGAGTTTTGTTCCACCAAGACAAAGAGTTCAAAGAGTGTCACCAAGTCTTCCCTCCACCTGAAGCAGCAACCAAAGTTAGCTGGGTGCTCAGGTCAGGACGGCAGTTTGAACAGGTTTAGATCCTTCCTCGGGGAGCATCCTGAAAGCCAACATAACTGTAGAGACATTCAGCCCACAGGAGAGGACATGGCCATCTATTTCACTCTAAGTCTCAACCAAGACTATTCTTGCCTCATGTGATCAGCTCCCAAATGAACAGAACGGGGAGATCCCATTAGGTTACCTTTTCCTCTCCACTGTTCCAGCACCCGAGCTTTCAGATTCTTCTTTCTGGCTTTCTTCCTGCCCTGTTCTTCTCCCCACCCCGCAAAAACCACACATCTGTTGCCATTGCTCTGTAGCAACTCCCAAGGGTACAGGGATGAATACTGCAAAAGCAACATTTTCCCCTAACCAAGAGGACGAAGAGTCATGAGCTATTTCCAGTTAGTCTCCCCATTTTGAGCAGACTCTGCAAAACTGTTGCCATCTGACAAAGCTTTGGCAAACACCTCCTTGGCAGAAAGAAAAAAAAACAACCAAAAAAACCACACCAAAAAAGCCACACAAAAAACCCCACCCCACACCAAACCAAAACTTCAAGGACTGTTCTGGAAGTGAGAGGTTAAAGCCAAACCTGCTCAAACCTAAGGTTTGTCCTCCACACTCTGGTGTCAGTCCCACACACTTATCCAGCATCCTAGTAGCTGGAGACAGTGCATGGGAGAGCATTACAACAAAGAAGTTTCTTATTTTCCCTTGTCACTTCCACGTGTCTCCCCGCCCATTGCCAACATAAGACTGTGCTCTGTTTGAGGTCTTTGAAGAAAGACTCACCCAGGAGAAGACTCCCAAGTACTCCTTGGGAAGGTGGGAGAGCAGCACAGAAAGCCATGCAGTGCAACACAATAGCTTTGCTCCTCCATCAGCAGTACTGATCTGTAGGACAGGGCACTTGGCTGCCTTCCTAAAAGGGATGCTCTTGCTCAGCCAGACATGCCCTGGCAGCAACGCAGGAATTCAAGGGAAGTGCAATAGTTTGTTACAGTCTGGGTCCTTTCGGGCCTTTTCACCTAGGGGAGCAGTTTCTCACACCAGTGCTGCTTAATCATGGAAGCACTTTTGGATTTTGCACACACCCTCTCTTCCCCCACCCGAAGGTAAAACAGCACCACAGGTTTTTGCTGCACTCTCCAAGAGAAAAGCAAACCCATACTGTCCCAGAAAAGAGTGTTAAATACTTCCACAAGGGGTTACATCATGCCAAGTACACCCAGGTGCCACACGGCAGTAGCTGATGAACAGCAGTACAAACCAGGGCTGCAGAGAACAGGTCTTGCCTCCCATTTGGCAGGCAAAGCCCAGCACAACCTGAGGGGAGGGTTGACTTCTTGGAAGAGACAAGCTCTCATAGCATCTAGAAAGGGAGAAAGATGCTGTGTGGTGGGCTGAGATGAAGTGAGGCCATCTCTGTCCCTGTCCTGCATACACACTGCACCCCTGTGGCCTCTCCAGTGGCACAGAGCACAGCCTGGATGAGGCTCTGCCAGCTCCCATGCCCAGGTGGCACAGCGGGCCAGCTCAGGAGGAGCTCCCTGCTTCAGACTTGCACCCCAAGTGCTACCATGGTCACAGTTTTCTGCATGCAATTCAATTTCTGTAAAGCACAGTGCAGGTATCAATAACCTGCTTCCTGCAGGCACAGCTGGCACTGCGTACTGGGCAGCTATTACACACCAGTGTCTCCTTACACCGATCCTCTCAGATACTTCTAGATGGAAAGTTTGGCGAGGCAGGAGAACACACAGACTCTGCTTCTCAGAAAAGGGGTGAGGCTATTTGCCATGCTGCCTTGTGCTGTCTAGTAGTAACGTGTAAAGGAAGACAACTGATACTGAAAGCAGCTTGAAAACAGCCCACAAAGGAAAAAAAAAAGTTTGCAGAGAAGAGCAGGTACTTCGAATGAAAGCTTAATGATTCCCAAAGAGCAGTAAAACTACAAGGTGGAAAGGGTTTGAGAGAGATTAGAAGTGTGACACATTATTAGTAGAAATAGGAGAAACCCACCAATCCAGACAGTTTTGTACATTTGTAGTAAAAGGAGCTATTTTGGCGAGATCAAAGCAAGAAGCAGCACAGGGCAGGAGACATGGAGATGGCTGGCAGCCCACCTCCCCCCCCCCCCCCCCCCCCCCCACCCCGGCCAC
>VFFE01007570.1:643-147064 GCA_008921705.1 Burhinus oedicnemus
TTTATTTTTTTTTTTTTTTTTTTTTTTTTACATCAGGGAATAAGAGCAGAATGCAAAGAAGCTGTTTTAACAGATTGGAAATTATGAGCATTTTAAACTGTGTAATAGGACTTTGTGCAACTACAACTAGCAGTCTTAACAGCTCAAACTCTCCCAGCTTTGAACACTGAAAATGCTGTTAAATTATTAAGCTTAGTCTCCACTGGCAAGGACATTCAGTGTCTGAAACCTTACCAAACCTCAAGGCAGTTGACAGCAGATCATATAATGAACAGAACAAAGATAAATTAGGACTTTTTAAAAAAAATATCATTCTTCAGTTCATCTCTCAAACTGAGAAATTTAAAAACAGCAGCTATGAAACTTGAGCCAAAATGAAAACTTTTTAAATTTCTCTTGTAGAAGCAAATGATAACAATTATCACTTCAGGCTGAACGAAAACGTATCAAATGTATTTCAAGTATTTTAATCCCTCATGAAATGAAGTGCAAAGCACAGACAGCATTCAAAATGCAGGGAAGGAAGTAAAGAATGTAGTGCTTGTTTTATACAAAGGCTCAGTGGTTAAATATAAATTGAGCCAGAGGCAGACAGGGGGAGAAAGATGGATGGACTGGAGGTCAGGGCATTCATCTGGGACTTATAATACCAGGGCACCAGTTCCTGCCCCAATAACCTTTTAGGTATGAAGACAAGTGGCATTGACAGGAGCATCCTTATACTACACAGCCTGGTGTTTAGGCACTCCGGGGAAGTAAGAAATGTAGGTTCATATCCACTCTGGTTATGACAGGAATAAGAACCGGGTTTCACATATTCGAGGATTGCTTTAATCTCTAGACTTTGGGAAAAACATGGGAACATGAGCAGTGATACTTCCTTCTCTGTCATGGTTTCATGCATGCAAACCACACGTTTTTCAGTATAACCTGTTCTGCTGGTTCAAAAGCGAAAATGTTAACTTTATGTATGGACTTTGCAAAATGGAAAATATTTATGGTTGTTGTAGACAGAAGCAGTGAAACTTTCAGACTGTGATAATGAAGAAACCTTGATGGTATGTACACCAGCTTCTGAGAGTCTGCTAAAAAGGAAAAAAAACCCAACAGGTGCAGGTGGGGGAAGATTATGCCAGTTGAATTTGGGCCTACTTTTAAAATATTGGATTTCTGCAAAATCAAGTGAGAAAATGTTTCATTCACACAGAAGAAAAATATGGTTTACCTAGTTTCCTGAGTGAGTGATGGAGACCCTACACCATATTACATCACATCTCCAACCCTGTCGAAAGCTTCCCCCCACTCAGCACCCTGTTCCTGCCGTGGGACCTCAGTGTGGTCTCCGTGAGCTGCCGCTGTTCCTCTTGGCTCTTTGCACTCATGACTGGGAATAACTTGGAGTAGCAGCTTAAAACACTGCCACTCGACTGCCAAGAAGCAGCCTGTGAATCTCAGTCATGTTGCATTTTCTACACTCACAGCTAGTCAAGGTCAAGATGTCCTAAATATTTACTGGAGATCACTGATGAATGGAGAGCTGTTCAGACATGCTGAATTGCAGATAGCTACTTTAACTGACTTAATTAGAACATGTTCAGTATAAATGCTGCGTGAAGATGAATTTTGCTTCTGCTAGCAGCTAAGTGGTCTTTATCTAGAGGCTAAATAGGTTGGAAAAAAAATTAAGGTATGGACAAACTTCAAATAAATCATAAAAGGAAGGTGAATAAATGGAGAACTGAGTGCAAGATTGAAATACGTATGGTGTTTCGACAGTATACATATATACTGTGCACTCCTATGGTAGTGTCAATTTTCCAGGTCAAGCGGAAAGAGTTATGAGAGAGTTTGACCCAGTTATTGCTGAGACCCTCTGAGGCAATTCAGTATTGGATTACTGCTAGTAAAGGGCATGCAGAACAAAATACAATCTTTCTGCTAATTGCTGTGAGCCTGCAAAAGCAATTTTTTTACCATAATAAAGAAAGCCAAGTGTTATTCAGGACTTTTGGATTCTACTCAAGAACTGTCACCAATAGCAGATGCCAGTAATAAATACAAACGCATTTCCAGAAATGCAATAAATATGGAGGTACACTCTGTTTTTCCCATCAGATCTATTTTAGAATAGGATGTATACTGTAAACAAAAGGAAATAGAGTATTTCAATGTTCTTCAAAGACACACCTGGATTTTATCAATCAGTTTTAAATGTCTTTTTGTTGTTTCTTTTCCTCCCACTCACTCAGATAACACAAATCCCTGACAACAACACCCCCCACAGCCACCCCCACCCCCAAATAAGCAGAGTGCCAAAAGGGGTACGGAGGATCTTTGTTCTGAATGGTGCTGCAATGGTTTCCTTTTGTTTCTTTGTAGAATACAGAAAGATGTATCCTTTGTTAGAGCAGCAGGGTGCCATTTCCCTGCATCCCTAAATTTTTATGGAGACCACTTCTGTCTTTTATGTTTTGTCACTGCAGGAGAAGCTGCCCTATCTGAGTTCTTCCTTCCAGAAAGAAAGGCACTGTGCCCTGTAGCAAATTATTACATGGGAAGATCCTGTTTTGAATGCAGACTTCCTCTTTTATGACAAATTATTCCTGTCTACTCTACCAAGGACACAGAAATGCTGGAGAGACACTTGATAGTATTCGTCTCACCTAACCTGAGGCATCTGCCAGGTAGATGTCTCCAGCTGAGCTAGACTAGGGTTCCCTTCCTAGACTAATGGATAGAAACATGCATTTCTAGTTCGTGAGTCATCATCTGATCTGGTTTGGATGATTACCTTAGGACAAGATGAATCACAAGGGAGAAGGGCTCATTTCTCTCTGCTGATAAGGAAAAAGTGGGTAGGAGAATAGCTCTGGTGGATACATCTCCTTTGTAGATGCCTACATTTAGGTGAGGTGGATTGAACCTTCTGAATCAGAAAGATCAGGAATTACTGTCTGGCACTAATTCCATAAAATATCAACGACAGCATACTTTCCTGAGACCATTTAGACAGTTTGGCAGTGGTTGCTGAGGTTCTGTCAAAAATTTTCTGGCGGGGTAAGGCTCTGCTTTCTTTGTGAGTATTACTCCAAACAGAAGAAGAATTAACATACTAAACAACCTTCCAGGAAAAAAAAGGGTTATTTCTCTAGTGCTGTGGTTGATCTATTGTTTTGTGATTTTAAGGAAATCTTGAAGCTTAAATGCTGCAATGAAAACCTACAAGAATATTGCACCAATAAAAAACACACAAAAAAATTAATTTATGTAGCCTTATTCCCAAAAGTCTAGCTATACCTCTCGAATCATTAGTGCAGAAGAAAACATTACAATTTTTCCTTGCTCTGTCTTAAAGACTGTCATTTTTATGTAATTCTATTACTGGGTTCTACAAATTGCTGCTCCTTACTTTAAACACCAAGTTAATTAGAAGGCCTTGTAGCTTTTGTGAAAAATGCAGGATTAAAATATTGCAGGAGGTCCTGTGTCAGCTGCAAGGCACCTGGGAATTTTGAATGAAACACGGTAATTCCGCCCACCTCACTGTTTAGACCAGCTAAGCTTCTGGGAAACAGCCACTTGACCAACTGAGGGCAGGTACCAGCAGTGTTACTCAAGTATTAGCTGAGTATTAACCATCCATTAACAAAAAGGGTAAACCAGAACTGCATGACCAGCCAGCACTCAGAGAGATCAAGAGGGTGTGATCCAAACAGCACGATTCGAAAAGCTCTTTTCTACTCTCCGAACATATGCATGGAGGGAAATATCGCTCCTCGGTTCCCGTACCTCACTGGGGAAGGACTGTGAGACCACACGCAAACCTGGTGGCCCTGAAAACTGTATGGTCCAAGGAAAGAGTTCTAATTCAGCTTGCTATAACATAACATAATTTACTGAAGTAGTCACCATTCGGAGCACAGCATTTAGATTTGTGGCTCTCGGTAAATTCTGCAATGGCTGCAAAACTGAGCTGGGAGTAGGAAATGCAGGGATCTGTGAGAGCATATTAATGCAGAGGGGAAGTCAGTACTAGGGAAAACATGTTATTTCTAAATGTACAGCTTTCATGTACATTCAAGGACATCAAAGACTTATCTCTGATTCTGAAAACATTGGGATTAAAATAAGTGAGCTAAATTATTACTTTTGGTATTAATCGTAATAATACAAAAAAGGAGACAAATCCCTCTGTTCTAAATTTATTGAGCTGTCTTTGAAAAGATGTTTGTGTGCTTAGTAAATCAAATGTATTCCATTTTCTCATCAATTTTGCTTCTGGTTTTTGCCCACTTGTTTTCTTTAAGAAAAATTCTGGCATTCGTATTTAAAATCATGTAGCTAACTGTATCCAGCTGATACAAATGCTTTTGATTTGCTTGTGATAAATTCACTGATGATGTAGGACACCCAGATATTAGATGAGAAAACCATTTTCATTCTTTGTATAAAGAAGTTACCATACAAAGTATTTTTAATGAGGCATTGTCCGCCTGTAAACAGACCCTTAGATGAAGCTTCATTAAAAGACACTGTAACAATTAAAGACCCTACTACACTAGAAGAACTTTGCAGAATTGTGAAGCTAATACTGAAAGACAGTGAAACTGAAGTTTCAGTCCCATACGTAGCCCTAACTGTTATTAACCCCAGGGAGCCTGTCCCTCAAAAACTCCTCCCAGCGAACCATCCTTGGCCAACCAAATGCAACACCTCTTCCAAGTGACAAGTGCCTACCACAAAATGCCATCTCCCCCAATTTAAATGAAGAGGTACAGGCTGCTTTGTACCAGACAAATATGGGATACTAGCCGAGCACAAGGGTATCTCCGTTTCTACATGACGCTTGTTGACAGTGCAGCTCTTCTCCTGTTTTGGCTGTTGCATGTACGTTCAGAGCCCCCCTTCCAACACACATGCATTCAACTCACCTCTGTTTAATCCTTCCACATATCCCCTTCCCCCTCCCTCATCCACTTCCTGAAAAACCTTAAATATATACTCTGAGCCTGTGAACTCTGATACTACGCCTCCGTCACTCACTCATATAAGTTAAATGAAGTATGAATAGAAGGTAAGTGGGAGGTAATAGGATGGAATTAATGTCGTTTTGGAGGATTTTGATTTCCAGGCATCAGGCCTGTGTTTCAGTCTCTAATGCCCTGAAAATAAGAGGTCCTGGGTGGACACAAATGTTATGTTACTGCTTAAGACAAAGACAGCAGGAAGACATATTACTATTAAATGCTTTATCGATTCATTTAATAGATAAAACAATTCAACTGTTTCTCAGTTCTGAAAAAGCCATACAACACATCCCATCTGATCCTGATTTATTGGTATTCATCCTTCCCAATATGTGTGGAGTCCTTTTGGCAGGGGCTGGCGTTCTCTCATCTGTTGTATCCTGATACACATCTGCTCACAAGTGTCACATGTAGGTCAGGCACAGCCAGAGCCACAGACAAATGGTACGAAGGCAGATGGTTACCCACTGCATTCTGGGCAAGATTTTGGCTGAACAAGGTAATCACTTGCTCTCCTTTCAAACATATTCCTCATTTCTCTAAAGTTTTTTCCAACTTTTTTTTAAAAAATTGTGGTAAAATCTGGACAAGGAAGATTTTCTCTACTGCATGCTGCAACTTATCATTGCCAACAACCTTTGTTATTTGCCAGAGCTTTAGCAGCATCATATAATTTAGCTATAAATTGTTCACATATCGCTCTTCAGAGAGGTCATAAAGGGGGCTATTTTTTGATAAAGAAGAATTGGATGGAACCCTTCCACCCTGATCTCTAGTGTAAATGTTAAACCCATCACTCACACCTAATCCAAAATTAATAACATAGTCTAGCAATACCACTGCTGGAGTTTGCCTCTCTGTTGCTTCCCATATTTTATTATCTTGACAACTTTTTTTCACAGCAACAGAAGAGTTTACCCCAAAACATCGGGTCATGCTTCTATTTTTAAATGCAGAACAAGAGTTGTGGCTAAATGTACTAATTTGAAATTACTCAATAACCTGAATATGAAGGTAGTTTTATTTCAATTAGGCTGCTGCTTGAGGTTTTGGTATTTTGGGATTTATTTTCAGTGTCTACGTGATATGTTTAACAATATTAACGATGAGCTGATAATTATATCTTGGGCTATTGTGTGATTTCTAAAATGTGATGGGTGTTTACCCTGTAAATCTTGAGTACAATTCTGCATCAACTAGCGATTATTTAGCTTCATGAAAGGCTACTACAATTAAATGATCAATCATATGTGAAGATTAATGCTAGTTTCATGGTCATTGTCCTTTTCTCCAGAGTCATCTATGCTAAATGAATAAACTGGTAGAAAATAATTTCCCCTCACCCCTTATAAAACTCACTTCAATTTTGTTGAGATGTGATGTGCTATTGAAATAATATTTCAGATGAATATTTATAGGCATTTCCGTTCTGTACACATACATTGATTGGGTTCATCTGCACTGTGCAGACACGCACATTTCTTGTTGGCTAATGATAATAGTAGTTATAATAGCAATACTAATACTGCTCTTCTCTGTAAGACATGTTAATATCTCTGGGTGAAAAGTGCCATAGAAGAAGTAGGTAATATATAGTTACATCATATATATTACATCATATAGGTTACTATGCTGTTATATGATGTAATAACATCATATAAAACAATGTTGTAAACACTTTTTATATGGTGTTATTACAACAATAGCAATATCTTATTTCAATAATTTTTCAAAATTTGGCCTTCTTAATACAGTAATAATCTGAATATTTTTTGCACTTTCTTTGGTTTAAATGCATAGAGCCCGAAATGTGCAGAGAAGTCAGATTTATATGAGAAGATGCCATTATTTACACGTCCATTTCTTTTCCCATTCAGAGCATGAGTGCACATGATTGGACTCAAGCCTTAGATTTTCAGATTTCAAAGCCATGTGATGACAGTAGGTACAGTTCAGCCAAAATTCATACTTACTTCGTTGCCATTTTGCCTATGTAACATGTGCAGTACCTGTGC
Organism: Burhinus oedicnemus; assembly: GCA_008921705.1. Taxonomy (NCBI): domain Eukaryota; kingdom Metazoa; phylum Chordata; class Aves; order Charadriiformes; family Burhinidae; genus Burhinus; species Burhinus oedicnemus. Next base: position 7,686 of record VFFE01007570.1, read on the forward strand.
CCCGCACTAGTTCCAGTTACTTTGATGTGATGGATATTATCTGCAACTTTTGCACTGCTACTAGGTTTCAGGAGATGTGCTATTTAATTGGCATGATTAGGACTCCATCTGATTGTATTACTCAAGAAAAGCCATCCTCCTACTTAACATCAGTACACAGCTACCCACCCCTTTAAAAAAAAGTCTTCTCCAGTGAAGTATCCCAAATTGGTAAACACTAGTTGAAAAGATGCCCATCTGCTCTATGAATGCCCCTGCTAACAGTCAGTATTTGTAAATACTGCAAATGGTATTTTTAATATGTTGCAATCACATTGTGAAATCAGTTATTTTGTGAAATGGTTGTTTTCTAATATGACTGCAACACATACATAATTGGACTCTCTCAGAGGAGACAAACTGACAGGACACATACTGAGAAAACTGAAAGGTCTGTGTACGACTCCAGATTTCCTGGTGAACTAAAATGATTGAAAAAGTGTTCTTTTTTCTTTCTTTTGGCAGTTTATTCAGAATGATGAGACATTTGCTATCCAAAGCCAAATGGCTTCTGCTTAACGATGGCAGAAACACAGGAAAAAAGTATTTGCCTCATTGAAGCCTACAGGATTTTTTCAATGGGTGAGAAATCAGTCAGGAATTTCTGAGGGGCACAGAGGATCACAGGTTACAGAGGAGTGGAAACTATGCTCGGGATGACCAGACATTGCATGTGCACTTATGGAATAAAGCATGAAGAAATTCAGTGCCATGTGGGAACCTTTGCAAGGTTCAAGAGCAAGGAGACAATATATAAAGGACACATGTGCACAGATTGAGAGCAACCCTGAGGAGAGGGAGTTGGGGGTGTTGGTGGATGAGAAGCTCAACATGAGTCAGCAATATGCACTTGCAGCCCAGAAGGCCAACCGCATCCTGGGCTGCATCAAAAGAAGCGTGGCCAGCAGGTCGAGGGAGGAGATTCTGCCCCTCTACTCCGCTCTGGTGAGACCCCACCTGGAGTACTGTGTCCAGCTCTGGAGCCCCCAGCATAAGAAGGACATGGACCTGTTGGAGCGGATCCAGAGGAGGGCCACGAAGATGGTCAGAGGGTTAGAGCACCTCTCCTATGAAGACAGGCTGAGAGAGTTGGGGTTGTTCAGCCTGGAGAAGAGAAGGCTCCGGGGACACCTTATAGCAGCTTTCTGTATCTGAAAGGGGCCTACAAGAAAGCTGGAGAGAGACTTCTTATAAGGGCATGGAGTGATAGGATGAGGGTTAATGGCTTCAAACTGGAAGAGGATAGATTCAGATTAGATCTCAGGAAGAACTTTTTCACTCTGAGAGTGGTGAGGCACTGGAGCAGGTTGCCCAGGGAAGCTGCGGAGGCCCCATTCCTGGAAGTGTTCAAGGCCAGGCTGGATGGGGCTTTGAGCAATCTAGTCTAGTGGGAGGTGTCCTTGCCCATGGCAGGGGGGTTGGAACTACATGATCTTTAAGGTCCCTTGCAAACTAAACTATTCTATGATTCTAGGATTCTATGAACGGAGCAAAAAAGCACAGAAATTATCTGTTTTCCACCTAGCTGGAAAACAGGGAAATTATTTTATCCTTTTTTTCACTGTGTTTTTGTGCGAATGCCTGTACGTTCTGCACGCAGCAGATGCACAAAGGCAATTGCATGCCAGGTGTATGTGTATGACTCCAACGTCCTGACTTACCAGCTGTCCAGACTGAGGACCTGGCTGGAAGGCGCCATCGGGTCCGTTTAGGTGTTAGGTGCTGGGGTCTCATCCTGACACAGCACCAATGTGTTGTCAAAGGCACTCCTCCGTCCTTCCATTTGGATGCAGACGGATTTCACTTTTTCATCAACTTGTGGGGAGTGCTGCTATCTAAGCAAGTTGCCAGTTAACTGGTGTTTCCCTGGGACAGATTGCAATCCTGCCCATTCTCTTGGGACTCAGAAGGATTCTCCAGGAAGAACAGATCCCATTTACAATTTTGTCCAATGACAAAAAGAGGGCAGTGGGCTTTCTGTGCCTGAGGTCTGAGGATATGCTAACTGGGGACAGCAGGACACTGCATCAGACCTGCTGTGGACTCACAGGAAAAGTTGGGGCAAAGTAACAGTTCACTAAATTGTTAGTGCTTCCACTTCCAAAGATGAGCAAAAGATTAACAACTGTGTTTGTGAAGTGCTTTGAAATCTATAGATTAATTTCGTGTGCCTAAACTCATGTGCAGTGCTAAAGACTATTATTGTCTTCTGAAATTAGAAACACCTTCCAAACAATTTCAAACCCTTCTCCCACATAGTCAAATAAAGGAAATTAATCTTGTCCACAATTAACTTTCTATTCTCATTTCTCAAACTGCTCCGTCTGCTACTTCATCTGACCTGTTCCTACACTTCACTGATCAAATGCAGCTGCGAGCTTATCCATCATCTTACAGCATAATGAAGTGTAAACATTTTCTGCATCAATCTATCATGTGAGCCATAATTTGGAGTTCAAAAGATTGCATCCAAGACTATTTTAAGCTTTAATCACAACCATGCTGAATGACAGGCTACTTGCCTTTAGCAAATATGTTTGCCCCTTGCTGCTGGACACTCTCAAGGAGTCCAGAAATTCTGTAATTTGAATAAATACCTGGAAGCGACCAGAATTTAAAAACAAAACAAAACAAACAACAACCAAAAAAAAAACAAACACAAAAAACAAAACAACAAAACAAAATTGTTTTTCCAACGTGACCTTGTTTAATAGCTACCCTTAACGTCTGGATTGCTATTTGAGGTGAGTACAAGGGAAAACATGATAGCAAAATGATCTCATTGACCAGAAAGCAGATGCTGGAAGCAGAGATGCAAGACCAAAGATGATTATACCAGGGGTATTGCCTGTATCCTTCAATTTTGCCTCATATAGCCCATTGTTACATAAAGACTATTTTAAAACATCCTGCAAAAAAGCAATCATACGCCATTTCATGTATAGTGCTGAAGTAATCAAGCAGCAATATAGCACTGGTACACTAAAGCCAAAACCCAACATCATTGGTTTTCAATACTGTTGTCAGATAATATTAATAGTAACTGACTCTAGCATCTGGTCCTCAGGAAGGAAAAACGATCTTTCTCCAATAGTCCTCACACCCATAGTGTGTAATATTAAATTCAGAATGGCCAAATTATAAAATGTGTTACAAACAGCAAGGGGCAGGGTGGACACTGAGGAATGCAGGGAAAGCAAGAGGAGGACAAAGGAAAGCACAGGTCCAGCAGCTCGCAAGAGAGAAGGGCAACAGTGGCCAAAGTATTCAACAGCCTCAGTAATCACAAAACGAGGTCGATTAGGACTAGATACTTATCACAATTTTAATAAGGGAATAGAAATGCTGGATCAACTTGCAAAAGAGGAGACTAAACAACATTTAGATAAGTAGAATTATTCAAACTGGTAACACCCAGTGAAACATACTGGAGAACTCGCAGAGCTTGCTGAAGCAATTTCTAATTCTCTAACAATTATCCTCAAGAGCTTATGGGATGTCTCAGAGAAGTGTAGAATGGCAAATACGGCACATGTTTATAAAAGGTGGGGAAGAGTCTGAGGAGCTAGAGCTCAGGGAATGTAACTTTGGTGCTTAGAGCAAATTATTAAGCAAACGCCACCAAAGCACCTAAAGGGTAATACAATGATTGAAAACCAGCAATTGTGGGGTTATCAAGAAGAATCATGTCAAACCAATCTAATTTCAGCCTTTGACTAAATAATTGGCCTAGGGGATAACAACAAACATGATTTGCTTTGACTTTCATATGGCTTTTCACACTGCTCTTCGTGGCATTCCCCTAAGCAAAAATGAAGATAGGTAGGACAGGATTCAGCTTCAGATTTGTGCACAGAAACATCTCGTTTACCATGTAGGTGTCTACATGTAACCTAACCATCTAAGCTTCCTTTGTAGGGAGGAGATCTAGGGCTCAATGCAGTTGCCCACATAAAGGCGTCTAGTATTATCTGAGGTGCCTCCTGGCTGACCTTCAGCTACCACTTCAAAGGGCAGTGGACCTCCCATAGGTCCTATGTCAGATCTGCCAGCTCTGTATGGCTGCCCTGAGGGCATCACTGTACACCTACTTCTGGACAGAGCCATTAAGCAATACAACGAAGGGAGCCTGGAGACAAATTCACCTTACCACTCACTGCCCACCTGAGGATGAGCAGAACAGCTCTCCAGGCTCCACCCACGGTAACAGCAGCTTAGACACCTAGCTCATAGGTAGATGCATACACTGAGGGAAAACACGCTTAGACTTTGGGTTTTTTAGTCGAACTGAGTTGTATGTCAAATAATGTTTGGTGGGGATTTAGCTTAGGTTTGGTCATGTTAAGCAACTTGTAGGATAGAATAGAAAACACTTTTTCCACCATTCATAGGTGACAGCAAGCTGGTAAGGGGTGCAAGTACTTTGGAGGAGAGGGATAACTTTTTAAATGATTTTGACAAGCTGGAGAAGTGATCCAAGGTCTGCAGGGTGTTCAGTAAAAGGAAATGCAAAAAGCTTCCTGCCAAAAGTCATAAGATGTGAATACAGAAATCCATAATGGAGAGCTAACGGTAAGTCACCAGTAGAGTAGAAAATAATTCGTCAATTACTGTGATTCACAAGCTAAAAATGTGTGTGTGATGGTTCTGCAGAAAAGACAACTCCCATTCTTGGATTTACTGGCAGGAATGTCATGTGCAAGACACCAGAAGTATTTAACATGCTCTGATCCATAATGATAAGGTCCTCACTAGAGTGTTACTCTACCCAGGGCCGATAACCACACTTTAAAGAAAGATATGACAAGCTGCAGAGAGACTAGAGAAGAAAAATAAGTATGACAGGAGAGTGACAAAATATTATTTCTGCATAATTTCATGGATTTTGCTGTGCTTACTGTGAGGAAGATTGGGGGATAGGGGTGTGGGGAGGGTAGGAACCCATGCCAGTCCCCCAGTTCATCAGAGGTTATAGCAAGAAGGAGGGAGGTCAAACTTCCCCTGTCTGCTAAAGGCAGGACAAAAGATAATTGGCCTGATTTGCATCAGTGAGATGTGTTTAAATCCTGGAGCCTCTTTTACGGGAGATTTTTAGGAACAGGTTCAACAAAAAGGGAAGGTTAATGCTGCTCCAGAGTGACAGAAGGTGAACTTGCAGCTTTCTGTGGCAAGCTGCTAGAAATAACAGAAGTCCCTCAGAAACCCATGCCCACTCCAGCAGCCCCCTACTATGGGGAGGCAGGAAGAAACCGTCATTGATGGAGGTGGCTGAGAGGCGCTTGAAGGAGATGGCCGAGGGGAAGGTGAGGAGGAGCCCTGGTCTGGTGGCCTTTCTCTGCAGGAGTCAGGCATTTCCCAGGGCCCACCACAACCCCACCGTGGCACCGGCTTGAGACTTGGGGGGGCTTGTGCTTCCATGGCTGTTGATCGAATGCAATATGTAAACGGTCTGTTCATTTTATCTTTTCTTTTGCTGTGAAGGTGGAGTGATGGGAGTTTTATTATAGCACAACCGTTCTTTAGTAACGTAGTTAATGAGCTGTCAGGATTTCTGTAATAAACTTCTCTTTCAGAGTGATAAGTAATAACTTACTGCAAGATGAAGCGTTTTTTTAGTCATTGCTCAGAAATGCGTTTTACCAATTTTGAGAAATAAACCTCATCTTTTTCAAGAGCCTTATCTCTCAGTAAAAACAGACTGTGGGACTTTCTCAGAGCAACTGGGTGGTTTCTTTGAAATATGAATATAATTACTTCTTTTTACTTATAGTGAAAGTATGTGTGCTATAGAGTTGTAAAACTGTGGATGTAATTGGGAAATCCTGGCTCATCAGTGCCATTCTTTCTGCCGTACACCATTTCTCTCTCCTCATGTGTGCTCCTCACAGGAAAACAACTAATCCTGGCCACCAGTAACTGGGAATGCATGGAGCTCTGGCCAGGACATGATGGTGCTTTACAGCAGAGCACAGTTGCTTGGCTTAACATTTTCTGAATTAGAAATTTACAATTTTGATTTCCCACCCTCACTCCCTTCCTTTCCAACATACATTGCCCACAACTGTGCTTAAAGGGGGCAGGGAGAGAAGATCATGTTATTTGTCATAAATAATTTTTCTGAAAGCACATTTCCTTTTGCAAACGATGTGCACACAGTTTACAGTCCATGACTTTAATAACTGTTTAAAGTTTTACAGTATGGATATACTTGAGCCGATTTTCATCCTAAGCTTTCTGCTGCCTTTCCAATTTTCATGCCTTATGGCTGGTCAGAGAAATCACGTGCTCGTGTTTCTTGTCCATGAGTTGACCCAGGTTTTATGGCCAGGAAAATTCCCTCTCTCGATTGCTGATCATACTCAGATGCTTTTTTAGTATTCCCGAAATGTGTCTGCAAATAGTAAAAGCACATTTTGAGGAAAGCTGCAAGTGCCTTTTTTGAATATTCACACAGGTTTCAGCAGGGCATTTAGATTCTGCACGCCTCTTGCAAAACACACAAAGTTTCCTGCATTAGTGTTCATGAATAAGCAAACACAAAAGGGCAACAAATGTCAACAAATCTGCATTACACCCAGCAGCGTATGAGCAGCGCCTCTTCCCGCTGCCCGTCCCCAGCTCCCGCGCTGGCAGACGGATGGTTGCATTGCTAACCTTGCCACCTTCCCTCTCAATTGCTGGGGATCCTTTCGGTTATTGCCTGCATCTTACTTACCGTGAATGAAGCAATATTTCTGCTGACTCTTCCAGTTCCCTCCCTCCAGGAGAGTGGCTGAGGAGCTGAGATGTTTTGCTTATGACCTCTGGTGGTAAAAGGGAGGCTCTACAAACCCATTATTTCCACCCAAAATGACCATGAAGAAAGCAGGCAGCCTTGTTTCCTATCAAGAATCAGGCTGTAGCTTAGCTGGGGATGGCTCTTTACCAAGCATCAAATTTCCCTTAAGTACGTCCTTACATGATATTGAGTTAATTGAATGAATGCAGTCATGCAAACAGCGTCATCGGCAGACACGTGCTGGGGGACGTAAGGAGCTGTACTTACTCACTTCTTTCCTGGAGCATCCGCAATGTTTTATTTTACTACGTCTCCTGCTCTAAAATAATATACTAAAAATTATATGCTTTTTTAGCATTGAAGACTTTGTTTATAAAATTAAATTTATTTCTCATTTCCCAAGCACTTTGCACCAGATAAGTCATTATCCCGTTTACACCTGCACAAACCTGTAGGCAGGGCAGAATCTGGCCAGATTTTGATTAACTAATGTGCAGAACCGTGGTGAAGTGTGTACATATGAGCTGTGCATTGACTAAGTATATATAAATATTAACTGCATATTACAGAGGAGGAAGTTGTGGAAAATGGAAATCAAGTAACACATACAAATTTGCATAACAAAGGCAGCGCTGGATACAGGACAAGATATCTGCAACCTACTCTTGACTTCAGACAGCTGTCACCTCAAAGCAACAACCAAACCATTGTCCTCCATTGTACCACCCCTAGCTACTGCCCCCATCTCCTGCCCAGGCTCTGGAGGTGGGTTGTTGTGTCTCTGTTGTCTGGTGGATTAAGTCTCAAGGTTTACTTGAGGGCAAAAAAGGGAAGGTTTTACCCCTGCCCAAGCTGTGGGGCAGTTATCCCAGCCCCCACAGTGATAAGGCTGCTCCCTGATGGAGAAGGGGTTGAGGCGAGGCTCCATCTCCCTTCCAGTCCTCAAGCTGCATGGAAAATCACAAGGCAGGTTTTTTGCTAGAATCAAACAACCCTTTCCTAAGCTGCACAGCAAAAATGAGGTGTCACTTCCCAGACCCTCAGCAGTACAGCAAAATCCTCCCTCTGTGAAGTTCAATGTGGGAGAGACAGAACTAATGACACCAAAGGAAAGGGTTGAACTGCAGGAGTGTGCATTTCTCCTGCAGCGTCCTGCAAAGAAATTGGGTCACTGCGGTGAGTCTGACAGCAGGGCTTCACCCTGCCAAAGCGTGTCAGCCTACTTTTAGTCCTGTGTGCATGTAGATCCTGCTAGTCTGTCCTTCGTTTTAAGCCCACTGACTTCACTGGGATCTTTCCTTTGCTTAAATCTTGGTGTTTTTCTGAGCTGGGGCAGCAAAGATGGCTTTTTGAAGCTCTCAGTTTGTATTAATAAGGCTAGATGGTTTTGAAGTAGCCTTTTCAAAAGTTACTTTACAAATCTTCATCTTTTATTATCTGTGCCCTGAGAAAGGCAATATCATTTTGAGTGCGATGTGATATCAAAAGGGATGTCTGCAGTGGCAGCCACAGGAAGAGACATGCTTTCTTCTCTGAGAAGTCAGGGAATATACAATTTATTACCACGCTAAGCAATTAAATTGCATTTGGGAAGAGTTTCATTATAGATAGCAGACAAAGTCCTCTCAACAGATTGATATAATGTCTACACCGTATTTCAGACATTTGGTTGAAGACAGTGCAATTCTGAACTCACTTTGGCGACTTGTTGGACCATACGTGCCCCAGTTTCAGCACCTTTGCACTAGGTTCCATGGACTCAGAGAAAGGGAGTTGCAGCCCAGATTCATGCCAGACCAGTACCTCCCACCTCATATCACTTCACACATGGAAGTGCCTGTCACTGGCCTTCCGTTGACCACAGAGATGATGATGGAGACAAGCCATTTACCAGGCACTTCAGTTACATGCATGAGTTTGAGTAGGATGAATCCAGCCACCCAGACTGAAGAGTCTACAGTTGTTACAGAAGAGAAGAGCTAAGAGACGAGCTCCATTAAGTGTGGGGTGGTAGAGAAGGGTGCTGGAGGATTTGAGGGCTTATCCAAGTGCACACAGGGAGTCTGGGTGAGAGCCAGGGATGAACACGTGGCTCCAGTGCCCTTGTCCTCAGAGAGTGTCTCAGAGAGGTGTGAAATGGGCAGCTGCAGTCTGACAGCTCTTTCTGGGACTGGCTGTCAGAAGGGGGGATGAAAAAAGCCATCAGAAGAGCAGAGACACCTAGCCAAGTGCCCATCTTTCCACTGGCTACCACTTCCAAAGCCAAGATGTTCATGGTAGAGGAAGTTTACCACATTTGTGTCAGACCTCTGAGATCTCCTACTGTGTCATTACCCTGCCAGAGTTTTGTCCCAGGGGCTTCATAGGCTTTGTACATTTAAAGTATCAACCATGGCTCTGTAACGAGACGGAAGGCTCCTTCCTCCTGGGTACATGCCACAGCATCCCGCAAAGCACAGGAGCAGGGTTTGTCACCTTGGTTCCACAGGCACATTGCATGGAAGCTCAAGTGTGTTGCAACACCAATGGGAGCCCTATATGATGTCCCCTGTGGGACCATGGCCCACACAGTGGGTGTTGTCACAAACCTGGTGACTCAGCCCAGCCATGAACCAAAGTCTGTGCATAACAGGGCATTTACAAAGGCTGAAACTAGGTCCAAGGTCTAAAGAGGGGAGGCCTGGGAGATCAGAGGCCAGACTCTGGTCAAAGAAAACTCACCCATTCATGCCCCATCCCAGCGCTGACAGTGTGAAGGCTCTTCCATGCAATGCCGCAGGGTCCGACTGCCACTGCTGTGCTGTTGCTCCTTTGGCGGCTGCCCTTGCACAGGCAGTGAGGTGGAGTAGGCAGGGTGACAGGGCCACTGCAATGGCATCTGCCATACTCTTCCATCAATGCCATGATGACGCTGTGCCACGGGGAGGATTTGGTCTCATTTTTTGGTTTCTCGCAGAGACAAGAAACCCTGCAGTTGCTCAGACACTTCCAAACCATCTTCCAGCTGGACAGAAGGGCCAGAGAAAGAACTTGCATTTTCTAATATGAAATAGTTATTTTGTCCTGAAGCAGAGGTATTCAGCTTCCTTCTTGAACTTGAAGCATTCAAGATGTTTTGAAGAGGAGAGTTTCAAAAACTTCACCCAAAGATGAACAATAAAGTGAAATGAAAGTGCAGGAAATCCTTTGGTATTGCTGAGTTCAGATTTGACACCTCAAAAGAGTTTTAGGGGTGAGGAAATGAGAGGAGGAGGGGAAAAAAGCCTGTTTTACATCTTTATGTGCAATATGGGAGGCACATGAAAATGCTCAAACCCAAAGACCATCAGCAGGTGTTAGGTACTCATCAGACAGTGAGAGGAATGGAGCCAACTTTAGCAAGGAGCGGCTGATGTCCCCATGCTGGGCTGAAGGCCATGAGCAGAGACAGAGACAGGCAGCAAACTAAATTAGAAAACAAACTAACTGACCACTATTTGTGCACAGGCCACGCTACAGCCCTTGCAATGCCTCCCCCAAGTCTACCACCGTCTCAGCATGGGAAGCACAAAAAAGGGCACGAGGGAGACGAGGGCGAAAAGACAAGGACAAAGAAAAGAAGGGGGAGAGCAGCGTGCATCTCCCAGCAGAAACCAGCTTTCCTTTTCTCTGTATGCTTTTCCTATCTTAATGTACAAAGCTTGCGGCCAGTCGATTAGATCGCTCTCTCCCCCTTGCCATTTGTATGTCACTTCTCTGCTTATCTCGGATCTTCCCCAGGGCAGGGAGTATATCTTCATGTACACAGTCTAGCTGCACTGCAACGCAGAGGTTAAGAAAAATAGGAAAGCGCTCACAGAGAGAAAACAGCGCAGAGATGTTTGGGGGTTTTGTGAACAATGGAAAAAAATAAACGATAGTGTCTGAACTTGTTACAGTTAACTGCATAAACATATTGAAAGTCTACTGCCCTGTGTGCTCTCATTATTCCCATGAACCTATTTCCCTAACCTCACTTACCCTACACAGCTAAGTATGGTGCCCTTTTACTGGAAATAAGCCCTGCCCCTGTCAATGTTGAGAAAGATCACTGTAATGCTTGCTGTAGGGGAAAGAGAGAGGAAAATCGGTGCCTGATGTGCTAGCAGACAGTAAAACTCGAGGGTCATAGGAAGCCACAAATCTGCCAGAGATGATTAATTCAGTGGAGAAGGTAGAAGCCTAAAAGTTTTTTCTGTTTCCTTTGTACTGCCAAATTTCTTTTTACTTGGTGCAAGGGACAAGATTGGATTAGGAGAGATGTCTGAAATGAGAGGTTCCAGGGCATGGGAGACACTAGGGTGCTGGGCTGTTGCAGGGCAGCATGCCACCGATCAGGACCTATTTGAGCATGGGTGACATGTGCCTGCCTGATATGTCACGCCTGTGTCCCATCCTGTGACGTGGCATGTTAGGTGATGTTAGATGCAGCCTTTTGGCTGATCCGACAGGAGTCATCTCCAATAGGAGCCAGGCTGTGGTGCTACTTTCCCCCCCCATCTCCAAATTCATGGTTTTACCTCTGTCTTTGGAGCAGCACAGAGATGAGCTGTGTGAGACTTGACAGGACAAACAAGGATGGAAAACTATTGCAAATACTAAGTTAGGCTGCAAGAAGCAAATCTTAAGAATCCCACAGTCTGTGGGATTTCTCAGTAACAGTATTTGTTAAGAGGGAGGGAACCTACATGTTTGGACCAAAACGATGTCTTAGTTGCTGACCACTTTCTGGAAAATGAATAGCCTCCATCACACTGAATGCAACACTTCGCTGCCCCCTCATCTTCCCACCCTGTCTTCCCTCCATTACACGGCTTAAAAAACACAGACATCTCCCTTTCGCTGTCAAGACCCTATGTAGCCCTGCCCCTGCAAATGTCCTTCTGGTCTTCCCTTCCCATCCCCTTACCCTGATAAAGCTCCATTTCCCACTCTCGTTCTGCTGCCCTCCCTTTTGCAGCTCTTGATGCATGAAATAATAACCTCCAGAGAAAGCTCTTTGCATTCTCATCCTTTCCCATCAGGAAGCTCACTTCTGTCATGGACCTGACAAGTAGTGCAGTAATACGGTAGTAATAATACACTAGATTTTCAAGATGTCCATGATGGACATATATATATATATGTAAATGCAGGAAAGCTGTCAGAAGGATGTAACCAAAAGGACGCAGGACATTCTTCTTCCTCCTCCTCTCCCTTCATCCGTTTCCCCCTGGTTTCTGCATTGCCTCTTCATTTTGCCAGTGAACTCTTTTAACCAGGGACTCTATTTCTGTCACTGGAGAGTACTTAAAATAAAGATAATAACAGACCAAATACCAAACAAGGAAGTTATTGAGTAACTGGTGAGAAACTGGGATGCAGAGTGAAGGCAAGGCTTCTCTACAGCTGTGGTGTCTCTGGCGGCAGTAAGGGAGCAGAGAAATACAGCAGCTGGATCTTAAACCCCCTCTCTGGCAGCTCTGGGCCCTCTCGAGAAAAGATCTTCATTGCAACCGCTTCCCATTCTTGTCTGTCACAGTGGGCTTCTGGCGAACCCCACACAAAACTGTTACTTTTATTATCCAGTAAGATAAAATGCTATATGTACAGCTTTCAAACTTGATTTTCTTTTAATGTCTCTAAGACCTAGCAAACTAACTTTTTGTGCATTTTTCTCATAATTTTCAGTGCATTTACAAATACACGATTCTCCTGGAGCACTGATCTAATAGAAGACAACTTTCTGCAAACAAGGATCTCAATTAGTGGAAACCCAACAGTGATCCAGATGTCACACAACAAATCTCTTGAAGGGCTGGGAATACAAATCTCACAATTTTTAGGCCCATAAGCTTTATCTATACTTAATGGAAACTGAAAAAGGGACTGACCGCAGCTTGGAAGCCAAGGGGCAGGCCGTGATTCATATCCAGGCAGCTAAACTCCATGGCCTCTCCATGTCCCTTTCAAAAATCCCAAGTGTGGCCATGTCCAGACTCGTGCTGTGGTGGTCCCTTCACATCCTAACCTCTGACCTGCACCCAGGCACTGTGTAGGGGACTGCTGCTTGACTTGACCAAACCTGTTTAGGGAAAATGCTACTGATAAGCTGCATGAACACACGGAGGAGTAGCGCTCAAACTCGTGGCCTGACCCTGTTTAGTTTACCAGTGCAAACATGCCCTTGCATCTGTTCCCTAGCAAATGCTTTTTCTTATCCTTACTTTTTCTTGACAAGCTCACACAGCATTTAGCCGTGCATCGACAGTGAGAGGCTCACATCCCAATCTGTCCAGCAGAGCCTGGAGAAAGTGCTATATTTTGAAGCAGATCTGTGCAACACGAAATCCTGCAGGATGCTACTGGCACACCAGCTTTCCCTTTGCTTCTCCAGACTGACTGAGAAGGCGTTCTCAGGCACACGAGGCTGAGCTCCCCAAAAGACCCAACAGCAGCATCCTTTGGATACAAACTCTGTCTGAGACAAACCATTTGTCAACCCACGACTTGTAGATATGTAGACACAAACAGAAGCAGAGGCATATTTTGAAAATGTTATTCATAATAGAAGTGGCTGAAGAGACGATGCCCGTTCTTCTTCCCCTTCCTCCCCACGTGCATTCCTAAGCCAGGGTGCCGGTCTGCAAGTCTGCATCGGGCAAAAGAGCTGTCAGATGTGAGGCACACACAGCTGTGCTATGCTTTTACTTTTGAGTAAATGTAAATATGGTAACAACAGTACTTTATAATGGACATTCTGGTTGCAAACAATTTCAACACCCTGAACTATAAAATGGTCAGAACAAACTTCAGGAATCTGACCATGCATGGGGGTAGGAAAATGAATAGCTGGGAAGTGACCTCTGATGAAGTGTATCAAAACCTTGGATCCAAACCTCTCTGAATCTTTGACTGTGAACTGTCACACGTGGGCTGGCTTCTGGTGCCTCTGTTCTCCTGACTCTACAAACTGACAAATGCATTGATCTTCAAAGCAGAAGAAGCTGCTATGACTGACAAGTTTGACCTCTTCCACTCTGCTGGCCACAGAGTTTCACCACATAAAATATGCCCAGGAGGTAATTCTGTGTTGCTATTTGTAGGTATCCATGCAGGGAAGATCTGGTGTGTCATTTCTTGCACAAAGTTTCAGCTGAGATGGGAAGAATTTGGCACTTTGTGCCTCTGTAATTTTGAGGTTAAATACCTTTCCTGAGTGCTAACAAGTACACATGCATTTAGCTTTGGATTCACAAAGACTGTGCGTAAACCTTTCTCCTGGGAAGGAAAGGGATATACCTGCGATACCAGGAGCCTGCCACCTGCCTGTCCATAGCAGGGATCAGCTGAAGCTCACCACAGTCTTGCATGCACATGTTTCCTTTTGTGGAAAATACTAGTGGGGGAGGTAGGGTTAGTGGATTCCTGGGCACAAATGAAGGCACATAAATTTGAGACCCTCTACAAGACTTCCTAATTAAGAAAAACCTAAAGTAACATGGGCTTATGCAATATGTTTCAGTGTAATTGAGGAGCCTGAAGTAGTGAGGGTTTTGGTGGGTTACTCTATACAAGTTAGGTACCTTAATGAAACAAAGCCTCCCACTGCTTTCTGGTTTCTAGCAAAGAAAGCTCAGGAGTCCGAACTCAAAGGGTTCCTCAGAGTGCCGCATATCCCCGTGACTGGAGAACAGAAAATAGGACCAGGTCATACGCTGCATCTGCTCTGCAGTTTGGATGCAGCTCAGATGCAGCTCTTCCTATAATTTCCAGTTCATTCATTTATTACTTGCCATGATTGATTTCTGTGGTTATTTGTTCAGTCATGCGACAATAACTGAATATAAGCTGGTTATTTGTCTGTTCTATATGCTATCTAATATGTAAGAAATGCCTTTACCTTTATGAAAGCTTAACAGGCATAGAGCATTGTTTATTAAAGCAGGGAGGAAAATAATGTTAGATTGGACGTGGAACGTGTTTGGGAAAAAAAGAGAGTTCTCCATTTACGAAAACTGAAGTCCTAGAATTGATATTATTCATTTCATCTGAATAATTAAGCAGTAATGACCATGGCAGAGGATATTCCAGGCAATTAATGATCAGCCTGTGAGGAAGCTAAGGGACATTAGCCTCTGCTGGCTATTAGTCATTCAGATATTGCCATGTGCTGACTCTATTGCAGATACCTCCCATTTTTAAAATATAGATGCTAAATTTACACTAAAAGCATCCACAGTGTAATGACTGAAAGTGAGCCAGACATCTCTGCAACAATAGCAAGCAGGGTCAGTACTGTGATGGCCCAAAGACCTTTTGAGGATGTCTTGACTTCTGTTTGAGTCCTGATGGTCGATGGTGGAAGGGTGAGGAGGCACCTCCATGTTCTTCCAGTCCTCCTGGGTTCAAGGGGGTCCCCTCTCTGGGGTCTGCTTTATGCACACTCGCCAGCATGAAGTGTCCTGAGAAGCAACTAGAAAGGGAATGTTGAGTGTTTTGTTTTACTTATGCATGAGTTTCAGGCCTTTAGGAAAGAAATAGGAGGAGGACGGAAGATACTTGGGACGTTTGTATATGTATGTAATGTATACATACGTATACAAATATGAAATAGTGTATCCAACACCAAAAAAATCAAAGCATTTGGATATTTTTTGGTAAAGAGTACTTGTAAGGGATATTTATTTAGGCTTTTCTTTTAATGAGAACTGGTTAACAGAGAACACCTTGATCTGCCTTTCTCCCAGCCTGCCCAGCCTCTTCCTTTTTCAGCCTCCTAAACTGCCCCAAGGCTGGTCACACAGCACAGAGGTTATGGCCAGAACAGATGAAATGGAGCTTCAAGATGCGTTTGAATAGTTTTGTCTCCACCACCATTTCAAACTGCAACCCCAGATGTTAGACAGAGACTAACTATGTGGGTTTATAGCACAACCAAGTGTAAAAAGCCACAGACCCCCAAATCTGCAACAATCAGTCTGAAGTGGGTAGACAGTAAAGGGTAGCAGAGAAGAAGGAACCAGAATAATAACTGGGTTTATTTCAATGGCAGAAAAATTACTTTTTTCACTTTTTATTCTTGTTTTTCCTGGGGTAAGAAGGGGAATCAGGGTGGGTTTTTTTAATGAAGTTATATTCACATTTGTTGCTAGTGTAATTTTGGTTCAGACGAAAGCAGTCTAATTCATGTAAGGTGGCTCTATTGCTTATCTGACTGGGCCACTTAAGAAAATAGTCTGGAGAGAATCAGGAAATTGTAGGAAAATGCACCTAAAGAGCACCTACCATTTCCATGGAAGATGGAATTCTTATATGCTGCAGAGTTTATTAATTTTGTTATATATTACTATATCCTCAGGCCCCACGTATAATTTCTTTTTCATTGTAGAGAAAAACTGATGCCATCAGATCTAATGCAATGTTGGAGCAGTAGTGACAAATTGTAAATACAACTTTTGCTCTGGCCCATGTTCTAAAGCTGCACCCAGATTTCACACCAAATTGGCCTATCCAGCTGTAAATCCATGGCCTACTGACAGGTTCCTCTGTAGTACTCCTCTAGCTTTTTATTTTTCTTTTTTTTTTAACCATTCTCAAAAAAATGAATAAAAGAAGAAAAGAGAAAAAAAAAAAAGCAAAAAAAGCAAAGAAATCTGTTCCTAGAAGGGCAAACCAGAACAAGCCCTACTTGTGGCTCTCTCCACCCCTGAACAGACGTTACTAAAGTGTTTGCAAGCAGAAAATGAGCAGCAGGTTATAAACGGGCAGCTTGGTCTGCTAGTGCCATGGTGGGACAATACTGAGCTCAGCTCTGGAAATACCCCATGCTGCATTTGCCATTTGCCGAGGCTCTGATCTTTTGATCTTGGTGTCCAGAGAAGCTGTCCAGGTCATAATTTCTTAAAAGGGTCACATCTAATACATGGGATTTGGGAAGATGAGGGACTAAGGGAACTGGCCATGAAGTTTCAGAAGAAAACAGCTAGAAGGAGGAGGACATGGAAGCTCAGTCTGACCTTACCAACCCTGTGAAGTCAGCTGCCCTGTGTCCCTCTCTGGTTTAATTAAGGCTGGTAAAATATGCTTGCTTCAGCCCAAATCTTCTCTCTTGGTCCTTACTGCTGTGATGAGTGCAATGAAAACACTCAAGCTATTTTGTTCCCTCATTAAAAAAAAAAAAAAGCGCTTACTTTTAATGGGTAATAATTTTGCAGCTGGTTGAGTTTCCCTGGCAATTAGATTTATCCTCCTTAGAGTTTTTTGTACTACTCATATTTTCATAGTCTCTAGTTTGACAGCCTAAGTGTTCAGAGCAGCTTCTCCTGGCCAAGCTACTCATTGGTCTGTTACCTTTGGGTCTACAAACTAATTCCTGAGAAGAAATCACCTCAGCCTTCATCCTTTCTTTTCTTGCTCTTTTTACGGTAAGGTTAAAACACTCAAAGCATTCGTATATTTTCCTTATTTATTATTACAAAGAATAAATTAATTTCAGATTCATTTAGAAAAAGATGCAGTAGATGCCTTGTCCACAAGAGGGCAGATCTGCTTCTCCTTTCGTCATGAGCAGTCCCCTATGCTACTTTGTTCACTGATAATTTCTGCCTTGGGCCAGGCCTCTGGGCTGGATGTCACAGAAGGATGGCTGTAAGGCAGGCTTTTAGTCTGAATAGACAATACCATCCAGGCTTGGTCTGAAGGCCTTGTATACTGCTAAAGCAATACTCATGGGTGTATAAATACAGTTATAAATGCTCCTTTATATTATTATCATTGTTGTTACTGAACATAAACTTTTGGATTGCAAGCCTAAAAAACCGCGCACACGTTCAAACCTAAAAAGAGGCAGGGTTCACTCCTGGCTTTTTCATCCTCTTCCCCACCCTCTTTCCTCCCTTTCACCCAGTACAATGTTGGAAGCACTGACACCAGGTACCAGTTTCCACCCCTCTCTGCTGGTTGAGTATGAAGATTTCATTTCAAAACCTTTTGACAGGGAGGAAATATCTCAGACCTGAAGATGGGCTGGGGGCCCTGCAGCTCCGGAGTGTTTGTGTGACGTGGAACCAAAACCCTGGCGTGGGTGACTTGCTGTCCCCTCATCCCTGCTTCCCTGGGGCATGCTTGCTCAGCACTGGCAAGCCTGGCTATGGTTTAAACGTGAATTTAGCCTCCTCGAGAGGAAAGGACACCTCATCTGAACCCAGACTGTTTGCTAGCCCCGTCCCGGGTTTGCTCTGGGTACCGAAATGGAGAGCAGCCACCCTGGGAGACCCAGCATGTGGATCTCATTCACAGAGAAGCTTTCTGCCCCAGGTAGGAAGGAGGACTTCCCCAAATTCCCCGACTTAATTCATCACCAGCACAGTGGTTCCCAGGAGAGCTGGCCACTGTCTCTTACTTCCCTGGGGAAGGACTGCACCCCTTTCCTTTGGCTCATAAAACACTACTGGATTTTCTGGTCAAAGCGCTGCCAGAGGAGCCTAGGCAATTTCTGTAGAACTCTTCCAAGGGATGTAAGCAACCCAGCAGAAGTGAAGGAATTATGGTCCTTCTCCCATAAAGTCTTGATTTAACTTAAAGAAACAAAAAAATCAAGGTTTTATACAATGATATGAAGTCACGTGACTACACTATCTCCACCAAGTTGTCCAAAAACAAAAAGGAGGTTATAAATTTTGAAGAACACCAAAAGGCTTATTTTTTAAACGAGAAAAGACACTCACTGTCAAACATTTTTCTTGTAGCACCTCGAGTCTTTTGGGGAGGGCCAGAATGAATACTGTGTTTGCCTTCCAAATGCCCTTGGAGAAAGGCTGAGGTAAGCGAATGGGTGAGCAAACCCAGGCTTTTTAAGAGAAGAGCAAAGGTCAGAAAAGCTCATCTTTAAAGCAGGAAACCAGGAAAAAAAAAAGAGCTGGCCACAGTTTATCGGAATGCTTTTCCCTCGTACTTTATGGTGTCTCCTGACTCTGTCACATCCCTTGTATTTTATGTGCACCAGTGTCACTTGGTAACCATCCAGCTAAAGGCCACCTGTTGGAGAACATCTCAGAGCTGAATGCCAGCTTTGAAAAAAAGCCACAGATATGGTTAAAGCCATTCATGTCAGATGTAATTAGAGATTTACTGGGACATTGCTGGAAGAGCCTCTGGAACTTTCCAAAATGCTGGGTCGCTGACTATCAAATTTATTTGCTTTTCCATTTTAGCAATCAATGAATCTGCACTTGTGGACAGGCTGCTGAACTATTTCTCACGTCAATCACAATTAGAGAAGTGCTAATCATGTTAAGGATTTGTTAATCATACATTAAATTAAATGAATGACACATGCTTTTGTACGGTGTGCTCAACAAATGGCAAGCCCGTCTTAGACACTCTCCTTGCTCTTTATGGTATGCCTGTTTAGCCTACAAGTGTATAGTAATTTATACTTTTAATTAGATTATTGCAGTGCATAAAGTAAGTAGCATTCCTATCAACTACTAGTCATCTTTTTCCTTTTACAGAGACCTCTGCACAGTCGGGACATTAGTAGATCTACCTTATTGATATATTCCACAGTGCTGCTGAAAAATTGTTCGAAGGACTTGCACCCATTCAATGGGGAGGAAAAAAGGACATCATGTGGATGTGTCCCCTGAACAAGCCAGCAGTGGAAGACAGCTAATAAGTTGTGCTAAACTGGGGTTTGCATTGCCTTAGCGAGGTCAGTATGGGGAAGATGCATCAACAGGTACAGAAGTGGAATATCCAAAGGTTTTCTCAGCCCTGGCTAAAAAGTGCCTCTTCTACAATCGAGAGAGGTTTGGCTAAAGTAAATGCTTGTTAATAGTGAAAGTGGGAGCATATATGTGTGAGAATGTATACACCTATCTATCTATATATATAAAAGGGAATGTAGGGAATATAAACCCAATTAATACAAATTTAAAAATACACTGTTTAGCAAAACAAGAGAAAATACAAGTGCACTGGCTGGCTGCTGGAAGAACACCCAGGGCTATTTACCTGTCCTTATCTCTCCTCAGCATTAGCTTTTGCGCGCTGCTGGTGCTGTGCTAGCTGCCTCTTTGCTCAGGAGCAGTGCAGCCTGTCTTCTACCAGGGTCACAGGCTGTTAAAGGAATTTTAATTCTACCAGGAGCAAAATACTTGCTGTGATATCAGCCGATTGCTAGAGGGAGATGGCAAACTATTTAAGATGATAATTCAGTGGGAATTTGTATGAGTGTTAGCAAAAAAGCAAGATGGCCCTTTCCGATACTAATTTTGCAGAGGTCTTGGAGCACCATGCAAATCCCAGAAGTGTGGGAACACGCTGATTCTGTGTCAACAGCAGACTAGCTCTGGCTATTGAGCCAATACTAGACATTAGCAAATAGAAAATAATAAAAGGCCTTGAAAATGAAAGAAGGAGCAAAGGCAGAGAATTTAATTCATGCTGATCCACATGGCCTTAAGGAAAATTGATCTGTTTATAAAGAAAATCTGATTTCCTTTTTTGATGAGATTACAAGTTTGTGTGATAAAGGAGCTTGCAGCAGAATAAGTATTCTTAGACTCTCCTTAAAGAAATCCTGCATGACACACAGGCTGGTGCTATCAATACAACACATTAAATGCCCTAAACTGTCTGTATGACAGATACCAAAAATTGTTCATCCACGGATACTCATAAATGGTCATTTCTAGTCACGTTATGCAGAGATCTGTATTAGAGTTAAACTCTGCTCATCACTTCAAATTAAGAAGCATGCGTAAAATTCTTTCTAATTACAGGTACAGATGATGAAGAAAAGGCACAGTGGTGAGGAAAGGATGGTGATACAGAATGACCTTGAGCTCTTGGGAAAGCTGGGCTTCAATGCCTACCCGCAGCCTAGGGCTTCCATAAGCACTTCTGGCTGTACCCTGTGTCAGGTGTGGTGTCACAGCCAAAACGTGCTTTGATACTGCTGCCAAGTGGGGATCACACCTCACAGGACCACAGCTGGAAAAAGAGTCGGGCCATCCCCTCAGGGTGGGGAGCTGCATCCTCAGAAATATCAGCTCCCTACAGCAGCTTGAGAGGTGACAATGTACAAGGACCAGCACAGTCACCTAGGGCAGTGCTAGCAGCTAGAATCCTGGGTATATAATCAGAGGAGCAGTGAGGTAAATTTAGCTCTGTTGTCAACAGAGATACTAGCACATAATTCTGGTGTCCCCATTTTCAAAGGGACTTGAGAAGCTACAGAGACTGCAGTGAAGAGCTGCCAAAATGAATTGAAGGCTGGAAAAACTGCTGTGTACTCAGAGACAGGAAGAATCTGTTAATTTTTCAAAAACAGACTGCAGGGAGATTGAGTTTCTGTGTGTAATTTCCTGTGTGAGGGGGAAAAAAAGAGTCTTAATATCTGGAAGTTAAATCCAAGTGCATTCAAACAAGAAATAGTGACAGACGTTTTCAGCTGTGAGGCTGTTAGTTGCTGGAACAAGTTACAAAGGAAAATGATGTATTTGCCATCATTAGGTGTCTCTGGGCAAATCTTTCTGGGGAAACTACTTTTCTGTTTTCTCTTCTCTCTTCTCTTCTCTTCTCTTCTCTTCTCTTCTCTTCTCTTCTCTTCTCTTCTCTTCTCTTCTCTTCTCTTCTCTCCTCTCCTCTCCTCTCCTCTCCTCTCCTCTCCTCTTCTCTTTTTTCCCAGAAAGACACAGCACTATGGCCTTTGTTGTGCAGCAGATGAGAGAGGTGATCAGATTTTAAAGTCTGTGCATTATTAAGAAGTTACCTCTACACATTAGGATGCAATAGAGGATACGGTTCTACAAAGACAGTGCAAGTCACAGCCATGTATTCAAGTCCATTAAATGTCACTGTCATGTCTACTGCTGAGCCTCTGGGACTGATAGTTAACTTTAAAAATGGACTGGATTTCTTCCCGCATGGTGGCTGTGTTCTAGCAGGTAGAATAAAGTTGCTTATATGACTGAATTAGACTTGGGCGCGGATGAGGGAGGCAGGTGTTGGCTGGAAGAGCATGCACCCGGAATGTGTTTAGATATCCCGGATAGCACTTTCCAGTGCAAAACAGATACAGATCCTCATCCAGCCTCACACTCTTACCTGTTTACTCTAGGGCTGCTGGAAGCTAAACACACTCCTGCTTCTCTCCAGTTGCCATGTAACAGCCCCGTCTGTTGTCACAACCCAACTCTTGCACTTGACCAAGACATCTTGGCTTTTTTGGACCGCTCTCAGCTGTTTTTTCTCTATCTTCTATCGAATGTTAAGTTTCAAGAGACTTAGTAGGCTCTTTCTGGAAAAGGTAGACTTGCTTAAATAGAATAATTTCTCCAAGTGTTTTTACCTCTAAGTTGCAAATGTCATTCAACCCAAAGTAACTATTTTGTGTTTGTGTAGTAGATTTCGTGCACACTAGGGAGCATTTCAGACCCGCTGTGTTTCACTGCTAATAGGGTTTGCAGCTATGTTTGTGAATTCCAGATACCTCGTTTACTTCACTGAGCTTCAAGTTTATACACTATAAAGAACCAGAATGAAATATTAACCACGCATAGCTAAATGGAGAGTTTGTACAGTACCCTGCACTACATTTTTCTCCATATTCCATTGGAAAAAGGACAAAGGCACAATAAGGCTAAAATAAATCTATTACATATGGGCTTTAGAAAACATTTTCTTTACTTCCAAAATACCCTGACTTGCATATAATTTATGTGGAGCATGCAGTTGATTTAGAGAAGACCCTAAAATGATGCATTAATCCAAATTCAGTTGGAAACTGGAATAGCTGTAACTGATCTGTTGTCACAACAGCAGTACACAGAAGTCATAGGAACAGACTGAGAAGATAATGCTGCTAAATTGTAGATGTTTTCCCACAGGATCTTCAGCCAGCTACAAAGATTTTCATAGTTTTCAAAGAGATACAGCAAAGATAAAAATTGTATTTCAAGTATTTTCCTTGCCTACTTTATGTGAATGAAACTATTGCTTATGGTTTTTTGTCATTTAAATGATCACTTCACCTTATATTTCCCCTTTTTTATATTCCCCTCAGTGTATTTATATTTCTAGCCCATCCCTTCATTCCCACACATCAGGACATCACCTACATGTTAGGATTTACAGCATAGGATTCAGTTTAAACCAGAAAAGGACTGAAACCTAATTGGGCCAGTTCTAAAGCAGAAAACAGGGATAAAGCTCTTATTAACTTGAAGTTTGTAGGCCTTGACCTAAGTTAATAAAGAAATATTTGGTTTTATACCAGAGTTGTTTTCTTAATCCCCTAAATATTTGTTCATACCAGACATCAGTTCCAGAAGCCTCTGCAGCCTGGGGACTGCTGGAGCTGCTCGATCTGCAGTTGCCAGGCTGCTTACAAAACCGGAGGAGGGAAGCTGGGAAACTCTCCCTCAAGGTGGCCATCACAAATACGGAGCCATCTCTTTGTCTCTGTCCCTTCCCAGAGGACATGTACAGCCAGTGTACCATATTTTGTGGGTACACATGCCGTAGTGGCAGGAAGTATGCTTTGCAGTGACCAAGAGGAGCAGCTCTCTGTGCAGCCCCTCTCCAGCTGACTGACGAGGGGGTAATCAGACCAAGACAGTCCAACTGACAGCCCTGAAATGATGGTAAGCCACAAATTATCTGGACATGCCAACAGGGAAAAGCGAGTCTGTCTCACAGCATGGGCAACCCTGTGCCCACACAAGTGCCAGAGACCCTGTTGCTGACTCTCTTCCAGAAGAAGTTTGTCCTTAGCCCTGGGTACCCACCTTCATCTTACCCCTCCAATAAGGGAATATGCCTGTGGTGGCCTGAATGCCCTATAACCCTTCATGGATCCCCTGCTTTTCTGTGTAGGTGGCTGCAATGCTTCACCCGTGCTGAAGGCCTCACCTGTCTTCCTTGTCTGAACTTGTATGACCTTCCTAATGCAGGCAAGGTTTTCTCTGCTGTCTAAGAAAGCCCACCATGAAAAGTGTAAGGAAGCAAACAAACCATCGGTGTGATAAGCACATGGAACTTGTGGTCATCACCAGGATTTTTAATTGTCATTTGCAATGTGAGCAGATCCACGTCCCACCACACAATTTGCTTGGATACAAAAGGCTAGTCTTGTCTAGGCTGGTCACGTGGGTGCTTCCGTATTTGTTTGCTGCATTTTTCTTGTTATTCATAATTTATTTAGAACCAACCACGTTCAAAGTCAAAACAAAGACAATATGTTCAGTCACTCAGATTATAGGCCATTCCCCAGGGCAATAACCCAAGACTACAAAAATTCATACAATGCCTTCAAAAAAGAAGGAAAAACAGCAGCCTCACTGTTTGGCAAGAAAGAGCTATGATTTTGTTGAGACTTGCTTAAAAGAAACATTATCAGACTTTGTTTTGTACTCTTACAGAGGAATCTGTGCATAAACATAAATTATTCAAGCATTCAGGATTTAGGATATGCTGGAGTAAAAATGTCCATCACTGTACCCTCTCTTTGCCCTGTGTTCCTCAAAACAATCCTCCTGTGCTGGGCTGCCTAATGATCCACAAAATGTTGGCCTGCTCATTGCATGAAGTGACTTTCTATCCCATGAAAAGATGGTTCATGTCAGAGTTATGAACCACAGAAGGGCAGGCTAGGAAAACTGTTCAGAAAGCTGTCTCGGTTTTGATGAGAGACCTCTGGATGTTTACAGCTGTTGAAAGACTCAGCAACAAGCTTCAAAAAAGAGGCCACAGGACAGTGGTTACGCTACTAAAAATAAAGACGTTTTTCCTGGAGATGTACTTGATGACTTGAAAGTGGCCTCTCTGCAGGCACAGGGGAATGATGCTCACTGTTCACTGTCTGGCAGCCGCTTGGCTATGGCCTTCTGGTTGTTGAAATGAACTATAGGATGAGGGGGAAGTAGGGGAGATGTGCCTATGGAAATGTTATAAATGTCTAACCCCAAGCAGGCTTCCTCAAACAGACTATTCTTTTTTTTGCTTCTCATTTTTTCTAGTCTGAAGTACACAGAGTTGCAGATCAAAGTGATATTTCCTGTTAAATTGTCCAATTGTCCTTCTTGCTGCTAGTCCTACAGCGCAACACATCTAAACTTAGCTAATTGCAACTTCTTCTTTTTTTTTTTTTAATTTATTGCTTAGACATACCATACCTTTCTTTCTTAAGTGATAGTCATTTTTGGATACTGGGAGTATACCATTGGGGAGGATTCCTGTTCTTGTACTCATCTCTACATATCTCTTTTCAGACGCTTTTGGAGACAGATTACCAAGATGATTGCACTTTTGGTCATATGTCATTATAGTTTCTTCCCCCCAAAAGAAAGCTGTTTTCTGAATAACAACAAACATGGACAGACCCTCATTATGAGTAGTTTTGTAACGCAGTTTTCCAAAGCAGCTGTAGTTTGGGCCATTTACACCAGTAGTACAGAAGCCTTATTCCCTGGGTACCTTTCCCAGGTGGATAACCTGAGCTAGTGTTGTGGGTGGATCAATGGCTAATGAGCAGCCATGGTATGGCAGAAATTTTTATGACTCCACTTAGCTTAATCTGCAATCAGATACCGTTTCTTAAATGAAATTGCTGACTAAACTTCAGTCCTATGGACCATTTGAAAACCTTAAATGTGTTATTCACTGGTCACTTTACTTCTAGACTGTATGTTGACCTTTGTGTGTATTCCCTCTAATTCGTTAGTGAAGATATAAAAATAAGCTTCAGAAGTAGTTAAGCAGAAAGGTTCTACTTTTTATCCCTCATCAAAAGTCTTAAGGCATTGTCATAGAATTAGCTGAGGTGGTACAGATGACTGACTGTTATGCAAACTTTGTGGAAGAAACAAGAAGAAGAAAAAGATAAATCAGTAGAACTGTAGGAAATAAAAAGGCTCAGTTACTGTGCTTTGTAACCTGAAAGAAAACCCAGTAAAAGCAGAAGAAAACAGATCATATGATCCAGTAGTTCAGTAAAACCATCTTTATATAGAATGGTTTTTTTCCCAATGTACTAATTTAAATCACTTCTGCAGATGAAGGAAAAAACCTACATATCCTCCCTTATGAATTTAAAGAGAAAAGACCAAGAGCGGTTTCCTCATTTTCTCCCATGACAGAGCAAAGCTCTGCACAATGATCAGAGTTTTACCATAAATCACAGTCCATGTGACCTTTTAATTTATTTATTTGTAGTACCTACCGAAACCAGAAGAGGCCTTTACACTATTATCTGAAAGGGCAATGAGTAAGGGTCAAGCCCTTCTTTTTCTGAAGTCAAACAGGCTGGGAACTAGTGTTTTCTGCACTGGTTGGTAGAAGAGAACTGAATTCCAGGGTAGGTGTGTCTTGCACCCTGGCCACAGTCTGATCAGGGAAGAGATTTGTGGTCTGTTGATGGCTGAAGAGTTTTCAACCAACACTGCCCACACTGCTGCCTAACCCATCTGCATCTGCTCTGGGAACTATTGACTCTTCCTTACTCAAGGACCAGAAACAACCATATCAAATTATTTATCTTCCTCTTTCCTCTCTCTCTCTCTCTCTCTCTCAACACTTGAATGAGAGATAGGATTCCTGTCTGGACTTGCCTTAACATTTGCCAGTGAAGGACATTAATCCCAGAGACAGGCAAATCTCCCATCTCATTTTCTCTTCTGCTTGAAGACTCCCCTCCTTTTTCTCCTCACCTCTCTCCCTAGCACTGTCAGAGAGATCACATCTCTCCTCTGGGACGGCTGGGACTGTCTGGGGCAACCCGTGGGGAGACACCCCCAGCCAATTTAGCAGGTCAGCCACAGCACAGGTATGAACTTGGCAGAGGTACGATCTGATCTACCCACTCTGCCTTTTCTCCACCAGGTATCAGTGGACTTGTTTTGCCTGCAGCATCTGAGTGACAAAACTAGCTAGGCTGTGGAGATAAAACAGAAAATTACTGAGCGGATGAGGGCTGAGAAAATCCAAGGATGAGATGGAGAAGCAGGTAAGAAAAGCTAAAGCTGAACAGCCAGCAGCAAACTGGAAATAAAAGCCCATAGCTCTCCCTGGGTTTGTACAAATTTTCTACTTTTATATCCGTGAAAGTGACTCACGACTCCCTTAGAACTGAATGTCAGGATGACGAGGCAAAACCTGGCAGGCAGCCTTCCTGTGCTGTTCCTGTTCTTGCTCAGCACTATTTCTCCCCTCCCACATGGCACTTCCTTTAAAACACTAGAGCTGGTTCTGGGGAAAGTTTTGAAATGCCAACACGAAGGCAAAAATCAAAACTTACCTTCCAAATGCTTTTCATAGTTAAATTGATAGAGAAGAGCCTGACAGGTAAGGTTTTCAGGCTGCTAGACTCCGCGAAACTCTGAAAGACTTTTAAGGGAGAGCAGCTTATTAGGTACATTGCTGCAGATGTCTTTCTGTCCAGTCATACTGTGTGCGTGTATCACCCAACACCCATGGAAGCCCCTTGGTAAT
The DNA here is from genome assembly GCA_008921705.1 of Burhinus oedicnemus. NCBI lineage: Eukaryota > Metazoa > Chordata > Aves > Charadriiformes > Burhinidae > Burhinus > Burhinus oedicnemus. The sequence goes on from VFFE01007570.1 coordinate 34,996, forward strand.
TTCCATATACATTGCTAGAAGGGTAGTGCTCTCAAATATAATGTTATTTTTTTCTACAAGAGTCCAGAAAATACACAGCTAGCTAGAGAAACAAAACCCTGGAAGCATGTAAGGTTGAGGTGGTCTTCTCATTAGACATCAGAGAATCCACACCGAATGCCCCAAACAAAGGAGAGGTTTTGGTTTGACCTTATGCATTATTTGATAATGCTGACTCTAACACAACATCATAAACAACTACTTTTCAATTTTGTATTTGTATAGGGCAGTCCGACCTTGCTCTTATTTTTAATTGCTAAAAAATCTCTGTTTCTAGTTGTACCTGGTATATGTGTTGCACATACACTGGCATTTTTTCAGATTTATTATCTTATAGATAAGAAACCTCAACACATCCCTATTTTAATTTGTCTGTATTTTAAATTCTCATCATGATCTGAAAGGTACTAAGGGTTTTGTCAAACAAATGTAAGGATTTGCTGTTTGTCAGCTAAAAATCTGTTACCTCAGCTCCTTGAAAGAAATGTTGTTCTGGTTTGTATGAGTTTCTGGTCTCTGTCAGGGCTCCTAGGCACTGTGGCAATACAGATAAATAGTAACTGCATCTAGTGCCAAATGGCACAGGTGCAAAAATAGTTTGTACCAGCTAAATAGAAAATGAATGCTTCTCCCACGCTTTGCAAGAAAATTTGATTTTCTGAAAAAAGAACAGAAACCTCTAGGTTACCTTTTTTTCATTAAAATTAAAAAAAAAAAATACCACCAAGAACAAATGTATTTTAGAAATGACTCTGCAGTGACTGTTGAGAGGTGTTTATTAGCTCTGTCACATCCCTGTCCTTTCCACACACAGCATGCTCACCGGGCAAGCGGCGCCTGTAGCAGACCTTGCAACTCCACTGCTGAGGAGTCGCGTTCCCTGGGGAAGCGGTGAGGCAGGGCAGAAAACAAGCTGAGGGAGGAGAACCACTGAACCACAGCTTTCATAAGGTCCTAGGGTCAAAGTTTCAATTAATTTAAATTGTTTTCTCAATAAATTAAACATTCATTTCATAAAGCAAATGTTTAATTGGGAAAAAAAATACGTTACATTGGTTTTCACCAAAAATAATTTTGAAGGAAAATTTTGGACTAACCTAATCAATAAGTAAGCTATATCAGTCCTGTAGGGATGGTCTGTGATTCCCAGTATCTGGCCAAAGGAAACAAGAATCTACACAGCCACAAAATCTAAGACTGAGACATTTACTGCTGCAAGACTGCATGCTTCTCCTCCTTCTTAGTTGTGGTAGAGGATTATTGTATGGTGTTTTCATCAGAAACCCTGATGTCTTTAAAAGAAGTTGGCCAGCACATGTTGCTCTTTGATGGTGATGCCCATTTATCGTTTTGTTCAATGGTTAAATAGTATTTGACTTTTTTGTTCCAGCTCCAGATTCTGAAGACACAAGACTGAGTAAGAATCTCAGATTTCATTTTTTAAAATGACACCTTCAGGCCTTGTGATAAAGAAAGCCTGTAAAGGTAACATCTAATCCTTCCCTTCCCACGCATATCCAACCTTTCCTTATACTATAAGCTTAAGTATCAGAAGGCCATTAACACAAGCCAGAGACACTGTTTTTAATCTCCAGTTTGTTGAAATCTGCCTCATTGTTTGTCTTTTTCGTAACACTTGGCATTGGCAATGATTAATGCTGCCAACATTTTCATTGCCAGGAAAGATGTTTCTTTCCTCTCCGGAGTGCAAGCGAAGCCTGGAGACACCTCCTGCTCTGGGGCTGCCTTTCCTCCCTCACCTATGGGGAGCACAGCTAAGGAGAAGGACGGAAATCTCATGCAGAAATCAGGAGCAGAGGAGTATTTCCAAGCGGGAAGGAAGGAAAAGCAGCAGTTTACAATTTTGCTGTGGGTCAAGAGCAATGGGAAAAAAGTCAAGAAGCTCCAAACAGCTTTTCACTTTCTTTTCCACTCCTGCTGATATGTAACTCAGAAGGTGCTGGTAACCTCTCTTCTCCCCTCCTCAGGCACAGCACTATACCTCCACAATTGCCCCAAGAAATGCTGCTTGACAGAAAGCTGTAATCAGAGCAATTTGATTGACCTACAGCCTGCTCTAGGTTGACTCAGAAAATGAGGGCTACCAGGATGAGGCCAGCATGGTTATGGTCCATACCCAGGCTGTGGGTTAAGACACCTCACTTACACTGACGCAGTGACCTGCGTTAAGTTTAGCCCTATGTGGGGCAGATCTCCACCTGCTTCTTCTCAATTTTTGCTCTCCCTGTAAAGTGGGGTGATCAGGACAGGCATTTTTGGCTGGCCATTTGCAGCTGGATGCTTGCCAGCTCCTTTTCACCTCCTGAACACCACAGAAGTGCCAGATCAGATTTGAGGATCTGGCCTATTATTTTTTGATTATTGTCCCAAGGATAGAAGAGTACCCTCTTCACTTGTCAGCAACTAATAGGTCACAAGTTGGCCGGTTTACCAAACATGAAAACAATTTGCCAACAGCAGGGACTTACACCCTAAAAGGAGAGAACACGCTTTTAGCTGGCAGCCTCCTCGCCACCCTGAACAAAGGAGAGATACAGGGTATCGGTAGCTGCTTTTAAGTTGTCCCAAGTGCTAACTTGTTTCTGATTTTTAAGCTGTCTGTCTTTCGAGTCTTGCTTGTCTATTGCTAACAACTGCTCAGTGAGCTAATACTTCTTAAGAGCTGCTATCACTCACCCATACTGCCCGGTCTGGAAAACAGACATGAAGTTTTTGATAGCTCAGTCCTTATCCCACTGCACTGGTGGGATCCTGCCACCGATGACCAAGGGTGGAGGATTAAAGCCAAGTTATTCTGCTGCCTATTGTCAGGCTTCAGCAGTCTTAAATGTGCTGAAAGGGCCTAGATTTATTTCATTTCAAGTGATTGTAGTGCCAGCTGCATCCTATGTGAATATAGAGAAAAAAAATCCTATTTATCCCTAATGGTATCTTAGTATATTTTAATTGCATATTCTTCCTTCCCTTGTATACAGCAGCTACAGAACTTGGAAAGAAATGCCAGTAGTAGACGAAGGAGGTTTGGAAGTTACACAGGGATGTGGAGGAGGGGAGAGAAGGTTTAGGATGGACAGGTGGGAATTGCAGCCCCTTCCTCCCACTGCTCACTGCCAACACTCCCCAGCCTCACATCTCTGCAGCCCTTCCCTTGGATCCCCCGCTGCTTTGCAACACTCTCCCAATAGAGAGATGCTTAAGATGGGAAGGGAACTTGTAAGGCACTGAAATGTTGCCCTCAGCTGTGATTCACGCTGGGAACAGTCCTTGGCCCTCGCATTCGGCCCTATAGTGCATTTTGGCAGAGGAGCAGGGGTTGGGCTTGGCTGCCTGAAGTTCATGGAGTTATAACAGGAATACTTTTTATTCTTATTAAGGCAATGAGCTGAGTGTGGTTATTTAGGGTATTTGTGGGAAGATTCACCAGCCCTGATATAAGGACCTGTAAGTTAGGGAGTTATTTCAGCTGCCCGCACAGAGGTGGCTCGTGCACTGTGAGGTGCCCTGGGGTACCCCAGACAGCCACAACAGCACGAGTCACCTCCAGCTGCTGTCTCTTCTCTCCTGCCCCATACAGATGTCTCGGAGACCACAAGGTATATCCAGTGGCACTAGACAGCTCCCTGTGGGCAACTGGCCCCTTGAGGGCTGAGACTAATATAGTCTCTTTTTCTAGGAATGAATAGGCTACTCCAGAGGACAATTAAGCATCTAAGGGAGGTCAGATGAATTGCCCTCTGGAGGTTCATGTTTCACTTCTTTGGTCATGCCCTCAGATTTTGGACTTAGAACTATCTTGTATAAAGTGAGACAGATCCCACTTACGCCGCAGCAAAACGTGGTGTGGGCGAAGTAGACTGAAGTCGTTCTTTAGAACTTTCTTTTAGAATCAAGTCACAGATCAAAACTATTTACAAACCTCCATTTATCCTCTTTTTCCATTCACACTTTACCTTTCTATTTTTGTGCTTATCTCTCAAGTTCCCTTTTTAACGACCGCCAAAAGGACAGCTACCAATATCATGCACTGTGCCAGGGCTGCTTCCCAGCGCACCACGTTTAGCCCCCAGGTGTGATTTCCAGGAGGTGAAGAGAGAGCAAGTGTTGGCGTACGTGTGAGCAGGCGAGCATACGCTTTATAACAACGCCGAGATGCTGAAAAGCAGTAGCGGCAATGCTGATCATATCAAGGCAGCGTTACCAGGAGACACCTCACAGCACAGCAGACACATGCAGTTTCAGTCTCTTGGCCCTCTGGAAGGTAGTGGGTGTAACGTTTTACATCTCTCTCTTGCTCAGACATGAAGGACGAGCAGCCTAACAAGGTCACGTTTGTTAGAGGCATGCATATTTCCATCTGCTCAGGCGGATGGCAAACAAAGTGCCTGGCACAAAGCAAGACACTAAAAAGGAATTGTTTAAGAGGGAGTGTCTAGGCAAAGCTGGGAAGACAAACGGTGGTTAGATACCATACACTGAGACAGGCACAGATACATTAAATCAAAGCCTTGTGTATTTATCAGGCAAAACAGCAAAAGCTACTTTTGATTTTCAAAATCCTTCCAGCTGTACTGTTTTCCAGGGCACTATTAGCAAAGTGGCAGAGGAGATGTGTGAGCCTTAGCAGTGATGTGCCCCCAAAGCTGAAAGTTCACTCCTTCACTTCTAATGTGCAACCTGCGCTGCAAAATGGTTCGCGGCTACTGCTGAGCCTTGGCTGGACTTGAGCGAGCACCGTTTCATCTGGTGAATCTGACGGGAGATCCACAAAGACATAATGCTAGTTTAGGTTGCAGCTTGAATTTCTTTCATGGTGGACAAAGACAGAAAATACCTCTCTGTCTTTGAGGTGAGAAGGCACAGTCTGAGAAAACTCAACTCTGAACATAATTTATGCTAAATCCCTTTGAGATGAAAGCTATAGCTCCACTTGTTTCACGTCCTGGACTTAAGGATCTTCAGAGCACAGAAGTTTCAAAACCTAGTGTCTTACAAAATCTGGTATCTTGAATCTACCATGATAATGGAAATGAAGATGTCCATTAGGTTCAATGTTAAAAATATTTTCTTTGCTTAAATGTTATGTTGGCTAAACATATTAAACAACTGACTGTTTGTACATGCTTAGATAAGGCATGAGGACTGCAAAGGAATGGAAAAGAATGGTGTGTCTAAAGGATAAAATTATTCTTTAATATTTTTTCTTTTCAGACTGCCAGGAACATTTAGTAATTAGTACGGAAAGATGACATTTTCCTTTGAGGCATCACTAGGATGTGTTTTGTGATGATATGCAGTTAAAGGAAGATCTTACTGTATCCTCTTATGGTTGTACCCAAGTTTAAGGCAATGGCATTATCCTCTGCTGGCTCCTAAGAAATGCAGCTCTTATTTGAATACACACCATCATTTTGAATCAGCAGCTATTTCCTTTCCATTGAATGCTTTCTGTAAGTTTTGCAGATTTGGAATTTCCAAGAATGCCTATATCAAAGATAAACACTAAACGCAAGTAACACTTGCTGAGACTGCTGTCTGAACGGCAGACAACAGGAGATGTTCCTGCTTCTGGGGCCAAGATCCCTCTCCTCCCTGCCTGCCTTTGACACTGATGTCTCAGTGAAGAGGAACAGGATGGCCTAAAAAGAGATGCTTGACTTTTAGACATTAGAGTAATGGTCAGTGGTACTAGAAGGGACCCCACTGACACAGCAGCAGAAAGCCAGGCCCTCTGCTTGGGTCTGACTAGGGATACATCTCCATGGCTGGACACAAGCAGATGGATCATGTGGTGATGCCTCACCTGCAAAAATGACTCAGCTGCAAAAATGACTCAGCCACCCTCTAACTCCTGGGATGGATGGGCAGAGGCATTGGCACATTAGCAGAGGTCTGAGTGAGACCCAGGCTGGTAAGCAAGTCCATGCAGTGCTAGCACTGCCACCCACATGTCCTGACTCAGACTCCGCTGCCATGGGCACCTCTGCACTCGGGGACTGGACACAACAGGTAAGGATCAGAGTAACAACATAAGAAAATATAACAGACAGCTGGGCTGGAAGGTGCTCATGTGGACATGTGCATGTGTCCAGCCTGTTCCCAAAGGGTTCCCGCAGCCCAGGGACCACTGGGAGCCATCACAGGCACTGCAGGAGGGGTGAGGAGCAGCAGCTGTGGGGGAAACACCATGCCAACCAAAATACGCATTTGGCTTTGGAGCCAGTGCCGACTCAAATAATGCACTGCATCATCCTACCAAGGGTTTTCCTGGAAATCCTTTTCAGACTCCCAGATGACTCCCAGACAGCTTTAGTTGCCGTCATTGGTCGAGACTGACAGTAGGCAGGTTACTAAAAATGGGACATGGCATAAAATTTCAGCCATGCCAGAAGCAAGATGACATTCTCTAAAATTAAGAGCAAGTACTGTTTGACACATATAGCCAGAGAAATTAAGAGCTACTTAAATTGCTTTCTGCAGATGCTAGGGTATGGATATACATTAAGAGCAAACTCTTAATGCCTGGGGATGGGTCCTAAAGCCAATGTTTATCTTTTACTTAGATTAATTAATAGCTAATGACAGACACATGATGGTGGATAACCACAGCGCGCCTTAATCAATGTCAAAGCCTTACACAGCTCCTCCTGGTTTGTTTGGCTCACTTGAAGAGGACTATCAGCAGCAACTCATCACCTCTGAAGAGGAGCTGATAGGCAGCAGAGAGCATTCTCAGAAACTCAGCTCCTGTGGAGGGACGGCAAAGTTTAGCTCTGCATGAGCAGCCCCGAGGTCAGCAGCAAGAGTCAGGAAGGCATTTCAGGGGCCAAAGGCCCCTGCTGTCGTGCTGAGGGAGCTGCCATAAGATATGGGGGAATAGAACGGCAGAGCCTGTCTCCAAGTTGAACTCGGTGAAAAGGGACCAGTTTACTCTCCTGCTCTTTTGCACGGGATCGCAGGCACGTCAGGAAGAGATTCACCATTCTGGACTTGTCTTTTATTTGTTTCACGTTTAGCAACCAGAGGTCTTGACTTCTTCACCCTTTGGAAGACTTCAAGACTCAACCATGAGAATAAGTAATAGCCAGCTGTTCAAGAGACCATGATGGTAACCAGAATAGGCTGGGCCCAAAGTGGTGCACTTTCCTGGACTGAACTGGTCAGGCCGTGCGAGGGGATAGCAACCCCCTGATGCCAGAGGTCCTGAATGGCAGTCTCTGCTCTGCACAAAGCCATTTCACAGTTTACTATTAGCCCCCTACATTTGCCGATGTATGAGAGCATGAGGTATTGAAGGTGTAAACAAGCAGCGTCAGCATCCTTTAACTGGCTAACTGGGAAATTTTTAAGCAAGGATTCATGTTGATTAATAAGTCTCATAATTATTCTTCAACATAAAAAAAAAATTATTTCAGGAGCTTTTCCACAGTACATGAGACTGCTGAAATAATCTATGATAACTGCAATCCTCTTAAAAGCAAAAGCCACAATTATTTTTAAACAAATATTTTTAATTACTGTAGCACTCAGGAGCTGGCCAGGTCAATGATGGGGTGCTGCGCTGGGTGCTGTGCTGTGCAAAAACAAAGCAAAAAGGAACACTCAAAATCTCACCACACAGTTAAATGCCAGCCCTGCTCCATGTTTTAAGCTTGGGATAGCCATCCTTCTGTAGTAATCCTGTGGTTTGCATTCATTTAAAAAATGTCTTCTGTTATGTGCCTTAGTTAAAATTATGAAATAAAGACTTTAGAGGAAAGACTTCTGTATTCTTTTCCGGGGTTTCCTCCTTCCATATACACCTCTTGACTCTCTTCTGAAGAACAAATCAGAGCTTCATCTGAAAGCTTGTTCACCAACTTATCTGTTAACTGAACAAGCACTCTCCCAAACTGTGCTCAAAATAGTATTGCACAGATTATTTCCAATACTTTGCTCCTCTTAACCATGAGACTGAACTCTTCTCGGTTACTTGAGTCTCCCAGGCAGATTGCATGCCCTCTTATCAAGAGAAAAAAGGTGAAATAAGGATCATGTTACAACCCAAATGTAGCAGGAGGCTTCTGTTGAGTTCTCCTGTTTATTTTAGTCATTTGGCCACCTTCCCACACCAGATACTGCGGATCTGAGGTGTAAGCTGTGGGCTTTGTGTGGTGTTAGAGATACACTAGACAAGAAACTCTCTTTGGGGAAAAGCCCACAGATATGACTCATGCTCAGAATTCTCTGGCCACCTCCATTAACCTGTCATACTGTTTTTCCTTCTGATCTCTTGGGAGTGGATGGTTGCAAACACAGAGACTTAGCCTGAAACCTTCTGACCATGGCAGCTTCCCACGATGCGAGCAGCTTTCTGTGATACCACAGATTTTCTTTCTGTGGTCACTCCAGCTGGAAGATCCTCTGCCAAACTCCCCACCTTCACCAGTAGTTTCCAATGCCATGTTCCCACTTTACTTGCACTGCTAGGTTTGCTTGTGGGGAGCACATGCTGAACCAAGCAGGGGAACTGGTGGGTTTGTGTTTTGTTTCTTTTTAAAGAGTATTTTTGGGTGGCTCAGTTCTCTCAGGACAGACTCAGGTGGAGCTGTATCAGCCCAGTGGAGCTGTCTGTGCTCTGTGTTGTGGTAGCGGGGGTGAGAGTTTTGGGGGCTTGGGCAGGAGGAGAGACAGAGTGGGTTTTGCTGACAGTGGCATGGCCACGGGGAGAATTATCTGCAGAAACATGTGCCAGACTGAAGAGATCAGCTAGATTTGCCACCTGTGAATGTTGCTTTGTGAAGGGAAATGAACCTGGGGATGAATTTAGGAGACTGGAAAAAGGCAACTAAATTACCTCAGGAAAACCTCCTCAAAGCTTTCCTTTTTGGGAAGTTGAGATATACCAAATAGGGGTTTCTAGGCTTGCACAAATAAGATATACAAACCTTTGAGGCAGCGAGCCCTAGCAGTATGTCTTCATGCAAGGGGAAGGTGTGATGCTCACACGAGCCTGCATACCTGTACTTGCTTAACGCAGCCAGCTTCTTACACAGAGTCAGGGGAGACTGTGATGTAGAGTACAGCTTCATCTAGAGCACATCCCTGGAGAAATTAAGCATTGGCAGTCCGTCTAACCTTCAGGCTACCTTGTACCTACACTGCTTATCTCCACGTGAGACAGACTGAGCTGACAAATACCACAGTCTCACAGCTTCACTGCACTTTTTAATGACAATTTAACCCATCCCTTTTTCTTTATTTGATAGTCATGGAAAGTGCTTGATCCCTCAGGCACATGGTCACTGGGAGTGCTCAAGGCTGTGTCTGGATGCCGAAGGCAGGGCAACCAAGGCAGCTAAAGAGTATGGCAGATTACTGTAGACAGACTAGGTTACAGCTGCCACCTTAAGAGGCAGTACCTGTTGGCCCCAAATAGGACAGATGTAGCCTGACAGGTTAGACTAGGGTCACGAGTAGCTCCTACAAGGTCTTTCATTTGTCTCTGGGGGTAAAGTTGCTCTATCATAATTTACAAATGCCATATGTGACCTGCTATACATCTCAAGTCTCCTCACACTGTTGCTCCTCGTCATGTGCCTGTAGCTATAACTTCAGTTTTAAAGTGCTGAAGAGCTGTAACAGGCATTTCTGTGACACATACGTGTGTCTGAAAGCCTGGGCCCCAAAGTTGTTTATTTATAGGCTATTAGACATGCTCAGCTCCTATTTCTGAAACAGGCACTTCCCCGTCACATTGGTGACCGTCGTGCCCCATGCTCAGCTCCCACAGCTTAGGTTTTCTGTTCTCTTGTGCCACCCCTTAATAGAAGACCTAAGATGGTGGAACCAAAATGAGCTTCTCCAGCAGGGGAGAGCCTCGAGCAGAGGGTTAGCTCTCGTACAGGGACTTGGCCATCAACAGTAGGCGGCTGACCCTAACACCCAGACTTAAGCTTTGGGAAAGGAGGGGCCTTTGCAGGCAGGAGCAGAGCTATACAGCCTACAGCAAATTAATAGATCAAGGAGAGGTATGTAAGGCAGTCCCTTTGGGGTCTCAGGTTTTTTTGCATCAGTGTTTTTGACTGAGGATATGGACACCATATCTCCAGATCAAAAGGGACTGAAAAACCAGCTCCAAACCTCTCTCAGGTACTCCAGTATTCTCAATGAACCTCTGTGAAATGAAGAAAAAAGCAAAAATAAAATGCAGAGAGCTGAAACAGAGACTCTACATAATTCTTCAAATACGGGCTGCCTCACGGCTTAAATTCCCCACTCCAACCCACGTTTCGCTAGCAAACAAACAAGTGGGGAACACTGGCCTTTTTGCAAGTGTGTGGGTGAAAATCCTGCTGCCTCTTCTCTCTGTGCCTAGCAGACCGGGCAGTGTGATCATCCGTGTGAACACTGCACTCACTTCACCCACACCTGGCAGGGATGGTCCCAGCCGCAATGCTTGTTCCCCGCCTGCACGCTGCCCTGCCTTAATGGGGTTACGGGGAGAGAGGTGCAGGCAGCTCCCCCTGCCAGAGCCAGGCTTCCCACCTTACCACCTTGCTTATAAAATGGTCTCACAGCTCCAGGGAGCTAGTCATTGCAGGGCTAATGGCTGATGAAAAAATGCAGGCTTTCTTCCCAGAATACGAAATCTTGTACACTATTAACTGACCGTTCAGATAACGTTAAAAGGCATTTTAAAATCACCTAAGCATATAGGTGGAAGTGATTTAATTTCTTTCAAAATAAAACGTACTGAGGGGTGGCAAGATTCCCCAGTAAAAGGCTGAAAACCCTGGCAGAGGCCTGAAGGTTGTTAAACCACCTTTAATGGTGACGTGTGCCCACGGGTGATGGGGAGACACAGTGGTGCTGCTGTGACCGAGGCAGCAGGATCGTGCCCTCCCGAGCTGGGCTGAAGGGCTCCTGCCGGGAAACTCACCTTGCTGCAGAGAGACAGCTCCCTCTGCTTTGAAAGGAAAAGGGCTCTGGCCAGGCGTGAACATCTCAGTGGTTCCCCTCCATTGCATCTTTCATACCTCCCCAAACTTGTACCTGAGAGTCCTTGTCAGGCTGAGTATCGATAACTCAGGGAGAGCAAACATCCAAGTTGTTCTGGGAAACGGCTTCCAGATTATGAAAGCATTTCCCTGGAGCTGATCCCTAAACTCTGAGCATGTGCTTAAGACCCCTGGGTCAGGAAAAGATTTAAATGCATGCGAAAGTCCACCCTCCCTGAGACACGTCAAGAGCATGTACAGTTCTCGGACCTGAGCATAGGTTTAGGCGTCTTCCTGGAGCTGTGGGGTCACGGGCTCGAAGGCCAGAGTTGGAAGCTGGTCCCAGAGGGGCAGAGGGGTGGGCATGGATCCGGGTACCGTGAGTATAGTGGAGCCCATGTCCTGCAAACACCTGTAGGTGTTTCCTCCCACCTCCCTCACCCCTCCAGGCTGACCCCTAGCACTTCTTGCCCACTGCAATGGGGAAAAGACAGAAGCTTAGTCTTGGACAGGGTGGAGGAGAAGGAAGACCCATGAGACCAATGGCATCTATGGGGCAATGCCTGTCCCCAGTGCAGTCTGCCCATCTGATAGCTACATTGCTATTTACCAAAGCCCCATTGCATGTGGCTGCATAACACAAAACCCAGAGCCAGCACAAGGGAGAGGAGCTGAAGAAGAGGACAGCACTCAGAGCAGCCTCACCAGAACTCCCGCAGGAGATTGCACCTGGCTTCCATCCAGAGCTGGCTTCAAGAGCTTCCCTCCCCAAAGGCAGGGCCTTGTCCTGCCCCAGAGATCAGGCTCGGCCACCCTTGCAGAAGGAGGAACTGCGGGGGAGCCGCTGCAGAGCACCTGGCTGGGGCTGGGTGACCCCTATGTGGGGAAGGAGGCCACCGCCGTCTGCAGGGACACCAGTGACGCAGACGGAGAAGGAGGGCATCCTTGCAGGGAGCTGTGCCTGCCGGTCTGGTAAGCTTGTGGCGGTGTTTTCCTGTTAAATCCCGATTAACTCAGCCTTAAAGGCTCAGCCCAGGCAAGCGTGATATAGAAGAACTCCTCAAGGCAGCTCAGGTAAACTATGTGCTTTACAACCTCTGCTGTTAGTGTCTTATTTTAAGAGTCTGTTAACTTAGCCTATAAACCACATCTTTTAATATAGGAAAGTGAGATAGATTTGAATGAGAAAATGCCTGGAAATATGGGTTTTGGTTATTATTTTTCCTCTGTACTTCAAATTAAGAGTGGGCTGTTAATGGCAAAACGGAAGTTCCTGAGTAATGCAGTTTAAGCTGGGTGCTTTAAACTACTCAAACATAAAGGACAAGATTCTTCTTTATACAAAGGTCTTAAAGTGATAGAAAATAATATTTAAATCCTCTTTCAGACCTAAACATTTTCATTAAGAGTAATTTTCATAGTGTGTGTCTAATCCAATCTAATCTTGCAAAAAATGGTTTAGTGCATTTAGTACAAAGTATTTACATGATAACAGATAAAGTGAATACATCATTTTGCCAGCTATTAAAAAATACTTAATAATTCCAGTTGGAGCACTCAGCTGTAAGAGCTGCTTTCCATTTCAGTGAACTTTCTGCTACGGAGAGGAAAGAAACGATTCCTCCACATGGCTGAGCGCAGGTTTCTTTGAGCACGAAAGCAGGCTTGTAAACAGTTGGTGTTTATGGTTGCTTGTCTCCACCAGGAGTGGTTTCTGACATGCAAATAACCTGCCATACACTAGCAGGCTTTAAGCAGCTCCGCTTTAAAACCTCCTTCTGTAAGCCTGTGTCAGCCCAGCCCAGCCCAGCCCAGCGTGTGCGTGGATTATCTTCGTTTTTAGGAGGCGGTGTAGTAGTTTCGTTGGTGCTGTGCTGCTGCAGCTGCTACAGCTGTGTGAAAAGCACTGAGTGGCAAAAGGGAAAAACCGAAAAAAGGTATTTGTGGATCACAGGAGGGCTCTCCTGCCCTTCACCCTCTCTGAATTCAGCTCTGAAGACAATCTTTGCTCACTCGGAAGATCACCAGGGGTTGATTTCCCACTGGAAGTTGACTTGGAGCAACTCTTTTTCTGAACTAGTCTGTACAGCTAATAGCTGGGGGTTTTGTCTTGTTTTGTTTTAGCAGTGCTTACTGTTTAAACAAGTGAGGATGTTTAAACAAGCGAGGATGTTTAAACAAGCGTGGATGTCCTCATAGTTTTGGGTAAGCTGAATGGTGCTCTGGGCTCCGCAGGCTATACATGGTGCCTGACATGGCTCACTCAAATGTAGAGATGTAAGCTGTAGCACCTATGTGCCCTCAGCTGGTACTCTCCCTTCTGTATATGTGTGCATTTAACTTTACATTGCGGGAAACAAACTGGCTGCATTGCACAACTAAAATTACACCATGAAAAATTCACTTTTGTGTCTGGCAACTCAGAAATGACCTCAAGCTGAAGCCAGAGCCTCCCTCTGTATTTGACATACTTAGGGACGACACTGCTTTTATGCTCAGTCAGCAGAGAGGGGTGGGGAAGGGCTCCCCTCAGCCCATCACATTGCTGAGCAGGGCAATCCTTTCCACGTGTGGCAGCCCTGCTGCAGGACCCGGATTATAAAGTCACCGTCTCTCCCTGGTCCCACAGCTCTGCTGCTGCTGTCATGCCAGTTCTAGCAACCAATCTGGATGAAAACAAAACCCCCAAAACAGACAAAATTTTGAAAAAGCTGCCTTATTTCAGCCTAGTGGAGGAGGTAGTTTGTGGGTAGGAATGAGCAGCCAAGACCAGGGCAAGGCAATAGTTGTCTAAGCCATCTGATAGTAGTAAGCGAAAAGGTCCCTGGCAGATGACACATTAAAACCGTCCAGACTGTAATCTGGAGTGAAGGGAGAGGGAGGATAGAAAGGCCGAAAGAAAGGGCAGGAGGGAGAGGAGTTGTACCCATCTGGAGTTTCACCCTGGGTGGAACACGTTGGCCAAGACCCTCTTTCCTGGGCAGCCACCTGCATCCCTGCTCTGTGGGGGCTCTGCAGTAAAACGTGACTTACCTGGGGCACATGGGGAGCAACCCCTAGGTGCCCGGCGCTCCAATCACACCTGCAGTACTTCTGCCATGTCACTATTCATCTAGGCAAAAATGACCCAGTGGGTGTTTTTGGGGGCAGCTAATATTACAGTACCTTTCTGAGAGGCAATCTACCCATGGCAGCATTCCATAGTTGAACATCAGGCTCCCATAAATAATTAGTATCACAAATCTTCGCCTTGCCTTTTATCTTTGCCACAGTGACTGGAATGCACCCCACTGCCATCTGTGATTATAATTCATGCGTCACTAAAACCACAAGGTATGCTTTTTACATGCCTAATGGCCACCCCTCCACCCACCAGCACTGCCCATAAATCTCCTTTTTTCCCAAAGATGCTAGGACCCACTGGCAAAATCTGAAGACTTGCCAAGTATTTGCTTGAAATATTAATATATTGTTAAAAACAGGAGCTCTTCACAAAAGACATATCTGACATTTTCAAGGAGTGTCTGGTGAGCTAGAGTATCTGGAAAGTGTCTGTTGTGAGCATGGTGGAAGAAGTGGTTCACAATAATCTTCTGCAACAGGACGCAGTTTCAGCAAGGACCTTGCTTCACTGAAAAGGAAGATGCTGATAGAAGCTAATCTAAAACAGCAGCTATATTTATTGCCGTTGTTAAAAGTATTGATAATAATAGCACAATAACAACAACAATAATAATAACAATAATTAATCAGCTCAGGATGGGGTGCCCGCAGCAGTCTTGCTGTCCCACAGCCTTACCTGCTTGTTTACCGTGCTGTACAGTGTGTGATCCCTAAAACTGACTGCTTATTTAAGAAAAAAAGAAAAAACAAAAAAAAAAAACTAAAAAACAGCTCTGCATATTTTTAAGATCCACTGCAAAGACTGCGTAGGCTATGAAAACATGTACAGTCTAAGTAGTGAAATCATAATTGAAAAAAATAAACCCCCTCAGACAATCCAAACAAAGAGCCTTTTCCTGAGTACACAACAGTGATCCTACACAAAGCCAGGGACACTGCTTAGGGCAGAGGCTTTTTGTGTCAAGGCACTATGGAGAAACAGACCATTCCCCAGGGGATCAACACCATTTCCAGAGGTATCTCATTTGTCTGGGTACACCTACAGGCTGACAGAATGTTTCTATTCTGAAGATTGCTTAGGCACTCAAAATTATTTGTCATTATGAAATGTGTAGCTCAGTGTGGTCCTGTATGATGCTGCCAGCTTGTTGGGAAATCATGGTACCCCCAGCAATGAGGTTGCAAAATCATTGCCTAGAAATTTTTATTTTTTTTCACCTCTTCCACAATGATTGCAAATGTAGTTAACCCATCCACAAAGAAATCACAATTACTTAGTCTGAAATGACCAGCATTAACGCTGCAGCGAGAAAAGGACAGTGATTCTTCTGCCTTACAGTGCAGAGGTCACAACAGCCCAGAACCTGATAGCAGGGAAGGAAAAATGTAAGGTGAGTGAGGACTAGCCCTAGATCAGACTCTCATTTTCTTGTGTGCTGTGGTGTGCATGCATGGGCAGCTTTCATAATAACTGGTACCAAGAAGAGGAATTTTGACAAGCAGCTTTCGTGGAAAAAGTATTCTCTTCTTGCTTATCTTTGCGTGTCTTCATCTGTGGTACCACCACTGGTCGCCCTCTCTGAGCACCTATGGTACAGCTGGCCAGATGTGCTTCACCCCTTTGGCCTTTACCACACCATGGGGGTTGGGAGAAGATCCTTAGAAGAGTTTTATTCCAAATCAGTCTGGTACACTACAGAAATGCACATAGCAAGATGTTTACATTGCCTAACTTAACTCGCCCAGGAGGCTTGTGCCACTACCTGAGCCACCTCTGGTCAGCATCCTCCGGGGCCTCCACTGACCACAGCAGGACTCAGGAGATTTTATTGATGGGTTGAGCCAAAGGTTTGAGTCAGGCACGAGTGAAAAAGGCTGAAGCACTTCAGGAAGGCTGATGAATATTGCACAGGCACTATAGGTGTTTAAGAACAAGCTAACATTTTGTTAGGAAGTCTGTCAGAAATGGTATCTCTGCAGGTGATTACGCCCAGGGGCAGAGAATTCAGCCCTGCTTTTCTGTGGCTCTGTGGTATTCAGTGGGTCCCATGGTGAGGAGGAGGAAAGCTGGAGGAAGCCACAGAGACCCCGAATTTCTCAGGAAACTGTAACAGCTTAGAAAATAAAGTTAAGGAAAAAACAGCTTTGGGGAAATGTGAACAGTATCAGAAATTTAAATTGTGAAACTTGTCTGAGGTATCACTTCTGGAAAAATCAAGCTCCTATAACGAGTAGTGGCTTGATGTGGTGTTTTTCTCACACCTATGTGATGTTCATTTTCATTAGAGGAAAAGTGAGGAGTGAGGAGACGACTGTGTGGGGTTTGCTACAAGATTCAGAGCCTTTGTGAAAGAGCCTGGTGAGAGGCTTTGGCTAACCTCGTCCTGAGCTGGGTGCACAAACTGTACCAAACAGAGCTTATAAACTCACTGGTAAGACTTTAGCCTTCACCTCAGCTATTTGCGAAGTAAGCTCTGGGAAGCAGAGCTGGTCTAACTCACAGTAGTTCGAATGAATCAGAGGGTTTAAAACAGTTCTCATCATCTCAGCCTCTACCACTCTGTCTGTCTGCATGTGGGACTATTTTTGTGGCAAAATTCTCATCTGGCCTCTTTAATAACCTTGGTACAACAGCTCACTTCAGCAGGCACTCAAGTCTAGAAGTTTATCTGTCTGTGGCATCAGCCAATGTCTCGTCTATTAGGGTGACTGAAATTTTGCTATCTAAAGTTGTTTTCATATCAGAGAATATAATTTAAAGACTGACCATTTAAAACACAAATGGGTTGGGCCAAATGGATGGTTGGTGACTATTCACAGAAATCACGTAGAGTTCTTCAGCCCAGCCCAAAGCAGGTGGTGCATTATCCAGAGACCTACAGTGTTACCGGGTAAAGTGTCATACGGTTACAGAGTCACCACCACAGGGCTCTGCGTGAAATTATGCAGTCAAGGACCAGGAGAAGGACCACTCCTGTAGCGTGCAACTCCATTGCTAATGGCAACTTCATTGCTAGAAGGGAGCCAGGCCCGTCCTTTCTAAGAAGAGGTTCAACTACCATATAACCAGAGAGACCTGTTCATGTGCCGGAGAAACAGAGAAAGGGGGATGACAACTTACAGATCACTAATGTGCGACATGTGTAAGACGTGTTTTCACCCTGAGTGTAAGGCAGGATGCTCACACTTTTTACCACCCTGCACTGGGGTCTGATTCAGAGACCTTGAAAACTTTCCATTGACTTCAGTGGAGTCTGGATCATGCCTTAAAGCTACCCAGCAGCCTGGAAGGGGGAAAAGATAAACGGACTTTTTCCCCTGGAAAGATCCAGGAAAATAGTTCAGGCAGAGAGAAGCAGGATATTGTGGGGTTTTGGATTTTGTTGGGGTTTTTTTGTTGGTTGGTTAGGTTTTTCTTCCCCACAGCAGCTCATAATCTAATGCCTGGATTATTTTTAATGTTACATTCTTCTTCTTGTTGTGGTTTCTAAGGAGAGCAGCCCACAGGCCCTTTGGGAGTCCCGGCTGCCAGCTGGGTCGTGGACCATGTTTCCCTGCAGGAGCTCCTGCTGCTCCATTTCAGGTTTCATGGTCCACGACCCAGCTGGCAGCCAGGACTCCCGAAGGGCAAGGGAAAGGGGGGACATTGGGGCAGAACAAGGTTGCAGAGCCATGCTTGGATGTCCTCTCCCTAGAGCCATGCTGGGCAGATGCTGCTGTGAGGGGGGCAGAAGGTGACCAGCAGCCAGTGCAGCAGCAGCAGATAACGAGGTGACCCCTGAGCCTGTGGGTTCCACAGCAGAGTTTACAAACCCATCGCAGTCCTTGTGACTATCCCAGGGGCTGGTGAACAAGCTCCAGGAAAGACAGAGGTTTGATTTGGGCTAATGTGAGCCATGCTCTTGTTTATTCTGGGCCTGGTCCAAAGTCAGTCTGAATGCTCTGGTTTGTGTCCTGGCTGAACTGAGCTTTGCTTTTTCATTTTTGAGAGAGCCCAGAGAGCAGGCTCCTGGTGTGAAAGCCCTATCAGCCAGGCTGCTCATGCGAAACAGAAGTCTCACATTTGTTTCCTTTCACATCCTTTCGGTTTAGGAGCACATAGATACTTTTAACAGGAACACTCTAAAAATAACATCTTCAGAACAGTCAGAAAAATCAAGATTTTTACTTTTTAGTGATTACTTTAAGCAGCCCTGCTTTACGATCTGGCCTTGGAACTGACATCACACAAATGATCAGCCTGACAAACAAAAACTGTTTTCACACCTTGCTACTTTTAAGATAAAATGCCTTTTAATGTCTTTTCTACTAATTAGCTGCCATTACTTCCCAGTCTCTTGGCAGAGGCTCGTTTTAATGTACGTCAATAAAATCACCCAGCGTTATGGTCTTTTATTCAAAGTATGCCAATAAGGGATAAGCAAGCATAACAGTGCTGTTTCCTCCCCGCTAATGGCCACCTCCAGCTGCATCCCTCTAAACATCAGACCTGCTGCGTCACCCACCTGCCTGGGCAGGAGTTGCCAGGAGGGGCAGAGGATGGGGAGACCCCCTCAGTAAGGCTGAAGTGGCCAGGAGGACAGAGCAGAGGGATATCGCTACAGCCCTGTCACAGGTTTCTCTGCTGCTGAAGCAAAGTGCAAAGCCCAGAGGAAACCACGCAGCGTAGCCTCCAAGCTGGGATACAAGGGATTGATAAACCCGATGGCTTTTTCAGAGGCGGAGAGCATTGTGCAGCTGCCATGGTGCTCCCTAACAGCTCTCCTCTTTCTCACAGGAGAGCTCTTCAGTCTGAGTGATGTGCCAGTAAACACAATGTCAGTAAAGAAAAAAGCACCCTGAGTATAAATAAAAGGGGCCAAAGCCTCCTTAGCTGTGGTTAGTCTCTAAGCATCTGCGTGATCTAGGTGTTGCCAACAGTAAGTCCAGCTCTTGCGCTCTCCCTCTTACAAATGGCTTTGCTCAAGCAGTATCAAGCGCTGGCTGGGCTAATATCAATAGCGGATATTAAGGGAATACACACAGTCACACTAAGGACTAACAAATGATCTGGAACACGCCCTTGGATACCCATTTTAAAATAAACATTTGCAGTCTCAATTCTTCAGCAGTCCACAACAGGACCAGCCTAATGCCATAATTTCAGGATTTGTCAGCTTGGATGGCACTGAACATCGGCCTTTCTAGTTTTACAGTGCAAGCTGTTTCATTACTCCTAGCTAACACAGTTATCTGCGCTCATATTTTCCACACAGTCTCAATACAACACTCAGACATTTCAAACCTACAGTTTAATTAAATTATGGCAACTGGGGTTATTTCAGTTCCAGGAGTATCTGAGGCAGAGATGCTGAGGATAAACATGGCACTTGTGCTTTCAGGGAAGGGAATAGACTCTGTTCTGTGTGAAGATGAAGCTTTCAGAAGACTGAATTTCATTAGCATCTGAATCCTCTAGAAATCATGCTCCTTTCATGCATTTCAAGTTGGATGCTCCAAGACGGAAGCCATCGAGATCACTTGTGGAAACTTTGTCTTATGCATGCAAGGAGAGTTGCAGATCCAGCTATTCCTCTGTGCTAAAGAAGCATTTTTAAGTGGTTTAGACATCCACTGTGCAGCCAGGCTTGCTAAGGCAGCATGGCTCCCTATGGGAAGCTCTGCTTGGCCTCCTGAAGAGCAATGTTAGGTTTCTACATGTTAAGTTCTGTGACTAAAGGGCACCCACAGCAAGCAGTAAGACCAGCAAGGATCAATGACAGATGGAGGCAGCCTAGTGACCTGAGCAGTGAAAATAGGGTCCACTGAATCAGCAACTCCCTATGACCATCAAAGGAGAAGGATTAGACCATTACCGGTGTGAAACCCCCCATGATGGGACAGCCAAATGGATCAGACAGACATGCACAGGAAAGAGAGATACTGCCTAACAGGATGCAGGACTTAGCACGGTATGCACAGGAAGGAGAATCTGAGGATCGCATAAAATTTCTTACCGGAAGTTTTTAGGGGACTGTGGGAACATGTGGGTCTCAGTAAGGGATGCTTATGGGAAGGACCAGAGGTGGAAAAATGGAGGCATCAAGGTGAATTGGGGGGATAACAAACATGAGGCAATAAAAGGGAAAAGGAGATAAAAGGGCCCAGGTGAGTGTACACTTGCCCGACTGAGTCCTGCACTTCATCACCACCATCTGTCCTGTATTCTCACTAAATCCTAACTGGATTCTGTGAGGGTGCACTCTCTGTCCTGAGTCATTTTGTGTGAGTGCTACCAAGCTTCAGACCAGACTAGTGGGATTAGAGAGTACCAGCACCCAGAGGGGGACCACGAACCTCTGGGGCTCATAGGTCCAAGCGCCAGCAGCTGGAGGAGACTGGGAGGTAGGTGCCAACTAGAGGACAGAGTGTCTATGACCAGCTCCTGGAGTGACCCATACATTGTGTGTATATCCCTGTAGTGGACTTCAATCCTGATCCCCCAGAGAGAGGGAATAGGACTGGGCCATCTGTGCTGTTCTTGTCTGTGTGAGTGCTGGCTGTGCTGATAAAGGCACTGATTCCTCTTTGTGCTGATCCATGTGACTGGCGATGTGCATATGTGTGTGTGTGTGTGTGTGCGCACGCGTGTGCAAGCATGTGTGTTTGCCTGTCAGGAATACATGCACGGCTTTGCCACAGGCTGGACCCATGAACGTGGAGCTGCAGCAGCCTCACCTACATCCCAAAGCTCACCAGCTTCAGCCACCCTTAGCACCAGGAACTTGCTGGAGACTCCCTGTTGAGGTGCTTTCCTAGCTTTCCAGAGACAAACTCTGTCCCAAAATACTTCCTTTCTAAGCCTCGTTATCAACTTTCAAAATGTCCCATGCAGCTCAGGGAGAAACATCTGGCTACCTCTGGCTTTGTATCTGTTCTAGGAGAACAGTCCAACACCCCCCTTTACTGAATCGCCGCTTCTTTGGGAATGGAATGACAGTGGTTTGCCAGTTATCCTTAAATCACTCCTACCACCAGACGGGCTTGAAGATAAAGTAAGGAATGAATTTATTCAGGAATCCAAAGATCAGCAGAACGATCTCCTTATTTAGAGGCAGCTGTGCAGAAATAAAAGAAAACTTACAGCTGCAGACAGATTATTCTAACTCTGTTCTCTGTTTTATCCAGCTAAAACGCTCTCAGCATGCTTACATACCTTTCAGCTGGAAACTTGTCTTTAAGCAAGACCTGGTCCAGAGCACATATTTTATTGAAGGAATATTGATTCGGGGATATGTATGTCCTTGCACATCTCTTTTCTCCCCTGGGATGTTTTGAGTCCCCCTCACACCTCTCGCATTCGTGCCTCTCCTCACCTGACCTGAGAAGTGTTGGTGTCTGCCAGATAGGTGGGAACTTCTGCCCTGACAAGGAAAAAATATCACCCTCCTCATGCTTACCTTAATGCATGCTGACTGTGAAGGAAAGCTGCTCCTCAAAGGATTCAGGCCTCCTTGCGTTAATTCTTGATACACTCAAAACACTAGCTCATATATATGCATAAGCTAACAATCATAGTAGATATAAACATATAAACAGTGATAATGCATGTAGTTAATTAGATCTTGGCTGCATCAAGACAAGAATTAATGCTAACCAAATTATTTCAGGCTGACAATGACATGAGCATGCTTGGCATGAACAACGCCCCTGCAATACCCCATGAGGACATTTTCTTGCTTTGAAGGTATAGATGTACTGGATGAGAGATTTTTGGAAACATTAAAACCAAAAGCCATTTATGATATTCCATATTCTATTAACACAGTTTTATTTTCCATCTGTTCTCCCAAATCCAGGATCAATGTTAGCCAATGCTTTGCATCAAGCAGTCCCTGTGTTTAGATCTCATATGTGACACTAGTGCCCATCCTCAACTAGTGCTCATCCAACTTGCAAAGTTTCAAAGCTGGCCACTGATGGCAAAAGTTTTTACTTCTTTTGTAAGGACTGTAGACATACCTGCCACTGTATCATTAACACCAAACATCTTGGGTTGTTTGGCATTAACCTTTTCTCACCCCTGTGAAGAATGATTTTGACCTACATGTTATTTTGCTTTGCACAAGCACTGCTGGCTAGCCGGTGTTATGCAGGAGGGCTGTCCTTCGTAAGATTCTGGCATTCAGATCTACCAAGCTACGAAGAAACGGCAGAGCAATTTGAGCTGCTAGCATGATACCATGTTTGAAAAGGAGCAGAAATGCTGTGTTACTCACCGTCACATTGAGAGATGATGCAAATCATTTTCTGTCATAGCAGCAACAGGTCACACATTTGAAAGGCTCCTCTATTCAGCCCTTTAACACAACTGTGCCAGAAAGAGGACTATGGGAGCTGTGTTTCTGGGATCCCCTGGGCCTCCCCTACCACACCTTCCTCCTCCTCCCTCGAGCCACAGTGCCCTGCAGCATGTGTAACGGAGGCAGTGTAACCCTCTTGTATAGAAAGGAAAGCAACTTTACATCACATTCGGTGGCAGATGGCTGTGAGTGCAGAGTAGCTCCTCCTGGACGTGAAGCTGCAGCAGAGGTTGGGGAATAAGGGTTTTTCTTCTGCCGGGGCTGGGCCACTGTGAGCCCCCATGGAAAGGGCTTTTAGGGGGGTGCCTTGCAGAGCTTAGCTTTTGATCATTAATCTTTTCAGATCAGGTCTGGACGGCATAAACCCGGGGAATGAAAAGAGCAACTAAGCTCATTAAGTGGCCAGGTGAGCTCCTACCAATGCTCTTCCATGGCTCTGCACAAGCCATCCTGGAAAGGTCCTGCAGCTCTGCAGAGGAGCAGGAACCCTCTGTGCTGTTCTGGTACCCAGCTGTAGAGTAAATGGAGATTCACACCTCTTCTGCAACACTCAGTTTTTTCTCTTTCTTTAAGATATAACCTCCCTCAACCTATTAGATTCTATTAATGAAATTAATGTGTTTCTATACAACTCAATATTTGTTTTTCTGAAAATTTGGTCTCCGGAAGGCAAAGTTGTCTCTGGAGTTCTTCCTGTACACAAGGATATATCAGGACCAAAGCAGGATCAGAGCCAGAGAGCCCACAGGTCCGGGATCTAGTGTCGTTTTAGGATTTGTTGTGATGATACACAGAGTTGAATGCCCTAAAAGCATTTCAGCATGCAAGGCAGAGATAACAACTTCTCTTTCATCTCCCTTTGTTCTAGACTCTTCAATGCCAGGAAGTCTTTCTTTTTATACTCCTTTACGTTTGGCACCTATCAAATCTCTTCAGGCCCAAGCTCAATTGCAAACCATGGGTGATGCCCGCGGCCCATGCAGGGACTCAGAAAAAATGCTTCTTCTCAATACACTCCTGCAAAGGAGCACATTCTTCCTAAAAGACAGAAAGAAGCACGGCTGTCTGCTAAGCAGGAGCCAAGTTCAGTGCAATCACAGATCAAAGAGAGGTGTGAACCTCTCGTCTCCATCTCGGCAGCGCGCTTTCCAGAATATTTAATGCTTGTGCCCAAAAATTAACTGGCAGATTTGTTTACAGAAGTGTTTTCCAAGAGATGCTTGGGCTATGCTCAGCAGCTGCCCTTATCGCTGGTGCTGGGCATACCTTGCGTGTCTGGGTGATTTATCGATTTGAACTGCTTTCTGCGAGACTCCTGCTTGCGAGGCAGGGGCGTGCTCCAGCATCACCGAGGAGCCGTAAAACAACAGCTGCAACAGATGGCTTCAGCTCTCATCTTGGTTCGGCATGCCCTGCCAAAATGGTGCCAGACGCACATACTTGTGCGGGGCTTGATGAATGCGGAGTAACGCAAGAACATTTGTTCTTGACTCGTGCCCTCGGGAGCTAAAGTTAAACAGGGAGATGTGGGCAATGAGGTGAAGGGGAAAAACCGCAGGTGTTTTGAGGAAACACCTGCTAATCCTTGAGGGGGAAGAAGTGGTGGCAAGGATGCTAAGGAGGCGGAGATTGAGAGGATTAGCTGGCGAGTTTCATGGCTTGAGCTGAGAGAGGAGGTTGGCAGACCACGCTGCTGACACCGCAGGTGCCCGGGGCAGAAAGAAAGCAAGGATGTTGTGGCGTGCCAACCCTAACAGCCGAGAGGAGACAAGATGATGGAACATGGGAAAAAAAATGCAAAGATAATTATGGCAATGCTAAGGTGGTCTAGTATTACATTGGATGACAGTTTTATGAGGCACACAGGTGGCAATTAGAAAAAGATCAGCAAATTCATAGTCAGGATATGCGCAAAAACAGAATGCAGATTTTGCATGATACTCTAATCTCACTATCCTTCAGTTATATTGTATGTAAGTGTATCTTTTTAAAGCATGAAAAAGGTGCTGGGTATTTTTCCCAACAATCTGAAAATCAGAGAGCTTTTTGTGTATTTCAGTCAGTGTGTAACTAACAATTTAGCTAGTCTCAGCTGACGAGACATACATAGCAAAGACCCGTCGCTTCCTTGTTCAGCATGCTTTGGCTTTGCTTTCTGTGCTCCGACAACTTAATGGCTAAATATGTCTGTCAAGACTTTTAAATTAATGCATGGCAATAGAACTGACTATTCATCTTTGAATTGTTTTTGAAAAATCTGAGTAGCTCTGATGATGATAGGAGTAGCTCTGTTGTTTAACTGAGGTACCATAAAGAGCTGTCCTGGTAAATGTCACGTTCTCAGTCAAACTTGGCCATAAAACCAGGGTGCCAGTTTTAATGCTCATATCTTTCTTCAGCCACCAGCAAAATCACTGTGAGCTCTCACAAAAGGCACCACTGAAACAGATAAAGTATTAATATAACCAGCTGAAGACTTTTTATGTCATGGATGAGAACAGAGGCAAATCAGTGACTCAAGAAAGAGAGGAAACAAGCATTTGAGGATCATTATAGTCATGCATAGGATCTGGGTAAGGGGAAATGGTAGGTGTCAGGTTTGACATTAATTTTGGCCCTGGTGTCCAGGCTAATCTAGGCTCCCTAGTGAAATTTTTTGCATTGTGCTAAATGGCCTAAAATGTGCATGGTAGCCGTGGGCTGCACTTCTATCAGCAACACGACACACTGCTAGCAAAGACTGAGTTACCAGTTATGCAGCTGATTATGTCTCCAGGGGAAGAATATACACCGTAATGCCAACAGCTGCTCTTTATAAACATAACTTTTTAATATTGCTGGGTTTGTTTCAAATTGCACACGATGACCTTCAGCAGGCTAACCTGAGCCACCAGGCTTACACCAAGGCAGTGTCAAACAGGAGGACCACTGCCCTGTTCCACGGTGTGCAGAGATGTTACAAAGCTTGAGCATTTTGTGGAAGATTTTAGATTTATCACCACTGCCAGCTGCATTATCCTAGTTTCTATTTCTGCACTGTTTTGAGAAGTGCCTTTGAAGGTAGTATAATGTCATACTAGTCTTACAACTCAAGTCCTACTTAATATGTCCTATTGATTGTGATGTAGTACGTGCAGACAGAATGATTTTGGGGTGCCAGAGAACCTCTGTTTGAGACTATGTGCCCCCACCCAGCATGAATGCTGAGGCAGAAGATGTAAGGAAAGGGCTATCACAGCCAGTCTTGGGGCTTTTTGCTGGGAAACGTGTTCCTGCCAGAAGGATCCATCTAATGGCTGTGGAGGTCTGGGAAATTCTTAGTCCTATAAGGGTTGGGGGGGTTTTGTGATCTCCATCTGGTTTTCAGATCTTGTTCTCAGCAACGATCTCTCTCCTGGTTTCCCCTGTAAGTGGGAAACTTGAGCCCCAGGGAGCTCAATTTGATTTTTCTAAAGTGCTTGGCACTTGCAGCTCCTCTGTCCTTCAGTGGGACTTGCATGCACTTGCCAGGTTTGATAACGTGGATGTGAGTGTCATGTCCAAGGTCACACAACAAATTAGTGCCAGAGCTGGGATTATTATTACTTTTTATGGGCGGGCTGGTGATTACACCTATGCTTAAGGCAATCTACAGCTTCTGTTACAAAAGTCTGCTTTAGTCTCTTATGCATGCCAAAATAAAAATGCTTAGGCTGAAAGTCCTTATCCATCCAATCACCCTTGTACTTGGGGACAGGCAAAGCAGACTGGGCTCTTGCTTGCTTAATTTTGCTAGTGGCAATTCCCGACTCTTGCTGCTGGATTCACAGCATTGTACTTCTCTCAAATGACAGTTATCTCATGAAAAAATACCTTTCTTCTAAAAGGAGTCCCGAAAGTTTCTTTTTCACATGCGCTCATACTCACTAGTAGAGTTAGGCACAGTGTGGTAAGGACATTAATTCAAATAGGCGGGTAAGTATGCAAATAGAGCACCAAAATTTGGTGTTACTGGGATTGCATCTCCTGTCTGCTTTGAACTCAGGCAATTATTTGGATCCCTTTGTCATTGCAACCCACAAATAGTTATATCTCAGGCTGTTGTGAAGTGAAGCCTGCTTAGCTTTACAAGGACTTAGTTTGGTGGATTATGAGGGTAGATTTAGTTTTGTGCTGAAGAAGTCTTAGCATGATCCAAAAACAGCAGCTACAGTGAACGAGTATTTCAGCCAAACTGGGAAAGGGCAGAGGTGGGGCCATGAAACAGCTGCTAAGAGCAGTGGCCTTTTGTGAGCCGTAACATTTGCTGGGCAGATAAAGGGAGGAGTGGAGAAGAAATGATGCCCGCTTTCCTAACCTTGTTTGCACTCTGAAAATATATCCAGAGTTCCCTCTGGCTAAAGAGGCACCATCTCGTCCTCTCCTTACTCAGGGCATTTGTCAGTGCTGTGTCACTAGATTTGCAAAGTGAACCCTCAGATATAGGGTCTCCCTCACTGTGAGTGAGACAGGGGATGGAGAGGGGGAGAAAGGGGAAAGCTTCCTAGGTTTTCCATGCAAAGTTTGGTTTTAGAGGTACTGGATACTTGGGTGTCTAAATTTTCAAACTAAGGCTCATCTGCACCGTTTTCCTGAATGTGGTACTGTTTGTGCCGGAGGGAGAGCTGCTGCCTCTGCCCTGAGCCTCTGCCAGCCCCCAGGCCTGGGGGGGGAGCGGGGGGACGGTGTGCAAGCTGCAGAGACTGGGCATGGGGGCGACCAAACACCCTGAGGGTTCAGAAACAGCTGGAGAAATTCACAGAAAGGAAAGAAATAAAATCCATCAAGGTTGTTAAATATAGTTTGCTTCTGTCCCAGAGAGTCCCCAAACCAAAACCTGTGGGAATTCAGGAAATTGTTCTGGGGAATATATATTCCCAAGCATGAACTACTGGCCATCTCTGGAGGCAAGAAAATGGGCTAGGCTAACCTACATCTGGCCCAAGACAGGCATTTTGGTGGCACACTACACACAGCAAGGGCATCTGAGCTGAGTGAGGCACATTTCACGTAACTTCAGTCACCAGAAGTTAGCTGCCTGGTGTGAGTCATCTCCTCTCCCCCTTTAGTCAGCAACAGGAGATAGGCACCTCCACTCACTAAAGAAAGCACGTAGATAACCGGCTTACACTAGATGCCAGCTTTTGATGGCAAAAAGTAGGTGAGGTGAACTGCTGATGACAGCACCCATGGAGAACACAGAGGTCACAGGGCTCTGAGGGTTTCAGCCTGCCCTCAAGCCTGCTCGTAGCTTTGCAGCGATGACATCTTCTTGGAGACTTGGCTCAAAACACAGGGCAGGAGGGGAAGATGGGCAGAGACAAGACCCTTGGAAATCACACATGCTTTGCTGCTTCATACGAAGGCACCTCGACCTCATTTGTGCTCCAGATCCTGGGCACCATGGTGGCAGCGAGGACAGCAGCCCACCAGGAGGGAGCTGGCGTTGGGGTCCTCCAGGTGCACCTCCATCCCCAGGGGCCTGAAGGTCACTGGTGTTGCCGAGGCCGCCACAGCTGGAGCCCAAACACTGCCTGCCGCAAACATTTTCACAGGTGTATGAAGACCTAAAGATGTGCAATGCTCCTGCCATCCCGTGTGCCTCCTGGCAAAGGCTGCGTGCCTGTGGGTTTGCGTGGGGGTCAGCGTTTGTGCATGCTCTTCCTCCAGGTGCAGCGTGGCTGATTTTAGGGTTTAATGTGCAAATGTCTTATTTGGAAGGCACTGGTGTGACCTGCGGCCACGAAGGGTGAGAAGCAGCAGGCAGGCTGATGGCTTGCTGGCACAGCCGAATCCCCAGTTCATAGCGGTAAATGCTAATCCCATCTTCCTCACTGCGAGGGCCTGAGTGTAAAGTGTTTGAAAATATTGACTACCAGCAAAATCTCCACAGGTTCCCTTTTCCCCTCTGGCTCTGCTGCTAAATCTCTGGCAGTCAATATCATATGTACAGAACCTACCTCTAAATCCCCCAAATTAGATTAAAGGCTCAACAACATTATAATGCGGTTTTAATCCCTGTGCTACCTGCCATGAACACAAATGTCAGGATAACAAGGTCAGATTCCCATGAATATCTGTCAGTAGAGGTCTTCCTTCAGATAAGGCAGTACTGGTGCAAGCTGCTGAGATTTTGTTTGTTAAAGCTATCCTGAAGATTTACATCCTTCTTAGGTGCCTGCACTGGCACCTTCTGTGACTCGCAGACAATGGCGGGGCGAATCCTGATTGTGAGGGGTCAGTGGTAAAACTTCTAACCCCAGTGTAACGACTGGGTAACAGGACCTTGGCATGGTTTCCACATGGGGCTGTGCTTTAAAGCTTGCAGCATTTCCTTTGCATTTCAAAAGCACAGTTGGACTTGATGGTCTTAAAGGTCTTTTCCAACCTAAGTGATTCAATGATTCTAAAGCCGCTCTTCTAGCACACGCACCTCCCATTGCCTTGGAGTAGAGAATTGGTTGAAATTCTTGCTTTGCTTCCTCCCTGTGTCTTAGTTGTGGGAGCAGCAGGGCTGGGTCCAGTGCCGCAGACCCATGGAGATGGCAAACCATCCACTGCTGCTTTGGGCCACAAAGCTTCAGCCCCTGACCCTGTTTTTAAAGGGCTAAATTCCAATGCCACTATAAAGCTGAGAAGCCTGGAGATGTCTCTGCTCCCAAACAACATCCACAGGAGTACCTCTCCTCCATCGTTAGCCTGCCACCCTTTTGTATCTCAGAAGTGTTGGCGCCCTAAGTGTGGGGGCAGTTTTTGCTTGTCACAGGGGAGCAGCTCAGCTCTTACCTGCTGTGGGGAGGACAGGATCAGGCCCAGCAGCCTGACCTGTCACTGATGCTTTAGTCTTCTGATGGCACCCTTTTTCAAGGAGTCATCCTTTCCCCAGTAAGCCTCATCAAAGAGTAAAGCAATACCCAAAATGAAAGTGGGACAGTTTAGTTAAAGGGACAGTGTGGGACAACTAGCCTTACAGAACGTTTGCTTTTTTCAGAGAGAAAAGCAGTAACGTTTGTGTTAACTGATCTGTAATCCACCTTCTCAAATAGTTAGATGAAGTGTGTCGGGAGGCCACGTTTACCCCAAGCTGGTTCCCAGTTGCTCAATGTTTGCACCAGATCCAAATGTGCTCTGTAATCAGGTTGACACTTGGGAATTAAACATGTCATTAGTGCTCAGTACAGCCTGGACTGGGGCTAGGGACAAGCATCTTTTATCCAGGTTGTTTCTACAACATTACCTGGACCTTTGAATCATTCAAACAAAAAAATTGGCTGACATGAAAAGGTTGAGGCTTTCCAGAGCTGTCCAAACATATGTCCTAACTACCACATTTTTGATGCTTATACAGCTTTTCATAACTGTTTATTGTTCTGGGAAATGAGAAAGGGCTGTTTACACGGTAGCTCAAGGAACATGTGGCAAAAGGCCGCTAAGTTCAGGATGAACAATATTTTCATGAGGAGACATTCAAAACCCGCCTGGACGCCGTCCTGTGCAACCTGCTCTAGGTGACCCTGCTCTGGCAGGGGGGTTGGACTAGATGATCTCCAGAGATCCCTTCCAACCCCTGTGATTCTGTGATTCTGTGTAATCTGGGGGGCATTCCTCTTATCTCCCTAAGATAAGTCTCTAGGCCATGCTCCTCATCCACTGTGCTTGGAGGCTGGACATTTCTGCGTGGACAAAAGGAGATGTGTGAAAGTCATTTGTTCTAAGAGACTTGACTCAGGCTGTCAAATCATGTTGCTTGGCAGGGACCGAGGACATGCTGTTATGAGCTTTTTTATGTTAGGATGAACCCTTCAGATGCCAACTTCTCATTGGATTGGAGTTAAAACCATAAAACCTGACTGGGCTCCATGTCAAACCATAAATCAGTTTGTCGTGGCAGAAAGCCTGGCACATGGTTCGTGTTAGCATTCAGTCTCCACAGCTTGACCCATGCTTGCTATCCAAATGAACTACTCAGAGACAAGCTGGGAGGTGACACTATCTCCTAAAGACTATTGTTCGACCAGCACTCCAAAGAGAAGAGAGAGAAGAGGGAGATGAAGGGAATGGGGGGGTTCTTCAGGACTTGTGGAAGTAATAAACTCAACAAAGAAATAAAATCCCTCAGCAAATACTCCTGCTTCAGCCAGGAGGAGGAACAAAAGGCAATCTCAGTTCAGCTTCTTCAGAGAAGTACGCTGCTGTGTAAAGGAGACTTAATTTGCGTGTACATGGAGGCTGCTTGATGTTATTTCTTCACCTCCCTGTCTTAAACAGAGATTTTCCTTTTCCTCTCCTTAAAAAAAAACATGTTAAAATAGTTCAGCTTCATATCAAGGACCATGTCTCTGCTGCAGCTTTCTCAGCAGAAGTACATTGAAATGCAGAGCTGGACCCAGCATGGGCAAGGAGGTAGGCAGGTTGTAACCCCACCTCTGCACTGAACCTTGCTCAGACAGGTTTTCCTCCAGAGCCAGCAAGATGCTGCCCATGGGAGCTGCTGGAAGAGCTGTTTCCCACCTCTAATATCTCACCCCTTCCATATACAAGTGTCCTCTTCACCCAGCGTCAAACCTGCGAGGCAGTGGGAAGGGAGCCCCGAGCAGAGAGCTCGCTCCTGATCTACGGCCCTGCTGCCCACGTGGATTTGTTTCATGACTTCAGGATAGTCTCTGAAGTCTCTGTCTTTTTTGCTGTGAAATGGTAGCACCGGCACTACTTCCCCCCACACCAGGCAGTGCAGACTCCCCTGCAATAAGGCTGCACACCTGGGATGGACGGACAGACAGACAGATGAAGGGCAGCTGGAGTTTGTTACATCCGCAGAGCAGTCAGCATTTCCTAGGGTGTTTCTGTCAATCCCAGAGCCCTGACAGATAATCTGATTGAGAAACTAGAATTGCTTCTAGCTCAGCCAAAATGTCACACGCCGAAATAACGCCGACTCCTTGGGGTCCCTCACAGGACCTCCCTACAGCAGGTGAGTGTATTTTAAGATCAGGCACCCCCAAATGGAGCAGAGCAAAGGGCCGGGGCTGCTCAGGAGCGCAGCACCCCTTTCCATCGTGCTGCTCTGGCTATGATGCCTTAAAAGGCTGGTGGCACAGAGGTGCTGCGGTCCTTATCTCCTGCCGATGGCTGGTACTTTGGAGATATTATATTTATAGCTCATCCAAAGCACGAATGCCTAGCTGTCTAATTACTAAACACATAGTTTGGGCAATCCAATAAAGCAGCGAGTCTGTTCCTGTCCTCTCTCGTTCGCAGACTCACAAGCAGAGGCAGCGCCGAGCTGCAGCAAGGTAAGACAGTGACTTATTTTGGTTTTCACTGTCTTTTGGGCCCTTTTCTCCTTTTCACCTTCCCTTTGAAAAGGGGGCTGGCAATTTCTCTTGGGAGCTGTGTAGACATCCTGAGGGGAGCACTTGTTTCTCAGGGAAAGAGTGGATTTTAACATGTTTGCTCCTTTCCTGTTGCCAGGGCACATACAGAGCGTCTCTCTTTGGGAACCAGGTGCTAACTAACAGCTGCTCTTTAGTTTCTGCACTAATAATACGCTGTCATGTTTTCATGTTCTCAAGGAACACAACCATGTCTAACTATAGACACTTTCCTGGTTTGAATAGCGAACTGAATGACTTCAGGCAGAAAGCTTTTGATTAGGTTTTTTTTTTCCCCTCTATCAGCATTTTCTTCTTTATGATGAATATTTGGAAAATGAATAGATAGTGAAAAAAAAAGAGGACAGAAGGAACATTTTACTTTTTTTCCCCTCTTTCACACCATTTCCTAATGGCCATGAAAGAAAGAAAGGCAAATTACAGGCAATGCTTGCTGATTTAATGTTTAAACAATTAGTTGTTATGGATTACAGCAGCTGTGGGGAAAGGGAAAAGAAAGCGCAGCACTGAAACATAACTGGGTGTCAAAGCAGGAATTTGTCAGAACCAGCCTGTAAAATAGCATTAGCAATAACTGCCAAATGCCAATTATCAGGCTATTGTTACATTAAATTACTTTTAACCTCATCTCATGAGAGCATTAATTTTCAAATGAAGCCAATAAAAGAAGACCTCTTTGGAAAAATAAGATTGTTTGTGCATATGTGTACATTTGTTTGGATGCATTTGGATGCATTTGGATGCATGCATTTTTAATATAAACATTCTCATAACGAAAGGCTTTTTAATCCAAAAATCACAAGGTATGACACAAAGGTAAGGAATATTAACTTGCTTTTAGCCCGAGAACTAAAGCTATCACATTTTGCACCAGAGTTTGTTTACCATTCCATTATTTAGTAAATTAAATGAAAGAAGGCTTGTTTTCAAAATGCTGAGCAACCATCGCTCCATGGGCTTTGGCAGGATCCTGGGTCCCTGGCACCTCTTGGGAGCAGGACTCCTTAGACCTGACCCAAACCCAAGGCTTGTAGGAATGGTCAGTCCACTTCAAAGTGTTTGGGATTGGGCTCAGTCCCTAGGTGAGGATTTCATAGGCACAAGGGTAGGTCCTTAGTTAGTCCAAAGCTGTTGGAGATCCACTGACTCTAGCTGAGATATGGATGTTTACACCAGGTGCTGATCAGGCCGATGGATGTGGAGAAGTTGGGTCTGGTCCCAGGGCTCTATCTCCAGCTCTATCATGACAATACACCTGGCAATGCTCCCGCAGGAGATGTGGCCCTGGGGCCATGCCTGGGCCATTAAACACTCCTGGCCTCTGAAACCA
The DNA here is from genome assembly GCA_008921705.1 of Burhinus oedicnemus. NCBI lineage: Eukaryota > Metazoa > Chordata > Aves > Charadriiformes > Burhinidae > Burhinus > Burhinus oedicnemus. The sequence continues at coordinate 68,237 of VFFE01007570.1, forward strand.
AATGGCCACATCCAAAGCATGTCCTAGGGACAGGGTTTGCTCCCAAACCATGCCCAGGTGGGAGAGCCCTAGCCAGCATCTGTACAACCAACCAGCATGGTTGACTGAGTCTCAGTGCCTGGGAGCATCCTGTGGTCCTGTTCCATTACTGAGCACAGACGCAGCCTCTGAGGCTTCCCCTACATGTTCAACCTCACCTGGGATGGCGCCCCACTCCTGTGGTGGATGTCCTCAATTAACATGTCTCATCCAGCTGAGCTCTCCAGGCTTAAGCTGGCGGGGGCCCATGACTGTAAGTGTAGATAGTGATGAGACAGCATGCTTGGGAACAAGCTTGCTCCACCTTTTATGTGAAGAACAGCACATAACTTAAGTGGAAGAAAAAAGGAATGTAAAATACCAAATCATCTGTACACATGTGTATCTTATCTCGAGGCTTACTATCCCTGCACAGATGCCTTGGAAGGCCTAACCACAGCAGTGCCTCTGCATATCCCTCTGTTCTCCAGCAGTAATGGTCTCACCACTAGACAGTGGTCTGGTCTGTTCAGATCTGCACAGAGCTCCGATATTCTGCTCCCCAGCACTGGTGACATGAGTTTTGTAAGTTGGCTGGAGCCCAAAGGTAGCGCGTCCCACCAGAGAGCGCAACGTTGACTCTTAATGGGCCACCAGCAAGAGCTGGCAACTGCCTTAGCTGGACCCAGTGCTCCACTTGGTCTGTGTTTTCCAAGATCTTGCTATTAATCTAAATTGATGTGCCTCCACAGTCAATTGTGCAATAAAGAAATCATGCACAAAACTATAATTTTTTTATAGAATAGTCTCATTTCTCCCATACTAGAAATTTTCTCATGTCCTCAAATTCTTTGTCTATCATCCAAACCTCAAGATAAAACAATAAAAATAACAAAATCTTTCTGGTTGGGCACTTAGTGTTAAAGTGTCGCCACTGGTGTATTGACAGTATTCCCTCTTAAAAACAAGAAGCAGAAGCAGCATTCCAACCGTGTGCAGCAAAACATTAAGGTGGTTTTTTTCAAAAAAAAAAAAGAAAATGTTGGCCAAAGATCTTTAGCTTGAAAAAATGCAGGAATATACATAATAATGCAGTGATTTTTCACTGGATTTGAATTTAAAAGTGAAATAAAACAAAAAAGACCCAAAGCCTGCCCCCAAAGTAAGCCCATTCTAAAGGCAGTCTTTCCAACAATAATACTTTGTTCTTACCTAGCATTTGAAAATATGATTAATGGATGAATAACTTTACTTTCTCCCTTCCAAACAGCAAGCCATCAGAACAAGGCAGACCTTTGATTGCAGCTGGCAAGAGGCTGGGAGGGGGCAGACTCATTCAAACACTTCTTTAATACAGAAAATGTAAAAGGCCATTTTACAAGGAAGAAAACCAGAGAAGGAAGGGAATGTGAAGGCTGACTTGGGGGTGAAATCCTGGCCCCTCTGAAATCAATTGGAGTTTTCTCAGAAACATCCAGTGATTTTAGCAAAGCCCAGATCTCCTCCTTTTCCTTCTGATTTTAATAGTGCCAAACTTGTGTAGATTTGCAGCACCAGCGCACATTTTCCCATTTTTCCTTACCAGTTTTCCTTTTTTGCAGCTGTGTATTGTCTAACCAGAGCACAAGCACTCTGACACAGTTGTTTTTCAGTGAAATGAATTATTTCTGGCTGCAATATTTTATCTTTGGCTTTATATCACAGTGAGTACAGTTTCATGCTGATAAATCTCGAGCTGTTTCAACAATGTTCATCATCTAACACTGATCAGCTTTGAGAAGCATAGGTCACATTACACAGAGTCCTAGTTTTTCTGAAAGCAGTTGGAGCAATTCTGCCTGGTTTTGCTCAGCTCACTCTGACACAAACATGGAAGGAGCACTACCGTACACATTTTAAAGGGATCCATCAACTTCATAAAACCCCAAATGTTTCTGCTGCAGGTTGATTTACTGGCTACTGTTACACATGCCACCAAGAAGTAATGAAACTGAAAGAGCTAGAAGGAAAAATATTTTCCCCCAATTTCACTTTATATTTTCAGTAACATTTTGTGTGAAGCCAGTTGTACAGGTTCTCTTCTATAACATTTTTTTCCTGCTGTCTCTGTGAAACTTCCATATCACAATAAATGAGAGGAAAACTTTCCTTAAAAAAAGGAAAATAAATACACTTTCAAACCACATTGTTTTGAGAGTAGAATGGGCACAGACATGAGGACAGAAATTGTTTCACACACTGCGTATACAAAGCCAGTGAGCTTTCAGATCAGCATATTCCCTGGCAAGCTTAACAGATTTCCATCAAAGTCTCACTAGAAATTTGCATGCTTTCCGTCGGAGGGAAGTAGGTAACATTGACTAGTGCTCCTTGTTGGTAGTCTGCAGCTAGGGGAGCAAAGCCCTGCATGCCTAGAGATTACCATACGAAAACAGGAATACCTGCAGTCCACAGATGCCACCACACAGAAGCCCATTATTCTCTTGTTTATCCCGTTTTTTAAATGCTGAGAATCCTAATTTCCTATGTACAAAGTCCATTGACTGCAACACACCCCACAGCCTCCAGTGTTGGGTGCAGAAGGCAGTAGGACACTCAAGAGATTAGGACACTGCTTATAGTGCAAGAAAGACATCCTAACACCACATAGCATGGCACTCCTGATACAGAACAATAAAACAGAGGAAGTTATCAGAATAAACTCTATGTGTTGTAGTTTTCAAGTTCTGGGTGTAAGCCCCAGCTCAGGAATTCAGATCAGCACAGGTTAAACACATTGTGTGTTACGTACTCATATGGCCCACATTTCGTATCGATGAGTATTTCTTCTCTCAACATCCTTTTAGGGTAGAAAAGTAGCACTTTTTCCTAATTCAGAAAGGAGAAGTAAGGGCCAGATCTGAGGGCAAACTCAAGTGCTAAAGTGCGGCAAGGATTGGCAGACTATGAAACCCAGCTCAGGGCTGCAGTGACTCAGGGCTCCAAGAAATAAGTCTTGGAGAGAGACTCTTCCTTCTCTTCGTTTCATCTGCCTTAAAAATCCTCCAGTCAACATGTGGGACGGTGTGTCCAGCTCTGCTCAATTAAGCAGGAGGGAATATAGCAGCTGGACTCAGGTGTGTGAATCCTGCCTGGACATATCTGCCCTGCTATAGCTATCCAAGGCCAGGTGTCTGTCTGAACTAGACAGCTGGATTCCCTCTAGATTCGATGTGGAAAGAAAAGCACATCTATAGGGAAGTTGATTTCATCCTCAATAGGTGTTCAACGAATTACCCCTTGCAAGTGCCTCTCTTTCTCCACCCACTATAGTGGGATCGTGGGTGGCTTGTTTGGACCAGCTAACATTTCATCGGTTAGAATAAGGTGAGATGGATGCTGCTATAGGTTATTTACCCAGATTACACAAAGCATTTTGTTGGTCAAGGAACAGACTGTTACCACAAGTCCCTGACTACTACCTGCAAACTCTCTCTTCCTTTGTACTTTTATGAACCAGGGTGCTTTAGTGATGTAGACTCTGTAGCAAGAACCGGATTGTGCTTACTTCTCATCTTTCTCCTTGGTCATTTTTCACTTCTTGTATTGGTTTTCCTGTATATTGATGCATTCTGGGGCATTCTCTGGAGATTCATGAGGTGAACCAAGGCTATCCTGGTGCTGTAGGAACTCTTGAAAGTCTGCTTCCAGGTGCAAAATGGGACCCAGAGCACAGAAGAAACACGTCAGATGAATGGGAAGTGTTTCTGGTGGAAGTAAGAACCCATGTAGGAAGTGGAAACATTTTGTCAGGAATTTTTCCTCGCTTGGTGGGGCTGTAACAGAGAGCAATACCCTGCAGAAATGGCTTTGCCTCTCAAAGCAAAAGGGTGTGAAAGAGTTTATTCAGGAATGAAGGGTTATAAAAGAGCATGGAAACTTGGGAGGAGACACTGAACGGTGATGGTTTTCTAGACCATCCATTCTCATTTACAGGGAGAAAATGACACAAACCTATTTGAAAATTTGTAATGGCAATAGTCTTTCCAGACAATGTTACCTGAAAAAGTTTCAGTCCAATGCACCTTTTTGTGCAATATTGAAGGTCTCTGAAAAATTGGACATTGTAATGGAAACGTTAACAGTCCTTTGTAGAAATCTCGAATGGAAAGAAGAGGCTTTGCAGGAGATTGGTACTTTCCTGATCTGATACTTTTGAAAAACATCAGTGTGACTACGGTAACAATGACAATCAGCCAGCTAGGACACTGGTGTCTCTGATTTTAGACTGACCATTTAAAATAAGAAAAAGAACAGAACTTTTCCTAATAGTGGAAGGTGTTTATGTAAATTTGTTATTTAGGCAATCAGTGGGAAAATATTCAATCATTATAAATAACGTATTATAAAAGAAATTTGGAATATCTTATCAGGACTGCTATGAAGGTCATTCATTTGTAAACTGTTTCACCCTCCATCTCATAAAATTCAGTAAGTTTTACTTTGAGGTCTCCAAGAATGACTGCACAAACATTTCTGAACTTCATGGCAGTAATATTCACATCTCTTTGTAGACCACAACCTTAAATAAAGCCATGGTGGTTTTTGTAGTGTCATATTACTTAAGTTTCAGAGTTCAATTATTTGCAGATTCATAACCTAAGGAGGATATAGATTTATTAGTGCAATTAGTGTCTTAGGATACAATTATTTGTTGTTGTGGAATACTGGTGGCTAAGCAGAGGGTATAAATATATGGACTTGATTGCACAGAGTGTATGATGTGCACAGTAAGAAGACATATTGTTCTCCTTAAGAAGATCTTCAGGCAGATAGAAGTGAGGAAGACAGTGGCTGCAGATGTTGGCACCTCAGCACACACTTGAAAAACAACCAGCAAAACTGTCTGTTTCAAGGATGTTACATCCACGCTTCACCAGGTCGGAAGACCAAGGGACCACAGAACTACAAGCAGCAAAAGGTTCAAGAAAGAGGGACTAAAGTGGGTCAAAAAGGCTTTCTCTGACCCTGAGGAGCAAATGGTGCATGAGATAGAGGAACAAACTACACCAACCAAACCATAGAAATCTCAGGAACAGGTTTTCTCAGGACATCCTTGTGGAAAATTGGTAGATCTGATTTACTGTCATGTTCCTCTGTTAGCTAGTTTTGTCTCAGTTAGAAACATTTTGGTTTATAACAAAATATTCACCATGAGGACAACTAGCATGGCACAGCTGGTGTCCATACAGTTATGCTGTCTTACCAGGCACAATGAGATGGACACATCCACTCTCCTGTTAGGAGCAGTCCTTTGAGCAGGCCAGCCCTTGGGCCATGCCAGAGACCCCTTGGGACAGCGATGGGGGCTTTGGGCTCAGCCAGACAAGGGGCCGCACTCACAGTTGAACAGTGTGGACTTTGTTGTGTTTGGGCCAACATAAGCTACTGGTATAGATGCAGACAGGAGCCGGAGGAATGGGCGATGCAGTCACCCTGAGAAGACCTCCCTGTCATTGGCACAAGGAGGTCGCAAGGAGGTTGCAGTATGCAAGGGCAGTTTGTGCATCCTTTTCTTCTCAGCAGCCCCTGCTTTGATTCCAGTGGCAAAACGCACACACAGGGGTGGTGCGGCCGGGCCACGCTCTCCCATCATCATGAGCAGGAGCACCCACCTCGCATGCTGGGGATCATTTGGGTCCATGCATGGTCTTTGCTTTGTCCTAGCCATTCCTCCCCCTGTTATCATTGCCTCCTACTGGAGTTTGCCACTCTCCAAGTTGACTGCTTTTGGTAAGGGTTTCCTCATTTGTTGAATGAGAGCGGCTGAATTAGCAGAGACCTAGCACGTGAAGGGCATGGGCACGTCCAGCTCATCGTGCCTGGAACAGGTGAGGGTGCAGCTATGCAGGCGGTTGTGCTGGCTGCTGGAAGAGGCTTTGTGACCAGACTCTCAGCCTGGATTCCTGCCCGAGTACCTACAGCCATGCCTCCTCTCTGCCTTTTCCCCTGTGCCTACAAATGCAAATGTAGGGTGGATATGCAGCTTACTAAAGGAAATAGCAAACAGCTCTAGGTCCGTGGCATGCTCACATAGAAAGCCCGCAGGAGAAGCAGCGAGGGCACAGCTGTAGAAGAGCTGTGAGCACCCAAGCAGAGCAGCCTGCCTCCCTACCATGTCTTCCTCTGCCCTCTCCTGCATGTGAAGTTTCTGCCGCCTGTCAGTGCTGCATCTGCTGCCACACAAACCACCCCCTTCCCCACATTTTTTTCTGGACATCTAAATGTTAGGAACTCTTCCTTGCAAATGAGGAGTCTGGATTCCTGGAAATCCTTCTGGATATAAGGAAGAGTCATCATCACTGTGGACCGGCTTTTCAGGGAGCAGCCAGCCAGGTGGGCAGTGCTCAGTTGTGTAAGGCATTTGTATTGTAGCAACCCAGCAAGGACCCACTAGACTTTATGGTTGGCCATTAGGGATAAACAAAAGGACTAGCGCTGCTTCATAATGTAACTTTTGACTCCTCTCTAATGATTAAAAAAAATTACTTATCTTCCAGCGTGAGACACATTATCTTCAAGACAAGCCATTGTTACAAGTCTTTATTTTGTTTTACTCACAACATTTGAGTTTAATTCACATTAAGACAGCAACTTCACTAAACAGCCATGTGAATATAAATTTGGCAGGGACAAATACAATCCATATGTCCATCAGGCTGACAATGGATGGTGTATTTTTCCAGCTCTATGTGAAGTGTTAGACATGAAATTCACATCAGCAACTAAATGATTACCTTAATCCCATTATTTAAAGGGCCTGAGCACTTATAGAGTTCAAAGTAAGCACAGGCCTAAAAGGATCAACAGCAAGGACTCTACTTCAAAGTGCACAATCTAAGCTCATATTTTCAATCACAATATATGTCTGAGCCTATGTCTCAGACCCTCTCAGTTTATCTGCAGCATATACAAAGAGTAGTTGAGCAGAAAAATAACTGTTGTCATACAGAAGGATCTTTCTGCAAGACAGGATGTCCCCAATCATATTCACATCGGAGAGGGCGACTATTTCTACTTACATCAAAATATTGGGACTCGGAAGTAATCTGGGAAGTAATTTGCAACTGTATGCTTCTTTTGAATAACAGGGGAGTTGAACAGTTTGGGGAGTGATAGGGCCAACAGATAACCAGGGTACAAAAAGGGTCCTCAGGGAAGAGATGGCTGTAATAGAAAAAGCTAAATGATTTTTTTTTGCTCCTGTGTTCACTGTGAGGAACTTGGAGAGCTTCCCACAGCAGAACACTTCCTTATGGGGATCATCGGAGGATCTATTTCAAGCTGAAGTGTCTGTAGAAGAAGTATGGAACAAATAAACAAAATTAATAGGAAGAAAATGTTAGAACCAGATGGTGTTCACCCAAGAGATCTAACAGGGCTCAAGGATGAATTAGCTGAAATAATAATAGTGCATTGCTTCTTATTTAAAACAGGCTTAGAACTGAGCATCTGAAAGTAGCTAATACAGTGCCAGCCTTTTTAAATTGTTCCGGGAGAAACTGGTGGAATTAGAGCCTGGTAAGTTTGATAAATTTAGTAGAAATTACCAAGCAGGGTAGAGAAGATGGATAAATATGATACATTGGGAGAAATTCAATACTGCTTTGTAAAGAGCAATCGTGCTCTACAAATCCATTGTGTTCCTGTAAGATAATAAGAAGCACGCAGATACAGGAGATCTTTGGTTGGCAGTATCTGCTTATTTATACTTTTCCATGTATTCAACAAAGGCCCTCACCAAACATCTTTAAAAACACATAAGCAGCCACAGCATAAGAAGGAAGATCTTCACATGTGTTGCATAAAATCAGTTGAAAGATAAACAGGCAGTTCTTACAGTAAAAGGAGATTAATAGGAGATTATTAACGGAATTTCTACTAAGATTGAGAAACAGAAGGATCTTAGGCAACAGGATGAGTGGGCACTGGAACAGCATCGTAAACTGAATGTAGATAAGCATAAAGCAGTGCACATGGAGGAAAATGTAACTTTGGCTATAAAGTAATGGTTCTGATCTGACCACCTGGGTGTGAAATTTGGGGGTTATATAGGTTTACAAAAAAACCCTGCTCAGTGGTCAAAAACAGCCAAAACCCAAATTGAATGTTAAAGTTCCAGCCACTTCATCTGAAAAAGTAAATTGTCATACTGGAAAAAGTTTGGGGAAGGAGAATGAAACATGGGGAGTAGCTTTCATACAGAGTGACTAGTTAGGTTGGGACTCTCCAGCCTAGGAGAGACATCGTAGAATCATAGAACGGTTTTGGTTGGAAGGGACCTTAAAGATCATCTAGTTCCAACCCCCCTGCCATGGGCAGGGATACCTCCCACCAGACCAGGTTGCTCAAAGCCCCATCCAACCTGGCCCTGAACACTTTCAGGGATGGGGCATCCACAGCTTCCCTGGGCAATCTGTTCCCATGTCTCACCACCCTGACAGTAAAGAATTTCTTCCTAATATCTAATCTAAACATACTCTCTTCCAGTTTAAAACCTTTACCCCTCATCCCATCACTACACTCCCTAATAAAGAGTCCCTCCCCATCTTTCTTGTAGGCCTCCTTTAGGTAGTAGAAGGCTGCTGTAAGGTCTCCCCGGAGCCTTCTCTTCTCCAGGCTGAACAACCCCAACTCTCTCAGCCTGTCTTCATAGGAGAGGTGCTCCGGCCCTCTGATCATCTTCGCGGCCCTCCTCTGGACCCGATCCAACAGGTCCATGTCCTTCTTATGTTGGGGGCCCCAGAGTTGGATGCAGTATTCCAGGTGGCATTTCACGAGAGCGGAGTAGAGGGGGAGAATCACCTCCCTTGACCTGCTGGCCACACTTCTTTTGATGCAGCCCAGGGTGCTGTTGGCTTTCTGGGCTGCAAGTACACATTGCTGGGTCACGTTGAGCTTCTCATCCATCAGCACCACGTCCTTCTCCTCAGGGCTGTTCTCAATCCATTCTCCACCCAGCCTGTACTTGTGCTTGGGATTGCCGTGACACAGGTGCAGGACCTTGCACTTGGCCTTGTTGAACTTCATGAGGTTTGCATAAGCCCACCTCTCAAGCCTGTCCAGGTCCCTCTGGATGGCATCCCTTCCCTCCAGTGTGTCAACAGCACCATACAGCTGATGAAGAGAGGGGATATATGAGGGCTGAGTGGAGATATGATAAAGATTGATGAAAACATGAACAGCCTGCAGTGTATGACTAAAGATCAGTTGCTCATTATCTCTCCAAATGTAAGACCTAGGAGGCATCAGGTGAAGCTAGTGGGTAATATGTTCAAAATGAAAACAAGGAGACAGTTCCTCAACAACATTGAGTAGAGCTACCTGTTACAGGAAACTGTGAATTTCCTTTCAGGGGATCAGGAGAGAACAGTGCAAGTTCATGGGAGTGATATTCAGTGTGGATACTGCCTCCAGGTCGAGAATTTCCTGAGCCAAAAGTTGTTGGAGGCTGGGAGAGTATTATGAGGATGTATCATTACAGGCTATTCTCCCTTTCTTCCCAAGACACTTCTTAGTCCCCAAGAACAGGATAACAAGTTGGAGGAACCCTCCTGTTTCGATTCTCGTGTTACTACGGCATGATCTGAATACCTGCAAATTACAGGTTCTGCCTGACACTGGTCATCCTTTACAGGCATGAATGTTAGACTGAAAACTCTACTCTGAATGTCTTTTTTTTTTCTTTCTGCCTTTTTACATCTTTGTTGGACTGACAAAACTTATGCCCATTTGACTTTGGAGGTTGTGGAGTCCTAACGTTAATTCTTAAAGGCAAATTAGACAAAGATCTGCCAGGAATGAGGTAGATGTCATTCTTGCATTGGGAATGAGTTAGATAAGTTCCTGAGGTGTCTGTCAACTGCTGAGTTTTACAAACCTCTCTTTGCTCAGAAGGTCCCGGGGCCTCTGGCTGGCTGATAAGGGGAAATGGCAGTTACAAATGTTGCTGTTGGCTATTTCTAGAGGGTCATAAAAGATGTCAGGGATGCAGGCAGGCAAAGCGTTAAGGGGAGCAGAAGGAAATTTTTCACAGAGAAGTAATGTTTTGGAGAAGAAGCCATGAACAGTGGGGCAGTGGCAGGGGGAGGATTCTGGAAAGGAGACTTTGCCTAAAAACACTGGAGCGTGCTGGGAACACTGTGGGGAATACTAGGTATGAGAGGTATTTTGTACAGAATTGCATGTCTCTTGTACTATCAGAAGCACAGAGCGATTAGTTTTTTGGAACAATCACAGTGCGCTTGTTTCATGTGTCTGAAACAAGGAACCATAAATCATGATTATACTAAAATGAATAAATCCTAAATTAAGGGGTAGTATTTGCCAGTTCAGAAGACCAGCTATTACTGCAAACTCTGTAGTAATTTGACATCCCAGGTTCCACCCACAGGGGTAGGAAACCCAAAAGTCTCTTTGCATCTGTCATACACAGGGCCCCACACAGCAATCAAGCTGAGTCCAGAGGAAAGGAAAAAAGCAACAGCTCTTCCACATAGGTCTCTGCACTATCATCATTTAAAGTCAGTGTTTCTAGACACCACTCACCTCTTCTCAGAGGTTGTCTGTGGATCCAAAGCACTTCCAAAGACGTGTCACCAGGCTCCCTATCTCTGTTTACAGATGAACAAACTATGGAGCCATGGGGCTTAGGGAATTCTTGGAGTCCAAAGAGGTGTGAGGATGGCAAAGATCAAAACGTTTCACTCTGGTTTCCTTAAAAGTAGAGGCACCATCTATTCTCTAATGAGGGGACAGAAGGAGGAAGAATGGGAGAAAGAATTGTAGGGAAAATCAGGAAGGAGAAGACTGTATTCAATAAGAATTGTTGCTTTCTACTTACTTTGTTATGGCTCTTCATGATTTCTTCTTCACTTGGCTAGCATCCTGGTAAGGGTTCTCCAGGGTGGCTGGCCCACATGGCACAGACACCTGCTGCTTGGGGAATTGTTTGATGAGCTGCCTTTGTCCTGCAATGGCTTTTATAGCTTCTTTTAATCCATGAGGACCTGGGATGGCTCTTCTGACGATGTTGCTTGTCCAGTGAAAGACCTGTCAGTCCTGTAACATGGTGCCACAGCTTTCCACGCTGTTGAAAACTCAACTGTCACCAAAAGAGATTTTCCTTAGCAGATACCAGTTCCTTAAAACCCTGGCTTGCTCCTTGAAACTTCCTCTCGTGTGCTGTCTGCTGCTTTCTTGAGCACCACAATCCTTCTCCCCTGTGATCCCTTCAATTCATGCTCCACTGCTCCTCAGTGTTAAGAACTGTTTGTCTGCTCAGCTGAGACAGAGGAAAGCAGCAGCAGCAGGGACATAGCTGTCTTTCTGCTTGGGTCATCCATTGCAAACCATCTCTACATCTCAACTGTCCATGGAGAAAGGGGTATAGGAGCAATTACATTGACAGTGGCAGACCACATGTTGACCAGTTGACCACATTCACTTTGAGATGTCTTTTTCAGGAGAGATTTCTCTGAACAAAACTGGGTCTAACTGGATAGAAAAGGAGGTCCTGACTAACTTTAAAAACTGAGCGAAATCTTTGTTCAAACTGACCGTAATGGTCTAAACTGCTTTCAGCTCCATCCCAGACCATGCTATGACAGAAACACCCTTGAATTTGAGTCAGTATCATCTACCTTATCACATAGTAATATATTATCCTTCTGAAGATAACTTTTCTTATACAAAACCAGTTCTTCAGTGTTACTGAGACATGGCACCTTTCTCTAAATTCACTGAAGAAAATTGTTTAAAACTGCATGTGAAAACTATTCAAACACATTAAGAAAGCAAACAAGGAAACATTTTTTTCCAGATTAGATTGGAGTTTCTAAAACACTAAGCTTTTCACATTGATTTAGGCTAAACAGCCTCCCAAAAATAAAAGAAATCTTGCATCAACCCAAAGCAGACAGACTTTCACTTCATGCTAAGTTACCTATCTGCCTTGGCTGAGGTAGTTTTAATGGATTGTCCAAAGGTATCTGTAATTCCTTCATCAGAACCTGTGAAAATCTGGTATTTCTTACTGGTTGAGTATTTCTACTTGAAGATCAAGTCACCTAGGGGAGAAAGGAAGATCAGAATATTGCAAAAAGCTTTGTGACTGGGAGACAGAATGGGGAGAGAAAATACACACTAAAAAAAATCTATTTATCCTTTGCATATTCCTCGTATGTTTGAGGAAAACTACGTATCTGAGAACATCTCATGAGAATGAAATTTCAAGAAGATTTAATACTGCCTGGCTGTTATTTTAGGTTTAATGAACTAAAATGCAATGTCTGCATGAGGCTATAGTACTTCCTAAGCAGTAGTGCCAAAAATAGCAGTTCTCCTAAATGCACCCTCTTGTATTCAACGGAAGCTTGTGTTACACAGGTTCCAGCATCAGAAAGGGATTCATTGAATTCTGATAAAGTAACTTTACCGTTTCCGGGACAAAACAGTGGTGGAAAGAATCAGTCAGTAACTTAGCTATTTTCAAACCTAAAAGTGTAGCTTTCCACATCCCCTGCCCTCTCAGAGACATTAAATTTCTCTGTAACTGAGGTAAATAGAAATATTCCACTTCCAGCTGTCTCTTTCCAGTATTTTTCTTTGTTCATTCTTTTCAGCCAGAAAAGGACATAAGTGCTGAAATGGTAGTTATTCCAGTATCAACCCAGTAGCTGAAGTGAGATTTCTGATGGATTAGTAAAATCATTGAGAAGTCCTGCTATGAAAATGATACTTTTCCATCTTGTTTCCCATATGTGTGGTATGGCCTCCTCCACATAGAGTTAAACCTGTTAAAGCACACAGGCCACTGAAGAACAAGCAATATGTGCTACATATATGACAAACATATAAACCATAGGGTATGTTTCTAAATCACAGGGTGGCACTGAATGGTACTTGTATTTTCAACCTTAAATCTAGATCCCCAACTAGAAACATTGCCCCCTGTTTTCATTACATTGTCTTCTCTGAAGCCTTGAAGATGGCTGATCTGTGCTGGGCTAATCAGAGAACCAATTAAGTATAAAAATCAAAAAAAAAAAAGGGGGTCACTAACATTAAATTTGTCAGTGAAAAAAGCCCCTGCTTTTTCCTCCCTATCTCCCTTTCTTTACTTATCATTAAGGAAAATTTGTTTTCTTCTCCTTGGTGGATTCGATGCTGGTGGGAAAGCAGGTCAGTAATTGTCATCAGTTTTTGCCCATTGCTGATGAATATTTACTTGTCAGATAAAAAGCTGAAGTGAGCAGTGGTGAACCAACTGAAGGAGCATAAGAGGTCAGAGGATCCCCCTGGCATGCCTAGTAGCATTTGACGGAGTGCGTACACCACATCATGGGGTGAGGGAAGTAGCTGCCTGGTAACGCTCCCTCATCCCTTTCACAGCTCCACACGGTCTTGATGTGGCTGCTGAGCATCAAGTCCCATAGTGAGCCCACAGATCGTTGGGTTTTAAATTGGCAGAGGCTCTTCTGCCTTCAAGGAGTCAGAGATGTAAGATTAAATCAGAGAAGAATAATCTTATCTTCCTAAAGTCAGCCCATGACCTGCAACAGTTAAACTAAACAATTTCAGCTGGAGCCAGTATATATTTCAATTTGTAATTGTGGAAAACACTTGTATTCCAGCAGGTCACATAAAAAAATCTCTGGCAGTGTTGCTGCAGTGGCTATCAATGGACAGATAGGGAAATGAAAATACCATGGAAATTGAAAAAATCAAATAAACTGTTTGGAATATCTAATTTGTTTTAGAAAGGTTTGGAAATAAACTGACTCAAATAGCCCAAATCTAATCACCTTCGGGACCCATTTTTCTTCTTTACATGCACTTCTAAATCAGAGCTGAGGTAAGAACTGTAACTAAGATGGAAATTAATGATTATTGTTGTCACTATGCAACAGTTTAAAAGAAAGAAACAACATCATCATCATCATCATCATCATCATTATTACTATTTCTATGACTATGACTATTACTATTCTGTACTACCTAGTCCTTTGTAAATTTGCTAATAAGAGTTTGGTTGTCCTGAGCTCTATATTTACAGAAAGTGAAACTAAAGAACAGAAAGATGTAATGTCTTGGCCAAGGGCAATCAGCAAGCCAGTGATGGGGCTGGAAACCCAACCAGCAGTTTTCCCAAGACGTAGGTGCAGCTCCATGGTAGCTCAAAGGCTCATTGAAAATTTCTCACTGTCTGGTTTAACTCATCTTCCAGTGCCAGTGCAAATGCAAGGGAGGAGCCAGGGACATGTGGTTGGGGAGTGCAGCAGCTTTGATTTAAATAAGCTTTAATTGCCATAGAATCAAACTCCTTAATCCCATGCATACATGGCTGGTCCTCCAGGGCACAATGCCTGTGTTTTGAAACCACAGTTGCAAAGGCTGCAGCATCAGTCAGATTGACGCATGGGCATTGCTGGTCATCAAAATAACTCATATCTGTAAAGGAAGTTTTGCTCCTTATAGAAGAAATAGGAATGGCCCTTTCCCACCCTTTTATTCTGTTTGTGCTTTTGTAGATTTTGAGTAGCACCAAGACTGACTAACACGTTTCATCCCCATTTCAAATATCACTACTATTTGAGTGCACAAGAGGACAACACGTATAGGTCAGGGTTGTGGCATATGTTTGTTTTGCAGCAGAAACTTTTAGCCAACCCATATGCACACCTGCACCACCGCCCAAACACCACCACCCAGTGTCCAACGCAAAAGGACATTGGACTGCCTTGCACCATCTGGAGGCAAAACAACAGCAACTCTGTCTCAGGCTAATAGGCTTTGCATTTTTATCCCACTGGTTTCTCTTAAGGTTGAAAGCATTCAAATTAAAGCACCTCCCTTTGGCAAGCACCAGTCATTACTGAAGTATTACCCTGAATTGCCTCCCCACCCTACCCCTCAAATGGCAGCGAGCAGACATCTCCCATGTGCTTCTGATCCAAATTCTTCCCTCTGGGAGGTTTCCCAGGACCCTTGCTGTTATGATTAGCAGAATGTGTTTCTGCTAGAATGGTTGATAGATGAAATTGGATTTTGTAGCAGAAAAATTAGTTCCTGATTAGAGGAGGATTAATGGTTCCCCCTCTCTTTAACATGTGCCCACTGGCAGGGCTCTCCACTGGGTCCTGAGCATGTGCTAAGACAATCTGTTCCTTTAGCTTTCTCTTACACAAGGGGTTTTTTTGGCTTCATTAATTTCCCCTGCTTTTCTTCTTTTTCCTCCTTATTGTGGGGAACTTGGAAAGAAAGAAGGTGGAGAGAAACAAGAATGGGCTCTGAACACTTGTAAAGAAACGCCTGCACACTTGCTCCTCAGAAAAATGCGCACCTCTCCACGAAGGAGCAGAGAGACAGCTCATTTCACTCTTCTCTGGGCAAGGCACTAAGCCTCGGCAGGCAAAACAGCCAAAGCGAATAAAGCCTCGTACCAATTTTAACCAAATACTTTATTCTCTCAGCCAGGTGAAGAGCCTTACAGACATTTGGGTTTGAGCTGCGGTAAAACCTTTCCTTCTGTAAAGTGCGATCCCTCGGATTTAGCAAAGCTACGTTATTAATAAGCATCAGGGGTTTAGAGAAACAAAGGCTGGAGGAAGGGGAGGGGAGCCTCATTTCAGGAAGGGGGCCAAGAAAGACAAGATGTTTAGGAGGGGGAAGTATCAACACCCTTGGAATAGAGAAAGTGTCGAATGCCAGCTGCGGAGCGCCTAAAAGAATGAGTGTCTCCGATGCTTTTGTCTCCTTATATGGTAAAATGATAGAGAGGGGTTTCACTAGGCTGGGGAAGGCAGCAGCCTCTTTCCACACAACACTGACTGCAGAGCTGAAATCGGAAGAGCCGCTCTTCGCAGGCAGTAGAAAGCCCCGGCTAGCTGTACAGCTCTCCTCTGCGAGCAGGCCGGTGTGCTCTTTACACATTTGTTAATGGATGTGACCCCCTGTCCCTGGTCCAGGAGGTGACAGTAACTGCCTGCTACTGCTCTGTAAGTAAATATCCCTTTTTTTCCCCTCCCTCCCCACTACCCACGGAATATATCTTTGAAGGTGTCGCTTTAAACAAAGGGTGCAGAGAGGAGGAGAGGGTTGTTTAATGCCCCAGTGGGTTGTTGGGTAAGGATGCGAGGACGGAGAGGTTGCCAGTCCCCCTTTCTCCTGAGCACACAGCGAGGGGCGTGAAGAGGAGAAAAAGACAAATTTCTTATCAGAGCAATTACTGCTGCATGTCTGTCCGTAAAGCGACACGTTAGCGAGCTGATGAGGCGCTGGGTCGTTTCATGTGTAACTATTTTTAATGACTGTATTGTGCCGCGTGTGTAATCCATTGGGGAGGTGATAAAAAGTAGAAACTGAGGTCTTAAATTCCTTACACCTCTGTGCACACTCCTGCTGCCGAGCTCAACAAAGGAGGATTTTTGCACTGTAGCAAGAGCAGATGCACGTGAAACAAAGGTAGCCTTTCCTCTTTGCAAGCAAACACTGTGGACAGATTGTGTATGGGAAAAACAGGGAGCAATCAGCATCGTATTTCTTCTTTTTACATGGAGAGAATACATTAGAACACAAATCCCAATTAATAGCTCTGAATTCCTTCCTTCCCTGTTTCTCTCTGCGTGCGAGTGCAGCCACAGTAACCCAAGTCCTTAATGTATGCTTTCTAACATGGATTTCTCTGTGTACATAATAAAGGAAATATTAACTTTCATTGTCTGCATTAATGGCTGTTCTAAACTTTCTACTTCCCTAAAGGGGTACAGCTTTTATTTAGTTCACTGAATACCTGCATATTTCAGCTTTGCTGTGTAGAGGAACACACACAAAGTCACAAGAAAGCAAACGTTATAAAATCTATATACCATCAGCAGTCAGTCTGTTATTGTTACTCCCCTGACTCCTATCTAGAGGTATAGTAACTAAGATTGCTGATAGCTGATTGACACTGAGATTGCCACAGTCAGTAGCTATAATATTTATTGTTGGCTATACATATTTGTACACTGTCTTTAATAGGAATTTTCCTAGAAGGGACCAACAGAAGGGAGTGTGTTGTTAGATACTCACCATCTGAATGTGAAGGAATGCTATAACTAAGGTTGCCATTTGGTTTCTGTTATGAACCCTATTTTCATCAGTTCATACATTTATGGGACTCCCTGATTTCTGGCTAAAATCTTCTGTGCCTTTTATCAGCCAGATGGTAAACTTGCCAGATGGCCTTTGGATTTGGAAGGCAGAAAAATAGTAGTCTTTTTTTTTTTCTAATTTTTTAAAGATTTCTGTTTGTTTTCTGCCCCTGTGCATATAACTGGGAAAGGATGCACTCTAAAGGCTGCTCTGTCATGAGAGACTGTGTATATTCTTGACTACATTTGGAGAAAATGAAAAGAAAGGATATGAGGTACTATGTTCATTGAAAACTCCATTCCAAACACTGCCATAGTGGCACTACTGTACCCAAAAACTAAAACTATCTTTTACCCTAGTAATAACATAGATAATGATCTTGGGCTTCTGAGCCAGCATGCGGTAGAGGTGAGCGAGGCAGCTGAAAGGACACAGATCAATATTGCTGAGAAATTATATTTGTGAAAGTTACCTGGGGTTCCCACCTGACATCTCCATCTGACTAGCAGGCCTGAGGCTGGGGCATGGACCAGGTCTTGAGGTCTTTTGAGATAGCTTAGAAGATCCCAAGATGGCAAAAGTGCTGGGGTAGAATATACTTATTTTTGATTCTCACCATTCTGCCGAATGCGCTCCCATGGGAATCAGCACTGCTACACATGCAAGCACGAAGTAGTCACTTCCAGGTGGTTGGGATTTAAAGCAAAATATTACTAATTTTTGTGAGATCACTGTTATCACATAGCAGCAGCTATACCGTGTCACATATTGTTTGTATATGCAAGCTCCTGCCATGAAGAGCATGTAACGATGATTCCCAACTAAAGTACTCAGGTACAGATAAGGCCCTGTTTCCTACCTATGATTATATGGTTTCTTAAGGAAGTCCAGGGAAGCTCTTTCCCTGAAATCACATCTTTCCTGTCCATACAGACATTAGCACTCCCAGCTGGCACACTTTGCATGAGAAAAAAACAAGACAACTCTTCAATCACACACAACACAGTCCTCCAGGATCCCATCATGCTTTAAACACCAGGAGCCAAAAAACTCCGAATTTGATGACAAAGTACAATTCCTGCAATTATAAGGGCTGGTGACAGTTTCTGCTGCATTGCACTGCAAATTCAAGCTTTCATCCCAAAAGAAAGGGATGAGGAGGGCTGTAAAGACCTATATTCACATGAGTGACTCCTGGCTCAGTTCTCCAGGGCATTGAGCCCTGAGTCTGAGAGCCAAGTTGTACCTGCTGTTGTCCTCGCCTCATTGCCTCACCTCACCATGGGTCAGGACATTTAGAATTAAGGGTGGGCCAGGTAAATTTTAACACCACCAGCCAGAAGAAATGGTTTCTTCTCCATGAAAGTCAGGCTGAAAACTGAAGTGGTGCCTGTTGCTGCTGGCCAGCATGCTGCCACTCTTTCAAGGTCCCCACAGACTAGTTACATGCAGGTCTGAGGCTCATTCGTGTTTCTCTGACGGGTAAATTGGTCCTGAGCACCTTCAGAGAAACTCTGGATGGTGTAGTGTTGTAGGCAGTCACCTTCCCTCACTTGGGTACTGCTTCAGAAATCGGGTATCTCATAATTTGCATTCTTAGACTGATTAATTCTAATTGTGTAATTTTAATGTTTCATTTACATATGCACAGTTATTTGTAATGCAGATTCACCCCAAGTGAGGGTGTGAAATGGCAGGGTAATGACAGGTTTCATGGAAATAAATCTTGGATACACTGACAACCACTGAAACATTAACATTTCAACAATACTAATTAGCTATATATAGAGAGAGTGTTTGATTAAAAACCACTAGAGGCTTCTTTTAAGGCTGAACATCAAAATACTCATGCCAGGTGAAAAAGTTAGTGTCCTAATTTTGTTCCTTTTCACATACCCTTCTATATTATGTTGGATAATATTAACTAGGATGCTAAATGGCTACAGTACGTATAGTAATATGCAGTAACAGGAATGCAGGTGAGCGTAACACTGACGTAAGAATATTCATCTCTCCCTTTCACAGCAAATTTCAACTTTAAAGTCACAATTATATCCACCACAGCAGAGCAAGGATTAAGGTTGCACTTTTGGTAGTGGGAGGTAGTTCTAGACCCTCGGCAAGCACAGGCACAAGGGCTCAAAACCCACCACTCTTCATCTTGCATAATAAGAGTAGCGAGTTGCATAAAATTGTAAGATACCTGTAAGCATTTACCTAGCTGTATTTTGTCATTGCTCTGAAGGACTCTTGAGATTTAGACCAAAAGTATCTTCAGAGACCAGGATCCCACCTCTGATGAATTCCTCCCCTCCATACTATGCCATGCACCTCTCCATGGTGGACCCAACATCTTCCTTCTTCAGTCAGAAAAGATCTCGCCCACAAAAAGATTGCCTGTGTCCATGTCCCCAGGCTCTCTGTGTCTTTCTGTTGCATCTCTCATGCACCACAAATACTTTGACTCAACATTAATAGCTGATCTCTTTGCTCTCTGGGCCCAGTCTCCAGCCCCAAACCCCAGCAAACAAATTGGACCAAATTGGTTTCACCCAGGTGTAAATCGATCTATTTTGCTAAGATGTGCCCAGCTGAATGGGTACCTCTAAGGTTTACGTAGCCTCCTTTGCAACATTTTGGAAAGCCAACAGCACAGCAGCTGAGCAGAGAAGTATGGAAGCCTCACAGCCCCGAGGCATTCACTGCTACAGTAGTTTTATACGGGAGCTCAAAGACGTACATTAACTCATCCTCCAAATCACCCCGCACGCCAATTATCTTAGACAGAAAGGGGCTTTGTGGTCTTGCCTCTGTAAACAGAACCAGACGGAGATACCCAGAGCTGTTCTGCTAGAGGCCAGGACAAATAACAAAGTATTTGTCCTCCATAGGGTCCTCCCAGTTCTGCTTCTATTCTTTCTAGAAAGAAGAAAACACAGAATATTTGGGACATTGTTCTCGTTTTGTGCCCTGGATTGTATTTTGCAGGATTTCAAAAATACAGGAGAATTCAGAAATGACACTGCGTGGTAGCACGTGGCATTTTCTAGATATTTTTATCTTAGTATCTAATTTCTCTGGGATTAGCAGTGTTGCTGTCAATAAGAGAAAGCAATTCTTTTCTGGAAAAATAAACCTCCATTGGAGTTCAGCATCTGCAGTCATTTGGTTTATATATTATTTCTGTAGGGTAGGGCCAGAGATAACAATCAGTTTTATTAAACTTATGCTAGTTTTTCCTCTATCATTTTCTGTTTCTACTTAAATGCTTTTATTAGAAATACAAATTTCTATGCTCAGGTAATATCAAGTATTTGACCTTTCTCTTTCCATAAGCCCTTGCTTATTCTGCAAGAGAAAGAAGGAAAACAGCAGTTTCAAAAGGCTTTAAAACAGAAAATAAGAGCAAGCCTTTCCACTTGAACTGTGCTCTTCCTTGCTATGGTAGATTTAAGAGTCATGCTCCGTGTTATTTCAATAGACTCCTTTTGTAATTGAAATGTATGCAGGAATGTTGGTGTAGACCATACATCCTCTAGTCATTTCAGTATCAACCTCAGATAATCATAGAGTAAATTGTGTAGAGTACACTTTCAAAGTGTCAGTCCTCAATTCTTCTGTGGCCTCTGTAGTTACTACCACTGGCGCTTGCTCTACCACTGCTAGAGTGGCTCTAAACTGGAGCAGATCCTTACTGACTGCCAAACACAACAAACCACACAGAAACCACAACTGGAGTGTTCCTTCTCCACTACTATAACCGGGATTACTTTAGCCAGGCGCATGAGG
Source organism: Burhinus oedicnemus (assembly GCA_008921705.1). NCBI lineage: Eukaryota > Metazoa > Chordata > Aves > Charadriiformes > Burhinidae > Burhinus > Burhinus oedicnemus. The sequence goes on from VFFE01007570.1 coordinate 89,219, forward strand.
AGCCTTACCGCATGAGAAACATTTTCTGTTTTTCTTAACATAACATTAATAATAACAATCTTAAATAGCAGACTAACCACTTTCCAATTTATGATAGGCTGACTGTGCAATCCAGACAGGAACCAGGTATGCTTTGGTTATCTGCACGTTAATGCCGCCCGTCTGCTCAGAAAATTGCTCTAAAGTGCTTAAAAAGAGACATCGGAATGTTATACCATAGGCAAAATAAGTCAGCCATGCACAAGGAAGCTGAGTTGCTGGAAAAACTTAACTGTGATTCTGAAGAAATATTTAAGGTAACTTTAAACAAACGAAATATTTTTTTGAATAGTTTTTAATATTTAGCATGCATATAGAAAGGCCTGAGTGGGATATTTAGGAAGAGGTTTCTTTACTTGGGTTTGATTTTTATTGTTTTTTATTATTACTACTATGTTCAAATATCAAATCAGGTTTTCCTGGCTTTTGCCGGGGAGCTTCTAGGAGATCTATGAATATCTAGTCTGTTTAAAACTTTCAGAAGCAGCAACAAACACCTCTGTAATTAGATACTTCTAATATCCTAACCTTAATGTGAACACTGGTAAAGCAGTCTCGACTTGTTAACAGGGCTGTTCTGAGAGAGCAATGACATATTATGTTATAAGGCCTTGATTTCTTGAACACAGGGTGCCAAATTATTTTGATGAGCTTATTACGGGATTGTTCTTCCATAGCAGCAGAAAGAGAAAAAGGCTCCCCTTTTTAAGGACCTACACGAAGATGATGGTATGAACAACAGTCATAGTAGTAAGCTTCAGTGTCTCAATAACCTTGCAAAAGTATTTTCCTTTTCTTCTCTTTAATCAAGAAATGCACTTTCATGCAGCAGTAAGCCATTAGCCACTGGCAGGGACAGAAGGCCTACGGAAGGGAAGAGTGCCTGGCTGGGCTTCCTGCAGGATGAGCTGTGCATCACTTGCCTCTCAGCACCTGGTTAGCTTTTGCATTGGCCATCTTAGCATAAAGAAGCAGATGTCCTTCCATGGCCTGTGGATGGAGACCTGGCTGTTCTGCATCCATCCGATGGCCAGGAGCCTGCTGTTGGAGGGTCAGCGATCCAAGCAACACCTGCCCTATGGCCAACTAGACCTCCAAGTACTCAGGTTGCCTTTGCTCTCCCTCTGCTCTGTCATGGTATCTGCAGGCAGTCATCACATGAAGAAAAGCATAAGCTATACCTGCCCGGACAAAGAAACGTGCCTCTTAACGTGTTTTAGTAAATCTAAACTGTGTAAGCTTTAGGTTCTTGCGGTATGTATCTACTCCAGCTAACTTCTGAAGTTGAGGTGGACTCTGACTGTGTGTTACTTCTTTTTTCTTCTTGTCAGTGCTACTGGCAAATGGTCGTTCCTTCTTTTCCTAAAGTAAATTAAAAAGAAATGAAATTAGCTTTCCCCCTGCCTCCCCTTGCATGGCATTATGGCCTGGTCTGGAAAAATGATTAGCCCTTAGAAAAGTGGCTTGCAGTTGCTGCAACAAGATGATAGATAACAAATGTGGCAATAGCTGCTAAGTTACAGGAAAATAACCATCTCTTGCCAGAAAGACCAGCATCATTTGAACTGCTAGTTCTTAGTTGCAAAGGATATCATAAATCTTTGCATTTTAGCCTTTGGAACATTACCATAAATTGTTTCCAAATGCTCTGGACCTGCATGGCTTATGTCACTGGAGTTGCCAGACACAAACCTTCCTTTCTCAGGGGAAGGAAAATAAACAGATTGAAAATTCTCCATATGCACAATTCTTCTGGAAAAATGTCAGGTGGGAGAAATGTGCGTACACCTTGGAGGAAGATGGGTGTCTCCAAACACCTTTTATTTCCTGCACAGGGGGCTAACAGAACATCCTCCTCCAGAGGTACAGGTAGAGCCCCAGCCCTATTGACCTAACTGAGGTCAATAGCAAGTCCCCCTTTAGCATCTACAGGGGCTTAATTCTGTGTCTCCAGATACTGTTACAACAAGAGATCAGAGCTTCGCTGAATAGACTAAGCCACTCCTACATTTTTTATACAGTTTCCCTTGGCTTCTGTCTCTCTCTCATGTGTGTGTGTGTGTCTGTACCTCTCAGTGTTCAACAGCCCCCAAAAGGGTTGAAATAAAAGATGCGCAGAACATCTCTTATCAGGCTTGCAGACATAGTTGAAAAAGCAGGCAAGGTCTGGGGCAGCTAGTCCCCTTTTCCAGTAGTCAGTGTATAGGGGAACACAAGATGATTTCTTAACGACATTATGAGCCCTCATTTTTATGAGGTAATATGATAACTTTAACAATTGCTGCTAGTAAAATGAGACTATTTGAGCAAACAGGGGAAGAAGTGGAAAGAAGCATAGTTTTTAAGTCAGCCTACTTACTTTTTCTTAATTTTCATGCCAATTCTTACTTCCTGGAAGACACAATGTGGGTAGTGTTAACATTTGGCATAAGCTTCTTTTCTGGGCATGCAACGGAAAGCTCTTTTCCTTTTGGAGATGTACTGGTTATGTGTAATGTTGTAGGAGGAAGACTGTATGGCAAAAAAATCAATTTCTCCTTCCTGATAATATTAAGAGAAATCTGAAAAAGCATAAGTGTAAAATGACCACTGCAATAAAATCTAAAGACGTTGCTGTACCGCAAAGAGGTATAATAAAGATGAGCTGCTGGCCCACAAAGCTTTGCAGTCAACAAGTATTAAACAAAAGAGGAAGAAATAGATCAATGGCAAGGAGGCTGAATTGAAATTCGTGTCCATCCACAGCTGTCGTAGTCTTTTGGTTTTTTTCTTAAAGCCCAAAGCAGTGCATAAAATCTGCACTAAGATAAGCACGACTTTTGTATACGGCAGGGACCAACAGACTGGCGATGTAGAGGGCCATGTGCACCAAGTGACAGGCAAAAACATTGCTCAGTATGATTTCAGGTTTCTTATTTGTAAGACAATATTGAAATGATTTGTTTGACATTCCTGCTAATTCTTCGGTAGATAGGTCCCGTGATTACTTTACATGTAATTTCTCCTCTCCAGAGAAGAAAAAAAACCTGTCAAATACCCTCAAAATATCACATGGTAGATCACGAGATCCAGTCCAAGGCCCAGATCTAAACAGCCTGGAATTTGGGATGCTTCACCCTGAATTCCAGCTTTCTGAATGAAACCACATGAACCTGAATTCCTAACTTTAAGAGATATTGGATCTGAAATTCATGCCAGATCCAATAAAAGATTCACACAACTAAAACCAAAGTGCAGATCTTGGAAACTTTCCTTTCTTGTATTTTAATTTCTCAGATCTCTGGGGCTGTGCCTTGAACCCCATCCAGAGCTGCCCCTTTGGTGTCTTCATAGAGGAGGGTTCACCCCTAAATATGTTTGGGTCATAGAAATCAGGCCTGCTTCTCCCTACTCAGGGGGCAATCCGTTGTGACAATCTTGGAGCACATTTAACAAAACCAGAACCCTTTCAGGATAGGGGGGAAAATCCCCATGTATTTTCTAAAATAACGGCAATGACTATTCTATTAAAGAATGCTTTCCTCTGCTCCTCTGAAAAGCACCCAGAAAATAATACAGCACTCAAGAAGAAACCTCCTATGACCAAGAGACTGGAATATCCACCTCTGAGTCCTTCTTCCAGTCACAAACCGCTTCTATATTATATGTTTAACAGCTTTGGATGAAGGACAGAAATGGTATAAACCCACAAAAGAAACACACTTTTATGTTTTTTGCTTTTACACATCTTGACAGCAGAGACATTTTTCACTCTTTGGTATTTGCATCTACTTCTAATTCAGGGCTAGAAAGACCTAATTCTGAAAAAAGGTGAAAAATGCAAGTTCATATATCGTTCCTGCTCACACTTTAACTTAGTAATAATGCAAATTAACTGTGCAACCAAATCTTATCATTTGGAAAAAATATCTAATGAAGTCTGGTAAAAAGTACATATTTCTGTCCTAAACACAGACTGTTTGGACAAAGCTATCACTCCTCTCAGACTCACCCATACATACATGCACCAGTTTATACTGTTCTGACTCCATTCATTTTGCTGAAATTACTCCTTGAAGGAAATTCTGTTCTCTCTAGTTCTTTCATGGCAAGTACAAATGTACGATGCAGGTTGGGGGTGTGAACAGGCTCAAAACGGAGAGGAAAATAAATCCACCCTTACCTTTTAAAGGCTGTGGTAAAGACTGCACCTCTGCTTCAAGAGGAGACTAACTTGCTGGAAGCATTTATTAAGGAAAAGTCACTCTGTACTGGCCCTGCTCTCCTCCCTTACACTTTCATTGCTGGCCCCTGCTCTTGGAGACAGGCTAGAGGGGAACTTTGGGTAGTCATTGTGCTTCTCTCTGCAGCATAAGTCTTCTTACTTTCCTTCTTTTTGTTGTCAGTCCCTGTGATCCTCTCTACTCCTTAAGGACCAGGAGCACCTAACATACTCCTAGCTCCCCTTTGGGATAAGAAAGTTAATTATTTCCTAGAACATCTGTGGGGTCAACACAGCTGGACTGCTACTCCTGTAGCACAGATGACCAGCAGTCAGGATTTTTCTTCCAAGCATGTTTTGGGGTTCAGTAGTTTGTCTCTCTTTCTTCTTTAGTAGTTACTTGGAGTTCAAAAGGCTTCCCAGCAGCTGAGCCATCACTTACTTACTTCACATACATATAAAAGCACTCACCCCTTAGTCTGTGCTAGTCACCACACAGTCCAGCAGTTGACAGAGCATTAAAAATAAATAAATAAATAAAAGCTTTCTAGCCATCAAAACAAACTTTGCCCATTTGGACTGCCATAAAACCTTAATCAAACCCCAGCTATGGGGAATAAAAGGTAATAATAAAAACTGAAACCCTGGAGAACTCAGGATTTCAGAATGCCCTAAGGGTGTATCCCACCGCCAGAAGGAGAGGACAAACTCCAGAATCAAGCATCCTGTGCCAAGAACACTAAGCAAGTAACAACTTTTTGTTTAAAACTGAGAGCTGAAGTTGGCAAAAGGACTGCAGCTGCTGTAAATGTCACCTGTATGTGAAAGACAGAGGTAGCCACTTAAGCCATTAGTACCCAAAACATTTAAGACTTTATAGGTCAAATGTGGCTTAAAGAGGAGATCAGGCCTGGCAGGCAGTGAAGATCACGCAGTCCAGGTGGAATGTGCTTTCTGCCTAGGAAATTCCCCTTCCTAAGCAGGCAACTATGCCCTACACCAGCTGTAATCTCCAAACAGATTTCAGGTGCAGTACATGCAGCAAGCCTCAGGCTAAGAAAGAGGCTGATGACTCCAATGAAACCCAAAATAAATTGTCCCAGGCAATAATGAACATTCATACAAGTAATCTAAGGCATTTGTGCCATTGTTGCTTGTGTATGCATCCAAAAAAAATACTGAAGACATAACAAGACCCGAGGAGCAAACAGCAGTTGTCCGTAATTCAGACAAGCCGATAGATCATTTGCAGTTCCTTCTACTTGCTTCTCCCCATCCGTAATCATTGTTTGACCTTTGCCTGAACAGGGGTAGCTAGCTCTCATTTGTGTTCCAGTACACCACAGCTGTTGGATACCTCACTCAGCTGCATCAGAGAAGAATCACATATACAATCACCAGCCCCACATCTCCTGTTGTTAATAGGGCCCATAGTCCTATGTAAGAGCAGAGATGGAGAGTGGGTGTCTCACTGAAGAGCAATGATTGCCAGACATTGGCTCATTGAGAATGTAGGAAAGGAAGGAGCAGAAACACGTAACAGTGGTGCCCAATAGCCTGTACATGGCTAAAGTCTACCAGCAATGCAAACCTTTGTCTTATGGAGATGTTGCTCCTTCTGAAGATTAGCTGGCTCATCCTCTTAATGTACTTGGCTCCCTCCATCCCCTACAGAGACAGTTTCTTGCTTTGGACCTGTTGGTCAAATCGCATTCACAAATTCCGTATGATCTCTTCAAACTCAGGATTTACTCCTTTGTCTTGTCTCTGACACTAGCTCTGGTCAAAGATGGGTCAGGGGATGGCTAAAGCAGATGGGTTACTGACATTACCCAGCACTGCAAAATTTATGGTCCAGTTTCTTCCTATTGCGTTCATTTATCTGACTGAAAGTTGAATTAAAATTGAGATACAATGTGATAAACGGGAATTAATAAACCTTTCTTGGGCGACTGGGTGAAGTGTAACTCAGTCTGACGTGTGCCTGTTTCTGTCTTCGTGACAGGATAGCTGGGCTCCAGACACCAACATGACTGAACGCTTTGACTGCCACTACTGCAAAGAGTCCCTGTTTGGTAAGAAGTACATCCTGAGGGAGGACAGCCCCTACTGCGTGAAATGCTATGAAAACCTTTATTCCAACACCTGCGAGGAATGCAAAAAACCTATTGGTGCTGACTGCAAGGTATGCCAGATTTGTGTCTTGTTACAGAAATCTTTAAAGAGTAGCCTGGATACTCTGAGACATGGTGCTATCACCTGGAAGGATCCATGAGTCCAGCTTAACAGCTACCTAGGGGTTTCTTTTGGTGGGAAAGCATGCTTTCTGGACCCCTGTATGTACTCTTCATCACTTCATTTGGCAAACCCTTCCTTACCAAGTGTATTAATAGAAATGGAAGAACACCCTTCTCTTCCCGTAAGGCACTGGATGATTTGATGATCTGACAATCTGACACTAGAAAGAATCTCTAACTCATTAGGAGAGCCTAAGTGTCCTTGGGGCCAGCTGGGATCTGGAAAGGTGGCAGAAGCTGATTTTGCCTACCTTTGGGTCAGAGGGAAGTAAGCCACTGCTGGCTTTACAATGACCACAACTCAGTTGTCATCAAGAGACAAGACATGCTCAAGAAAAGCTGCCATCTCATGGACCACAAAAACCTGGCTAATGCTGGCCCAAGTAATAAGTCGGTTAGGACACAGAATAATTAACCTTTTAAATACAGAATGATGATAGTGGAGTCTAACTAAAGGTTGCAAAGGAAAGAGCAGAGGCCTTGCTTGCTTGAGCTATGCACTTCTGCATCACATGGAAACAGCTACCTGATATAAATAAGGTGTGACCACCTGCATTTCTTTTAAATTAATCAAAACAACTGGAGTTCATGCCAGGTTTACTCTGTCTGAATGAAGACAGATGATATTTGAGCTTCCAGTGAAGTGTCTGCTGAACTGCTACAGACAGACTTCATCCAATATACATTCTCCTTGCACAAAAAAATTGACCTGTTCAAAGTTGGCCAAAAGTTTCACTGACAGAGTGAGTTTGTACTAGAACAGCAATTTGCATTGCATGGCCACAGGATTCTTGACTGGTATGAGGAGGTCTGATGTTTGATTTCCTACATTGTTGATCCATACCTCTAGAAGCACCAATTAGTCCCTGTTACCGATACTACTGCTCTATCACTAGTTCAGACATACAAAAATGTATGCTTACCCAGATAGGGAAAATTAAATGTCTCATACCTTCCAAATTGATCTATCCCGCTCCATCGGCAAATCAGTAGGAAAGCCCCTTTCAGAAGCCTTAAAAAGGAGAGAATGTTTCACCATCATGACAGGGAACTAGCAATAATCTGTACGAGGGTATAAAACTGTCAGCTTTCCTACAGCTCATAAATATTCAGATCAGAGAAGAGATACAGCTGGCCTGACCTGAAAAAGCAAAATATTTCTTCCCCATTCCAGAATGTGCTTTTGTTTTAAGGTCTCTTTCTAATCCCCTAAGAAGATATTTCCATGTGTTGATATTCAAGAATTTAAAAACTTGGACCAGCTTCAACAAATCTCGGACAAAGGATTCAGGAATTAATCAGGCTGAACTTTTCAACCCAGATTTATGGATTTAGGGAGTGTGGGTGTTATTTGATGTGCTGCTCTTCTGTACTTTTAAGCAAGACACACTCTAATAGCAGATAGGAAAACTGCCCCTAATTGTCTGCAACGTAAGTTTATTTTATATATATGTAAAGAAAGAGAACTATATGTGGAAAATACAACTATAAGATAGTAAATAAAGATTTCTTAAAGAGCTATAAAGTGTACCAGAAACGAACGTGTCCTTTTTTGTTTCTGTGACTGCTGGTTGTGCCTGTCCATGCTTTATGCTGCAGCTTTTGAACCTGTTGACCCATTTTAACTGAATTCTGACAGATGGATAAAAGTTGCAAATTAAATTCGTACAAGTTTTCCGAAAAAAACATGTGGTTGGGTAGAAAAAGAGATCCTATTAACCTTCCCACTGAGAGGAAAACTAGATTAGTTTTTCAATGAAAGTAATAGACATGCGTTTGAATACAATTGGGAATACATTTGAGAGAGCCCATGGCAGGGGGGTTGGAACTAGACGATCTTTAAGGTCCCTTGCAACCTAAACCATTCTAGGATTCTGTTATAAGTGCCTCAGCCACAAGATAAGTTTCAGTTGAAGCTTGTGCATAATTCAGCCATGAAACACAAAGTCACAAAAAAATCACGCTTCTACTCCTCGTTAAACTGTATGTATAGGTATATAAACACATAAGAAATATACACACATATACATACGCAGACATACCTGTATGTAGTTATATATATATCTTTTTACACATTGCATCTGTATTTCCCCTGAGCAAAGAAGGTAAAATCTACTGTGTTTGGGAATAAAACCAGTATGTTTACTGGGTGTACAAAACAGACTCCACATTTATTTGTGTGTTCTGACATAGCCTTCATACAGCTGTAAAATTTGGAAATAAAACCTAATGGAGTGACAGCGTTATCAGAAAAGGTCACATCCAGGCCTCTGCATCTGGCAGGGGCACCCACCCTCACATCAGCTTTACAACCTGAAAAGCTCCGTGTAGCTCTCACCTCAGATCCTCCTTCTCAAGTCCCTTCTTGGCCACTGCTATTTCTCTGCACTGAGAAGAGCGTAACTGAGACCCACAGCTGTAGTTGAGATGCTCTTAATTTCCCTCCTACCAGCCCTCCCAGTTAAAAGCAACCCTCCTGTAGCTGAGAGGGTTACACCAGAGTAAAACAAGTGTTGACAAGAGTTCGGCCAGCTCGCTGTCTCTGACATCTCTGACGCTACTGTAGTGTATCAGCACTGGTGCACATAGCACCAGCTCATCCGAGCTGAACTTAAGCCTGCACAGACACTGGTAATACTCCAACTCTGACAGCCCTGGGCTCTGAGAGGATCAAACTGATGCCAGATTTTCACCTTGTGTTTTAGCTTCAGCACAGGGAACCCACAAGACAACTATCCTGAAGACAGAATTCAAATCAGGGCAGAATTTGCTTCACTATCTTTTATGGTAATTTATGGGTAACTGTGCGTGTAGCTGAGGAATAACTAACTTCTTCTTTCTTTTAAATGCTTTTTTCCCACCATAAAAAAAACCCTGAATGACAACATGTGTCTGAATGACACCTTTGGACTTAGGCCATTTCGTTAACTGTAAACAATTCTAGCTGATGTTTATGAAACTTTCAGACAGATTAAAAGCTTTATATATTGAGTGCAGGAGGCACTGGCAGGCAGTAGAAAAACACAGTGCCATTTCTCACAGCTATTACACGTTATCCATATGCCAGCAGGTTCCAATCAAAATTTACTCTTTCTAAAAAGAATTGGCATTTCATCGCCTATGTCCCTGGTGGACGCTCACCACACCTACAGTTTCATGCTTCTTGCTGGAAATCCATCCATTATGTTCTCTTTTGCTTAACTGCTGAAGCGTGACTTTGGGTTGATTTTGGCTTTTTTAATAGTTTCCTTGCAGGCCCTATGGCACAGAAACCATCACAAACACAGGAAATACCTACAGTAATCCAGTGTTTAATGCAGTCCACAAGTTGGCCTTGGCAAGCAGGAGGGGGTAAAAACTCTCTCTGCAAAACGTGAGAATCAAATTAAAAGTGGATTGTGAGATAAAGCTACTGTGTCAGCACACAGGCCAAAAATGAATCCAAAGGGCCAGTCTTACACTCAAACTAAACAAAAAAATAAAGCCTCTAGTAATGTGGATCAGGAAAGGGAGAAGATATTTGTTTTTCAAATTTTTCATGTTTAAACCTTGTTCTGAGTTGCAACATTTTTTCAGTGTGTTACTGAACATCAGACCAGTTGTTGTGAAGTAGAATGGTAAAAGAAACAGACACCTTCATCTCTTCCCGTATCACTAAGGTGCTGGCTTCAGCACAACATCGCTTATTTTTACCTTTTCTAAACATAGTTTTGATAGGGAAGTAGCAGTCTAACATACTTAAATGTTTTGCTACGGGGTGTGCGTGGTTAAAATCTGTACAGCACTTAGTTGTCATACCCCATTTCCTCTGTTCAGCCTTCAGAAAAGAGCATGGCTGCAAGCATATGCAGTCACTCTTCTGGTGATAATCTCTCTAATCTCCTTCTTCCTTTTGGGTCCCTGTTGAAAGCCAGTTCAGGAGAAAAGGTAATACAAGATGGCTTAAGTTGACTTGGACTTAGGAAGCCGGAGTAGAAGACAATACAATTTCAGGATATGAGGAGTCTGTGCTTAACCCAGTTACTCAATAACTCTAGTCTTGGGGCTTTTCTAGTTTAAAAAACAGAAGAAGTCACCAGCAGCCCCATCCTAGAGGCCCAATAAACCATGCTGGATCAAAACGACACAGAACTATGGAGTAACTATCAAATGTGATTTTGCCAATGCTGAAAATAGTTATCTTGACAAAGTTCTCTTTGGGGATGACATAATGAAAATAAGTGAAGATAAAATTGCTTGAAAAGCACATAATGGCTTTTTAGAACCATAACTTTCAAATCCATTTTGCAAGGAATGACTCTAAAAAATTTTGGATACAAATAGCATCTGCATTAGGTTTTGCTTGCACCACGTTCGTACGGTCAGTTATTTGAGTGTGTGCAAAGGACCTCCACTTGGCCCACTCTCTGACATCTGTTTGAGAAACATCCCAGGATTGGGATGTTCATTTGGTTGTCCCAAAGAATGCTGAGCAGAAATTTTCAGCTGAGGTTGATTCTCAGATCAGGCTTAGAAAAGCACCCATTCACATTTAAGTAGTTTCAGGGACTGCCAATCTGGCTATTTTTTCATCTTCAAAAGAAACCAGATAAGGGAAGGATTATTTTCCATGTGCAGAAGAAATGCAACTCTATGAAGTGTTAAATATTTCTCCCTGAAAATTTTGCTGCAAAATTTATCACGGCTTTGCTGCTGCTCACTTGTAGCACATCTGGAACTGGTCTGGAGCTCTCTGCACTTCAGCTGCAAAACATGCGTATAGGACAGACCATGTCCATGAGCACCTGTGTGCATGCATCTCTCTATATTAACACTGTTCCACTTCTCAAATGTCAGTCCGTGGTAATTCTTCAGTCTCTTGTCTGTGCTTTATCTAACAAGTTTCTTGTCTGTGCTTATGTGTGCTTTATCTAACGAGCACGTGGCTGTCAGTTTTCATACAGATGCCCAGATCGATCACAAAAAGTCATTCTCCAGATTTTTTTTAGGCAGCATAGGAAGCTGCATTTAAAACTACAGTTAAAATAAGTAGCACCAGGGGCTCATTCCCCTCAGGCTGCATAAAGCAGCTGAGAAGTCATGCTCATCAGTATTTTAGGCATACACTCCGGTTCAGAGTCCACAATAGTAACTTTTTTTTTTAGGTCTTCCTGGAAATCCATGCAATAAACAGGAATTAGTTGTACATCATTTGTACCTTCTGCTGGAACAAATTTATTTGGGTTACAATCAGCTAGGGCAACCCAGAGCTCACATGCCTAGAGTAAACCTAACGCTCTTTCAGCTTAACTGAGGACCAGCCTAACACACAAGCTTGAAGTCAGTTTTGCACGTGCGACTTCTCCCATGTGGAATCTGTTCCAGATCAGCACAGCCACAGCTTATGGACAAGCCAAAGGCTACAGTTAGATATGCAACACACTGAAGCAGACCAAACCTGATTTCTGGTGACTTTCTAACACTGACCTGAGAACAATCGTGATGCAGAAACTGTTTCATCAGTACCTTGGACTTCCTTGCTTCAGATGTGACAGATTCAGAGAGACAAAGCAATATCCATTTCATCAGTCTAATATTCTGCTGCAGGCATGTCAAAGCCAGACGTCTTAAACTCCCTCTACATTCAGCGACAATATCTGTTATAATCATCCAAGGTAGTTAAAGATTATTCAAGTTAGTCTGTATTTTGGGTACTTCGGGTTGTAGCTGCGCTTCATCTCTTTGCCACGCTGAAATAGCTGCTATTTCCACCTACCCAGCTAGTGTCTGTACAAGCTGCCATCGTAACTGACCCAAGGATTAAACCTTTTCTCATTGACACCTAATCCTTCTCTTCATTACTCCTCTTCTAGAAGGTATGCACCTTCTCCAGGGTATAATTTTATTGACAAAACAAGGCAGAACAAAAGCAGCTATCAGCATATGAATTTTGGAGATAAAAAATAGCTTGTAGAATATTGCAAAAAGAGGAGAAAGGCATCAAGTGGGAAGGAGACAAGAGAAAGAAAAACAGATCTGTTGTTCTATTTTCTATCACGCAGATTTCACATTTTGGAAAAATCTGTTGGCTGTATGTTGTATTTTTCTGTTGAAAATATTCCTCTCTGAGATCAGACTTAGGCTTCATTTAAAGAGGAAAGAAATGTAAACAACTTCCAAAGAAGGGTTTTTTTCATTTTGCTATTAGAAAAGATTAAAATTTTACAGTCAGACATTTGGGTTGTTTCAAAAGGAGTTAGCTGAAATGAAGAGACAAGCTGAATAAACTGTCTGGAAACTGTAAAGTAGGAGGCTTAGGTATTCTATCGCAGAGCGCAGCCTCCGAGATGAAAGACACATTGGGTATCAATTGTTACTCACAGCGATTTAAGAAATTCAGGTGAGTAGTGCAGATGTCCAAACAAGAAGTCTTTATTGCATGGTCAAATTCTGATTGAAGTTACAATAGTTTAACTCATCAGCTGAGCTGAGCAAAACTACTTCAGTGTTTCCTCTTAGCTATTTACGAGAACAAGGCTCCTGCAGACATAACGTGTGGTTATTTTAGCTTAACCTAAATACACAGTATCTTTTGTTTGCTCTGGGCTAAGATTGCACATTTGGAGTTACCTGTGACTGCACTGACTGACACAGAACAGCTTAGGCCAGACTATGTTTGAACACTTCATGGTGCATCCCTTTACACAATTCAAAAATTTGATTTTCTACAGCTTATTTTTTTCCTTCAGTTAACCAGATTGATTCAGTGCTTGTAATTAATACGTAGTGGATCTTGAGCTAGAACCTGAGCGGTTATTTCTGCTGGATTTTTATTCATTACAATACTAGCCCCTCACACTCCCACCTCAAACTGAAGCCTATATATTTTGAGATAGACACCCTTTCTTGTAATGATCTAAGCTCCATTTTGTTTGAAGTCCACAGATGCTGTTCAAGTATTACATGATGAGGTCACCTTCATTTAAATTTTGAAAGGCATAATCCATCCCTTTAGGTCACAATTTTTAGAAGGATCTTTTTTTTAAATCATAAAAGTACCACTGCAGAGGGTATTTTAAGTATTTAGGTGCTCGTGCTAATCCCTTGGCCACAGTACTCTGGATCAGCAGCTGCAGGTACGATGTGATCTCTCATCTTTCAGTCTGAACCACTTTTGAAACATAGGTAAAGCAAAACACGAGAGTCAGTAAAAACTAGTTGCAGTTTAAAAAAAAAGGAACAGAGATCAGACCAATTCCACCCTTGGTGTAAATCTGTTGAACTGAATAAATACCAGAAAGTAACCGGGAAAAGGATTTCTGTCCAGGAGCAAACAGCTATGAAATCAGCAATAGCTAAGACAAATAGGGGAAGTCTGTTATACCTATAAGGTTAACAAGTTTTAATCTGACTCAAAAATGGGGGGTTATTCTCAAAGGAAATACCTAAATGAAACGAGTTGTTCCTCTACCACATACGAAAAATGAAGGTTACCTTGAACTGAAAAAGGGTCGATAGTTGTCATGAGCTGTTCCTGGTTATCATAGCCAAGTAAGTTCACCTTCATCAGAACATTTTGTTTTCCTGAGCTGTGCGAATTAGCCTCAGCTCCTGGCTGTGGTTCAGATTTAGATGTGTTTGTATTCTCTGAGCTTCCAGTTGTGCAAACTATTCATTCTGCTTACTCTGGGGTTTTGGATTTCTACAGGATCTGTCTTACAAGGACCGCCACTGGCATGAAACCTGCTTCCACTGCTTCCAGTGCAAGAATTCATTGGTGGACAAACCTTTTGCTGCAAAAGAGGAACATCTACTTTGTACTGATTGCTACTCCAACGAATACTCTTCCAAATGTAATGAGTGCAAGAAGACTATTATGCCAGGTTAGGATGCTCACTTTTTGGACTAAGAAAAGATTAGGCTAAGTATCAAGCCCCAACTCAGCAACATTGGTGACAAATGTTTTTCCTTGAGTATCTCTGCTAAGTCATGGTGAACTTTGTGAAATACAGTTGATGGTGCATTATAAGTCATTTCCATGACCCGAACACATAATTTTCATAATGGATCATGATAGAACTGTTATTCACATGAAGTGGATTACTCCTGAAAATTAGCGTTTGTTTAATTTAGCATTTTTATTAATGGGATTTATAATTTTCTACAGCAGTATTCATTAAAAGGCTTTTGATGGCTGGACAACTAAAATTGAATCTTTCTGTCCAATCCCAACTTTGTACTCTCTCGATTGGCCTCCACTGCTTGAAGATCAGAGGCAGCCTGCAAATCTAACAGGTTACTTAATTCACATTTGGCTTTTTATGTAAGTACTCTAAATTTAGCTTCGCCCATAAAAATGAAAAATTGGTCGAAGTGCCTCTAAGATCTTTCTTGAGCACAAAGATATGAAGAAACAGGAAAGAGCTATTTTCCTTTTCAACATGAAACAGGAGGTTGTAGTAATAAATTGCCAAAACCTCATCTACTCATATTAATGCTATTGCATTCTGTGATGATTTGAGAGCTTGAAGTGGAAGGAATATTGGTCCAGAAATAAAATATTAAAAGGCAATTTGAAGGATCCACATACATGCTCCATAACAATTAGTAGTTACTTCTTTCAGTAAAATTTTTCCTTGTCTGGTTCTGACATTGGTCATCATAAACAAAAGCTGAAAACCACAATGTTGCACACCTAAGGTGTAAAAATGAGGGCTTGATGATGAAATAGGATGTATAAATAGAAAAAACAATGATATTTAAAAGCAGACAGCCCTATCCATTCATGATTGAGTTTAGGCATCTCCTTCTATTATTCCACAGGCACCTGATTTTACCAGTACAGCACTAACAACTGACATGTTTGGGAATAGCCATTGATAGTTTTAAAGCTGGAACTACATATATGTATGTATTTTTAAGATCGTTCATCAAATTCACCCCAAACATCAGTAAACGTATTTACTGAACGGATCTCTTTTTGCCTACTATCCCGGCTATGGATTGATAAGTAGTAACGGAGGCTGGATTCAGCAACCCAGAGAATCCCTTCTTCTCTCATAATCTGAAACAGAAGAAATCCATTCTTATGAAGCTTTACAACCACCAGCTGGTCTTTAGCTGCTTACCTAAGACAGCCATGATGTCACCACATTCGGAGAGCAGTATACCCAGCACGTATTTCCTACTTACACAGCAGACCATGTTAGTACTGGAGCTACACCAGAGCACTATGATCATCAAGTGAAGCATAATTCATTTTGAAAGAACCAGCAAGTGGTTGGATACCCTTTATGGAGACTGTTAATGCTCCCCTTGCCCTTTGCTTTGCTCCACTAAATGTACAATTTAGATTTAATAAAGCATTATCATGACAAGCCCATTAAATACTAAAGTGATTACAAGCTTGATCTTTCAGTCCTTCTGCAAACTAAACTGCCACTGACTTCAGTGCAGCAGCTGACAAACAGGGCTCCCCCTGCCTTGAGTTTCAGTCACAGAACAATCCCAAAGACAGAACAGCTAAAAATGTGAAAATAAAATAGTAGAGTATCAAAAAAAAACTTATCCATGTCTTCTTTGTCCAGAACATCATTCCTTCAAGGACTGATTGAGTTGCTCCTTGGTAGGATACAGAGTTACCAGCACAGAGAGGGCATAATTCTTAAAAGGTGTCCATTAATAAAATGGATCAGAAATATTCAAGCATGCAAGAATCAGGCAGAAGGATAATTAACAGCTGACTTTACACTGCTGCAAGTCAATTCTTTAAAAAAACCAAACCTCCTGAAGTATCCCTCTGCACAGAAGTTAACGAGACCGAAAAATAAGAAAAATATGCAACCAGTAAACAAAGAGAAATTAGTATTTGAAAAAGGGAAAATGGTAAAACTTCACCCTGCAGTAATGGGGGTAGGGAAACTCGGCATCAAAGGAGTTAGTATGGTTTTTCATCACTAGCCAACATGTGATCAGCTTGTCAGTCTGCCAAGCATTTGACATCATCTTTGTTTCTATAGGCTTCAAAAGTAATGCAGAACTGTAGGAGCATCATTTGCTTGTTTTTCCCTTCTGGCCAGTGTCAAATATTCTGACTGAAACTGGTACATTGGAAACTATACAGTGTGCAAAGAAATTTCTCCACATAATAAGGCATCTCCAATTTCCTGAAAGGGCTGAGTCCACTTGTCATACAGTGGACTGAATCTGCAAAGTACAGTATCTGTACCTCTAAACTTCATTCTAGACAAGTACATTTATCTCCTAATTACCGTAACATTTTTCTGATTTTCAGTAAAGGATTCTTTAAAGATTTTTCTTCCTTTCACATAGCAACCATGGTTTAAATACAACTGAAGACAGAGAGAAAGCTCCTCTCTCACTGAAACTTTCAAGAGACAGAAAAACGCTTAGGATAGGTGTTGCAGAGCTGGAAACCACTGCAGATTTTTAGTGGACTTCAATGAGGACAGGAATAAGGCCACAGAGCAGATATGGAATCATCCCTTTTCTCAGGCAGTAATTATACTCTATTGGGAAAGGGAGGCAAGAGGCTTGCCAGGAATTCACCAGGTAGCTTGCAGCTGTCTAAAAAAGAACGAAAAGGGACTTGGAATGAACAAAGTCCAACTTTAATGAAGAATGGTCTTACCTTCACTCAGCACTAACAGCAGCTTATATTGGTGTCTCCCCAATTGCCCAGAATCTTCCTGTGCATTAGAATTCATTATTAACTCTAACAATACCACAAAAAGGTGTCCTAAGCCTTCATTATTAGCAGTAAATGTTTCTCTTCTTTACAGAAGAACCACTCACTCTCCAAAAATTTAAAATGGTACCCAATACCACGCAAAGCTGGTGGGAACATGAAACAGCCTCTGCCTCACAGCTGCGCTGCTTATTGACTGACAGCCAGCGGTCGGGCAAACAAGACCGACAAATTCCATCAGCCTCAGCCAGAAGTTCAGTTGACGCTCTGGTCTCATTACAGGTACGCGGAAGATGGAATACAAGGGCAACAGCTGGCACGAGACCTGCTTTATCTGCTACCGCTGCCAACAGCCTATTGGGACAAAGAGTTTCATCCCTAAGGACAATCAAAACTTTTGCGTACCCTGCTATGAAAAGCAGTTTGCCATGCAGTGCGTGCAGTGCAAGAAGGTAGTGCTCTTATTTTACTTACCTAAAACCTAAGGGATTCAAGTCCATCCCATTTTATGTCCAAGTAGGTAGAATATCTTATTTTTCTACATGTGTTAAAAGATTCAGAATCAACCGATTTTAAGAGACGATGTAATTTCAGTTCCCATTCTGCACAAGGCACCACGTTTACTACAATGAGAATTCTCTTACTCAGGTTTAAAGGTCCCTTTCGACTGAAAGCACACAGAGAGCATGTTTTTAAACACAAAACAAAAGAAAATAAAAACTCTGCAGTGGAATACCCTCATTCTACTATAACCCATCATATATCATATACCTAAATATTTCAACTGGAAGGAAGATGAGCTAACACTGATCCTTTTTTAGTATTCTAAGGAAGTTCAGGACAGAGATAAGCTTTACACAGAGCAAATGCTGTTCCTGAAATAAACACTAGTAAGCTCACTATGCTCAGGAGTACTACTTTCTAGGCTAAGGATCTTTTATTTGTGAATTTCCTAAATTCTATACACAGACAGTGGTAATAATTTTAGAATTTTGTCCTAAAAAGAATTGTCTCATCACTTATGGAACTAACAAATCCCAGTTTCCTATGGATATCTGCATAGGCAAAGGCAATCAAAACTATGGCTATATCCCTTTCCCACTGCCACTGTTTCCTCTGTCTCCCTTTACTCTCCGCATACTTCCAGCTACCACCTGTGTCCACACTTCCCAGACTTTCTTCCGTGTGTGCTACCTGCTTATTTGCCCTTCCAGTCAAGCAAAGCTGCATTCTGGTCAGATATACTAGCAGGCCAGAAATGACTGCATCTTTGCTGCCACTGCACAGGCAAAACAAAACAGGTAAAGGCTAATTTTTTTCTTTCAGCCTTTGACCTGAACTACATGTAATTACCTTTATTTACTACCTCCTATCCATCCATCCATCGATTTTCTGGAACTTCTAGGAGTTTGGTATCTTAAAAACTCTGCCTAGTGTCCAATTTTAATGATATTTGAGAACAGGCTCAAAAATACTTGGGAAAGAGGCAAAGACACAGATGAATACACATATTAGGTAGCATGATCACATACAAGCCTAATTCCCAGGGAATCTCCCTTTAGCGAAGAAATGAAGAAAAATTAATTACCAATTTTACAGCCTTCTTAGGAACACTCAAAGGAGCAAAAAAGTTCAGTTAGTGTCTAACATCAGAGGAGCTGATTTTGCAGGCAATGACTTGTTATAAGACAAAAACCCCAGACAAAGTCCAGAGAAGCAGAAAGCAAAGGCTTCAGCTAAAATTTGAAATAAGACATTCTTTGCCAAGGAAAGTAAAAGGGAAGTTGAAACACATAAGGTAGTTCCTTCCCCATGAAGAATGGGACAGGTGAAGGATCCGAGATGAGAGGAATCCTAGCACAGACATATGGAAAGCAACATACAAAGACTAGCTTTAAAAACAAAGAGGACAATTGACGGTGAGATTATACAATATATGGAGAATAAAGTACTTTTAGTATGGGGCTTCTTTGTATAAATTAAGAAATTATAATAAATCAATTGCATGCTTTTCTCATGGTCAACTCCAGACAAAATGATGATTTTGCTGCTGTTAAGCCTTCTTTCCCTCCTCGAACCCACAAAAACCTCATCACCTTTCCTCTCTACCAAATCAAGATACAAACCTGCCACCCTCAAGAAAACTTTTTCTGTCTTACTTCCCATAAACCAGGCTATCACTACAGGAGGCGTTACTTATCGGGAGCAGCCATGGCATAAGGAGTGCTTCGTTTGTACTGGATGCAAGAAGCAGTTGTCTGGACAACGCTTTACCTCCAGGGATGAGTTTGCATATTGCCTGAGCTGCTTCTGCAACCTCTACGCCAAGAAGTGTGCTGGATGCACAAACCCAATCAGTGGTAGGTCTCTTTAAATGTTAGAGGTTTTTCAATTAACCCCTTCTAATATTAAAAATGGTTCAATAACTCATTCTCAGTAACTTGAGAGACTCAAGACACTATACAATTCGTGTGAAATGAAATACTTATGACACTTTTCAAGTGCCTCACAAAACGAAATGGAAGAGGTCCTTAAATTGAAATTTCCTCCTTTTCACCTGATTTTCATGGAACGTGGTGGACACAGCAACAGAGCTACGCATGTAGCGGGATATGCATGTTCTGCACATCATTCCACTTGCGTTCACTAGAGGGATCACTGACCTCAGCAACAACAGTCCCTCTGCCAGTAGAAAGTGTTGAGCTGGCTTATACTTCATGCTTTAGCACAGTGCATTTCTTCCCTGACTTTTCAGGACCACAACTGAGAAATCACAAGGCTTTTCGATACTGCTTCCCAGTACAAAAGTTCTTAACGGAGGAACTGCTTAGAGCTTTACTATGAAACATTTAGCATAAAAATATAACCTCTGCTATGAAGTAATCAGCATTTAACAGCATGATCCGTACAGTCCAAGACTGCAAATCTGAGTTCTCTCTGGACCATTTTCTCCCGTTACTGCTCTGCCCTTGCACCTGTCCATCACTAACATATGCTTGATTGCACAGCTCCTAGAAAAGTCAGTGCATAACACCACAGGTACTGTTTTCTGTTCATGTGAAAGAGGCATTTCTCTTTTGAATAATGCTGTCCTTTCTGTCATATGCTGGGGTTTTGTTTTCAAATCTTGCTACTACAGGCAAAACAAAAACGCCTCTCATCAGCTAACAGATATGCCCAACTCAATCTTTTCACTGACTGCCAGCTCGTCATTCCAATGCATCATATTCAGATTGCTTGTAATTTCTGAGGTTAAGCAAGAGATAATTACTACTAAGAGACATTTGTCCCTTTTCTCTTTTTTCCTGTTCCACTTCAGTATTCCTTATGATAACCTCCATAGCCTCAAACTCTTGAATGTTTTCTGCAGTTTGCCAATCTGCTTCTTTTCTTCAGGCACTCTTCCTTCAAAGCTATGAATCAAGTCATGACACAACCTGTCAGACTTCTTTTTTAAAGATCTAAATGCATTTTTACAAAACAAAGTTAACTTCCTCAGATGCCATAAAATCTTTTGTAAAAAACTATCAGACTTCTGTTCAGGGGCAGTTGCTTTTCTTTTCTTCTGCTGTATATCGTAGTGCCATCCCTTGAAAGTTCTTTTCTGCTATTATCACCAGTGATAACAGTCTAGTTCACTAACTTAGCTGAAAGCAACAGAACTATTTGAGGCTGAAAACGTTACTTGCTGCAGAATAAGGGTGGCAAGATTAGCACAGCAACAACTAGATTTGTCACAATGGCATTTTTTCACTACTGTATGTCGGATATCCAGAGCAATCCATGAGGGGAGTCTGAAATAGCATCACTTGATGGCTGAAGTGCTATTATTTTCTTGTAACAGAATGCTTTTCGTTTTCAAACAGGACTCGGAGGAACCAAGTACATCTCCTTTGAAGAACGGCAGTGGCATAATGATTGCTTTAACTGTAAGAAGTGCTCTCTCTCATTAGTGGGTCGCGGCTTCCTCACCGAAAGGGATGACATCCTCTGCCCTGAATGTGGGAAGGATATTTAAAGCTCAAAATAAGAGGTGGGGAGAAGGGAGGAAAGCCGTGCTTGCAATATATAGTCTGAAATACACAGATGTTCGGAACTAGCTTTGCCACTCTGTGTTTTGCTCTACTATTAACATCACTTAACCTTTTTCTTCAAACTCTCCAAATCTGGAGGGAAAACAACTTCAAAATCCCTAGCAGCAGTATTGGTGTTTAAGATTTCTACAGCTAACCAAAACTAATGCGAAACCTGACATGTAAAACCATTTGGGTGTTATTGACATAACATACTCTTTTTGTGGTTTTTTTTTTTCCTTCCACTAAATATTCCAGTTACAAGCAAGTGATATAGTTCAAGGATTACAATGGCCACGCACAATACATTCATAGATGGATATTCAGGGTGAAACCCTCAGCCAACTGAAATCAATGGCAAACACCATTCAATTTCAATAAGGCTGCGGTCTCGCCTCAGTGTTCTTGAGCTATGTGACTAGTGTGTGCTGTCAAGTGTGTAGAAAGACTGCGAACGTAGAGGGTGTTTCAATGTACAAGGATTTGTGCCATGCCATAAAGAGATAATGATAAAAAAAGTTGAAGTGGGAGTGCTTCATAACAGGTACATATTTTATTGCATGACTAGCTGATCATTGTGTGAAGTACAAGTTCTGATTGACAGTGTCAGTATTACAGTTAGTGGACATTACACTGCACATTGTACTTTTCAAAATAAAATCATTTAAAACAAAATTGGGATTGTGCTTTAACTGTATTTACATATTAGATATTTACAAATAAAAGGCTTTCACAGTCTGAAGAAACACAATGTAAGAGCCATACAAACACAACCCTTTTTGCACCCAGTCATTATGAAACTGTGGAGTCTAGGCAATCCTCGTACAGGCCCTGCTGATACAACAGTCTTCTACTAACAGAAATGAGCGGGAAAATTATCAGCAAAACTGAACAACTGTATGAAAATACCGAATCAACTGGGGCAGATAAAAATGTATTCATAGGCTCTAAACTCAAAACTGAAATATCATTGTTCTCAGCCAGCAAGGAAGTCAAGACAAAAGACATTTAATCTTTGCGAAAGTCACTAGTTTAACTTCTATACTAGGCATGCTTTAATTTTGTTCCATATTGCAATATGTAATACCCTTTGCTATAGCACCACTTCTGCTACATGTCTGCTGCACAGGCAACTGTCAGCAACCACATGCTGGTAGGACAAAAAAATCAAGAGCAAACAATCCAAAGGAAGATAACTTCCCAAAGCAAAATATGGCCATGTTATGCAATGTACGGCCCTGGTACACCTTCCAGATGGAATTCATCTGTATCCAGCAAAAGGAGGAAAGTAATACGCCACACTTCCAACAGGAATCTTCAGATGTGGAAAGAAGAATTAGGAATATACTTACTCTGTGTGTAACTGAGTAGGGGAAATTTGCGCCTAGTTCCTGCCACCACTCTTGAATTTGTATTTTTTTGTACCAAGTGTGAAGTGCTCACAGGTCATTCCTCGCTCATTAATTCAACAAGCTAAATAGATGCATCAGATCAGATTTGGTTTACTGTACACCATTTGAAGAAAGTGGCTGGCTGACATTTTTGAAGCGTACACCATGCTAATCTGATCTCACTGAATGCTTAAATCCTATCCTTTGGTGCCTTCATTCTACGATGAAGGCTGTAATAAACAACAGCCATAAAAATCACTCTTACATCCATGCCTCCCAAAGGAGGGCAAGCACTTCACTTACTCTCTCCTCTGAGGTCTGGCAATCCCCCAGCACACTGCAGTTCTGCTCTAGTACTTTGCTTAGAGAAGGATTACTATTAGCTAAGGGGGTAGTGGAAGGTAGTAATAGCAGCATGGCTTGCACCTTGCCCCCCAAGCACTACAACAGATGGCAAAATGGTCCCAGCTTCAGGGAATGGCAAGTAAAATATGACAAGGCTGGAAAGCACACTGGCCTGAAAACAAGACTGTTACCATGCAATAGCAGCATCATGCTATTATTCCAGTACAGTTCTGCATATCACTCCTTAACACATACCAATACACACACGCTCCTAGCAACTGAAACTACAACGAAGT
The DNA here is from genome assembly GCA_008921705.1 of Burhinus oedicnemus. Taxonomy (NCBI): domain Eukaryota; kingdom Metazoa; phylum Chordata; class Aves; order Charadriiformes; family Burhinidae; genus Burhinus; species Burhinus oedicnemus. Next base: position 112,548 of record VFFE01007570.1, read on the forward strand.
ATAGCCTAGACTCCAAACCACTGCCAAGAAACCACCCACAAAACAGAACTCCTACCAGACTGTTACACTTGAAGTGGAAGGACCAGCACTTCACTTGATACTAACTGCTGCTAAAACTCCTAAGTAGCTACTGAGCCTTTTACCCTGTAAGCTTTTTCTTAAGGTCTGATCACTTCAAGTCTACTGAAATATAACTGTACAAAATGAACAAGCTTAATTACATCACAAAAACAAGTCAGTACTACTTTGTTTGCTTTTAATTGAATTTATTTAAATAGGATAAGGCTACTTAAAAGACAACTCTTTACATACAAAATGTACATTACGTTAAAGTTTGCTATACTCAAGTACAAAAACCCCACAAGTGTTTAGTAAAAGGGAAACAGCACACAATATTTCAAAACATACACATTCTTACCATTTTACAGCATTCAAGAAGTGCCTTTTATGTCATAATAGTGAATGGAGAACTTCTGTCAGTAATGAATTAAGCTACAGTTTTTGGTTTCAATATTAACCAATATTAAAAATGTAAACAAGCTTTCAGATCACTACTGACAGCTTCTTTTAGTGAGTTAACTAAGTGGATTCAGAACTTGATTTTGCTTTTGTTTTCCTAAGTCTGGGAGCGTTATTATTATTTACCATCCATATGTAAAATGGATCTAGACTGGCTTCACCATGAGCCACTGAGATTTAATAAAAATGTTTCCAGCAATTTAACTAGATTTCTGCCTTATAAGGCACTACCAATAACCCAGATGAAACACCAAGTTTCACAGAAAACCAACATCCGTGTTAAATTATCCAAGGAAGGGAAAACGGGTTGGGTTGTTGGTTTGTTTTGTTTTTTTTTAAGAATGTGACTACATACACTAATGCCTTCAAGGTACTTCTTTGTCTTCCTATCCCTGTCCCTCTCCAACTGTTAATAAGTTGAGAAAGCACTGGCCTGCATTCCACAGGTTTTTGCCATATTTTATAAGCATGATGGTAACCAGGAAAACAAGCAAATTTGCTACATCAGCACATTTTTACACTTATGTATGTATAAAATATGCCTACGTATTTAAGAAAACATGGCACTAATCCATTCACTACTTCCTCTCAAAGATTTGTATCAAACAATCTAATAACATACTTCCATCCGTGCATTTCTTACTTCATACGTCAATAAGAGAAACTTCAATTTGAAGTAATGCTGTTAAATAGTTCATCTCTTATTACGAACCTAACTTGCACCGTAAATTCTACACTCCTGTTTTGTGCAATAAAAAGGAAAAAAAATTTGTCTCATACTATCTTATTAGCAGAATGGTCAGTTTTCTCATCTAAATGAATTATCTTTTTGAAGCCAAGGCGGCTCTTGGGATCACTCTGAATCTCAATAGCTATTTTAACTATTTAACCAGAAGTGAAACAAAACTGAATCTTACTGAAACAAAAAAAATATATACTTATATGTGTGAATCATAGGGACATGCAGGAGATGAACTACGATAATCTTAAAAACTAAAGTGAGGGGTTTAGTATATTGTAACATTACCACCTCTCAAAGAAGTAATGAACTACTTGGTGTACAAGAGTAGACGCTCTTAAGGTGACTGGTGATAATGACTCCAGCTTTACAACAGGGAACTCTTAAACTTCTTAAAACTTCACAGCAATCTGAATCCCTGTAAGGTTTAAAAAGAATGGTACTTAAACTGCTTAAATATGACTTATCTGTTCGATAATATGGAAGTAACATTTACGTTTCAAGCACCATTAGCTACTTCATGGCCATGTAACATGCTGGATTTTCTTCTTTGCTTCCGTAGGCTTTAGGTCATTCTGGAATACAAGAAAATATGTAAGTATTCTTAGATACACTGCCCAAGTTAGTAATTAACCTGCCATGTTCAAATCTAGTACTGACTACTGCTGTACTCAGCTATACGCTACTACAACAGCTTTCTATTGCCATCTTGTGGAGAAAGTTAAATATCACATAACTTCTCTAGAGAACATAAAAATAAAGCCAATGAATTTAACTACCTGCAAATCATACATGTCTTTTGCCTTTTCTTAATCCTACAATTAGTTATGCAAAAATATCTTTCAATTATACAGCTTAGAAACAGGTACATATTGGAGTTTCAAAACATACTTCTAATGTTATTTCAGATTGCCTTCTTAAAATACTTGGTGAAATGGGATTGTAAAAGAAAAACCAAACATACAACTAGGAAACTGAATTACTTTTATCAGACAGTAAAAACGTTAGAAAAAGACCTGCTACACCACTTAGACACACACAAGTCTATGGAGCCGGATGGGGTCTACCCGAGGGTACCGAGGAAGCTGGCAGAAGTGCTCACCAAGCCACTTTCCATCATTTATCAGCAGTCCTGGCTAACCGGGGAGGTCCCAGTTGACTGGAGGTTAGCAAATGTGACACCCACCCAACAAGAAGGGCCAGAAGGAGGATCTGGGGAACTACAGGCCTGTCAGTCTGACCTGAGTCCCAGGGAAGATTATGGAGCAGATCATCCCGAGTGTCATTACGCAGCACATGCAGGACAATCAGGTGATCAGGCCCAGTCAGCATGGGTTCATGAAAGGCAAGTCCTGCTTGACTAACCTGATCTCCTTCTATGACAAGGTGACCCACTTGGTGGATGAGGGAAAGGCTGTGGAAGTTGTCTACCTGGGCTTTAGTAAAGCTTTCGATACCATTTCCCACAGCATTCTCCTGGAGAAACTGGTTGCTCATGGCTTGGATGGGTGTACTCTTCTCTGGGTCAAAAACTGGCTGGAAGGCCAGGCCCAAAGAGTGGTGGTGAAGGGAGTTAAATCCAGTTGGCAGCCAGTCACAAGTGGTGTTCCCCAGGGCTCGGTATTGGGGCCGGTTCTGTTTAATATCTTTATCAACGACCCGGATGAGGGTATCGAGTCTACCCTCAGTAAGCTTGCAGATGACACCAAGTTAGGCAGGAGTGTCAACCTGCTTGAGGGTAGGATGGCTCTACAGAGGGATCTGCACAGGCTGGATTGATGGGCCAAGGACAATGGTATGAGGTTCAAGAAGGCCAAATGCCAGGTCCTGCACTTGGGTCACAACAACCCCATGCAGCGCTACAGGCTTGGGGAAGAGCAGCTGGAAAGCTGCCCTGAAGGAAAGGACCTGGGCGTGTTGGTTAACAGTCAGCTGAATATGAGCCAGCAGTGTGCCCAGGTGGCTAAGAAGGCCAACAGCATCCTGACCTGTATCAGGAATAGCGTGGCCAGCAGGACTAGGGAAGTGATTGTCCCCCTGTACTGGGCACTGGTGAGGCCCCACCTTGAATACTGTGTTCAGTTTTGAGCCCCTCACTACAAGACAGACGTTGAGGTGCTAGAACATGTCCAGAGAAGGGCAACAAAGCTGATGAAGGGTCTAGAGAACAAGTCTTAAGAGAAGTGGCTGAGGGAACTGGGGCTGTTCAGTCTGGAGAAGAGAAGGTTGAGGAAAGACCTTATCACTCTTTACAACTACCTGAAAGGAGGTTGTAGAGAGGTGGGGGTCGATCTCTTCTCCCAAGTAACAAGTGATAGGACAAGAGGAAATGGACTCAAGTTGCACCAGGGGAGGTTTAGGATGGATATTAGGAAAAATTTCTTCACAGAAAGGGTTGTCAAGCATTGGAACAGGCTGCCCAGGGAAGTGGTGGAATTGCCATCTCTGGAGGTATTTAAAAGACATGTAGATGTGGTGCTAAGGGACATGGTTTAGTGGTGGTTTTGGATGGTTGGACTAGATGATCTTAAAGGTCTCTTCCAACCTAAGTAATTCTATGATTCTAAGACAAGGAAAAGTATATGTTCCTTTGTAACGATCTGTATTAAAAAAGTGAAACAATCGCCAAAGCCTCAGATGAACTCATCCTTCAGGCCCTGCCCCAGGAAACCAGGAAAAAAAAAAAAAAAAAAAAATCAAGCAAGCCTAAAGTAAAACAATGGGAGATTGAAGTGGTGAAATAATTACCTTTCACCATCTAAAATAAGAAAAAAAATCTGAAAAATTAGAGCTTTAATAGTTTACAAAAGCGGAGTAAAGACAGGTATATGAGTTTTTGAGAATACTCTGCAACACACTGATTTGGGGAACACAGTCTAGAGATATCTCTTCTCCTTAAGAGTTTAAATGTTAATTTATTTATGACAATCCTGTGGACTGCAACCACTGAAATGTTGAATCAGACCCAAAGATCAGAAGGATAGTTCTGTGCTATTCAGCACAAGAACTTCAGTTTTTCTTGAAAGTCAAAGAACAGTCACTTGCTTGAAACTGTCACTACTGTCATACTAAAAATACATCAGGCTTTACATTCTACAGCCATCTGCCAAGTGTACTGATTCTTCCTGGCTGCATCACTTATTATTCAATACCACGACCTTTAATTTCAGACAGTAAAGTAACATCCATACAACACATTTGCCTAACTTCAGACGTGTCTGACCGACATGAACCGAGGCATGACTGACCTTAGTGGTATCGACTTGAACAACATAAACTGTGGCTAAGATAGAAAGTCAAGTGTTGGAATTCATAGCTTCCAAGTGTCAGTTATAGAGTGTCACTTAGAAGTGTTCATCATTGTGCCTACAAAACATTTAAATTAAATATAAAGAAGCTGTGAGGTGTACACTAAACAAGTTTCAAAAGCTCTGTAGTTTCAGATCTGACCAATACTTCGAAGAGTTCTAAATTCTAAAATAAATTAGCGACACTGTTAGTAGGAAACACACCTCTCCAGCATAAATTTGTAAAAGCTGCTAAAGCTGTCTTTCGGAACAGCCGCATGTATAGGTGCTCATGTTTAACGGAAGTCTGACAGAACCTACCAATCCATGCAGCAAGTATATTACCTGCATTCTTTCATGACAGGATTTAAAAAAAAAAAAAAAAAAGAGAGATGAATAGAAAGCATTTTGTGAGGCAATACTGAGAAAAGAGAAGTTAGGTCTGGTGTCCTGGGAAAATTTTAATCTATGTAATTGCACACCGCATATCTAATGCGCCCCCTGCAGTTCAACTGAGAACAGATATTTCTGTTTCTCCCTTTGCAAAGCCCAGACTTATTCCAGATATTCCCGTATTCCAGTGGAAACGTGAAAATTTCTTCATTTGTACTATGAAGGAATACAACACAAATATAAGACTTACCTCTGCCTCTCGGCATGTTTCAAAGAGGAAATGGCCCATTGCTCCTTGCTCACTGACAAGCCCTCAAAGACTAATCACACCTTTGTCAAAATTAACTACTGTTCTTTCTCCCCAACTAGCAGCTACATTCAGCACCATTACCTACACTACACTTTCAAAGATATGCCCTCCTGAATTCATATATCCTGCCTTATCTCCTCTCTCATCACTTCAGCTCATCAGCCTCATTCTGCCCCCTTCTCTAGTGTAGTTCTCTACAGAAAGTTTGTTTGCAGCCGAATCTAACTTGCAGAAAGAAAATATTTACCTTTACGGTTAACAGCTCAGTCATCAGTCTTCTACTTGAGAACAGCACCCTTCTCAGCACGGCTCTCTCATCATCTTATAGAAGCCTGGGTACCAGATTAAGATCGCCATGGCTCAAAATGAGCACTCAACCTTTGGCCTCTCACTTCAACTAGTACATTTTGTTGTTATGGCTTCTCATTCAGACCCACAATCTAGGCAGCTCTCCAGATTTTTACATCCCGTTCCTTCCTCTAGCTTCCCAATTCCTACGTGAGATTTAAAACAGATGGTGTTCTTCCTCTAAGGATATATTCTACAGCTCTCAGCATCTCACTTCAGTTCCCATAACATCTCTTCCTTCACTTTGAGAAATGAAAACTCGTCCTACTCAACCACTCAAGTGCGATTGTCACAAATCTTATCATTCCATTTTTTTCTTCCCTACTACAGAAAACAGACCACTTGTCCTCCCTTTAAGGCTGTTCATATTTTTCTAATACCTGGTCTCTCTCTCAGACCTACCAGTAGGATTATTTTGTGTTTTATTTGACTGCTACCAGCACCACCTTAAGTGGTACTCATTTTAAAATTACGTGTTTTCTACAAAGCTGCCTCTCTCACACAGAAGTTTCCCATGAACAAGTACAAAGTACTTCATTTCTTTCTTTCTAATCTTTCCCAAACCAGATACTCTTTTGCCTGTTTCTAAGTAAAGACTCTACTATTACTCCAGAATAAAATAATCCTGGAAACTCTTACAAGGGTCTACCTTTGGCTCCTGCAACTTTCAATTAAAAAAACCCCAAAAACACAAAAGGCTGCAGAACAAGATATTGAACATACATACCGGCAAATCAGATTCTTCTTTTGGAACAGCTCTCTTTAACTTCACAACAGTAGTTCCTGCTACTGGAGACAAAGGGTACACCTTCAGACTAGTCAATACACTGCTGTTAGTCTTTGAAATATTGTTCTGCTTAGCCTCATTATTCCTCATTCCCAGCTTAGTGTCCTCTGATAAACTGGAGGCTGAAATGTATGTTGAGGCATTTGAAGGAACTGATAATCTTCTGACAGTGTTGGTGGTGCTTCCAGCTGGAGGAGGTTTTAGGCGATCAGCAGCTCCGTTCTCTGTCTTCTTCACCTTTATGCTTGTACTTGTTGAATTGCCATCAAATACAATTAATGGTCGTTTCCTCAAACCTTCCACCGCTGTAACACTGGAAATACAAATTGTAAAATTCTCAGAAACACAAGCTAAATGATCCAAAAATAGCATATCCAAGACATGAGTAGTGAAAATGAATTTAATCTTAAGTAAAAACATATCCCCAAATACTTAAACCGTAAACTCTCAGCTGCTCCAAACTTCAGCAATAGAAATTGTTTCCAAAATGAAACAGAGGAAGGGGGGCAGGGGTTTGTGTGAGGAACAGTATTCCTCAGCAAAGAGGAACTTTCTAGGCAGACAATTACAATTGTATGACCAAAGACTGTATGCTTATACCACTGCAACTATTCCAGAGTAACAAAATAGGTAACAGCTGTTAAGTATTTCAAAAGGTGAATATTTGAGAAAGTGCATGCCAGCTTACCTACAAAACCAGCATCTAATATTCCGATGTTTCTAAGTCTCCCTGTTTCCACTCACTCAAAATCATAATATTAAGATAGTCCAAAAGACTGTTAGACAAGGAATGAAAACATTAAGCTAAAAAAGCATACCTGTTTTTGAAATAAGCTGTCCTTGAACAAGAACCCTAAGCTGATTTAATGACTTTTTTTTTTTTTTTGCAAATAGTTCATGCCTTTAAGCCTACGTGTAGGCAGAGCTGGCCAACTTAATATCAATTAATTTATGAAAAAGGAAAACTATCAAGCTAGTATCAAAACAGTAGTATCAGAAAACATCCTGACTGCCAAAAAATAAAGCACAAAGTTATCATAGCTCACTCTACATGAATTTAGAGTATTAAAAAAGCATGGCTCAAGAATGACAAAGTGTTCGGAAAATGCAGATTTAACAAATAAAGAAATGAAGTCACCATTAAGTTATATAATATTCCTGTTTAGAAACTTCAGTTTTCAGTACACACTTACTGTTCAATCATCTCATATTAAACAGAGGAATAAAAGTTGAACTATAGTGTTTTCAACAATGAAATATATTCATTAATTTGTAATTAAGGAATTTGACAATATTGATGTCAGGTATCTCAACAGCCTTTAAAATAAGCCACAAGCAGAGACTCCATTAATTTGACTTGGAACAACATTAGATTAGCAACTGCTGATAAACCTCACATATTAAGAAATTACACATCACACACACAATTTCTGTCAACATCAGGGGTTTCTTTTAAAACAAACAAACAAACAAAACCCACAAAAAAGCCCAAGAAAGGAGTCACAATTTAACAGCCCACAAAGCCAGAGAAAGTTCAGCTCTTAGTCAGATTTGCTTCTAGATTACTATCTGTTCACAACAACATATGTCACATAATCCTCTTCTTTTTCTATTCATCAGGTTCCCGGAACTGATAGAGACAAAGAGAGGACTTCAATTCATTTGGAACTTGTTTGTCAAGAGACCAGAAACAACTCTTTGGCTTCCATCTACAGTAGATGCAGCTTCTAGGAAAGCTTCTACAAAATGACAATAGCTTCCAAGACCAGGAGTGTTCAGCCAGGTTACGTTTTTTCAGTTAAATACTACTGAAACAACAGTAGTATTTAACACATTCATTAAATTAAGGAGTATAACTTCACTTGAAAGGCCTAAAAAGCTGACACACACTTAAAAAATAAAACATGATAGCTTTTTGCTCACTTTGGTTTTGTCCAAGAATTTATTCAACACTCCTGACAAGGAACACACTCCCCAGCAGCCTTTTTGGAAAGCCAGTTTACAAACTGTGTGAAACTAAAAAAATTTTATACCTTTTTTCAGTTACCATGCTTAACCAACCTTGTTATCTATTCTAAACTGAATTTAGAATTGAAACACTTGTACAAATGACCACATGCTACAATACAGATAACATTTCCAGAGAAACACTTTGGGAAAGTTCCAAAAGAAATTTGGATGCTGTACCATCAAGAACGGTCACATCTAATTTTTAGATACGTGGCTCACAGAAGAACACAGAACCTTGGGTGTGACATTCACTTTCTTTATATAAAGTACAGTCAGCTTAAAAGCTTCAGAGCAGGACTTATGTTAGCCAGCACTCTTCTGAGGGAGGATGCTGACGCTAGCTAACAGCTGAAAGGAGCCATTTGAGGATCGTGCCCCCTCCTGCAGACACTCTCTGTGAAACCTAGATTTCAGTGTGCATCTCCTACATTATACAGAAATGTTCCAGTCACACTCTGGGCCAGGCTGGACAGAGGGCATGCTCTAATCCTGCTGTTTACTTTGTAGCACATGGTAAAGAATACAAGATTTCCTAGAGGAAGCAAAAGCTGCTCTACCTAAGCAATCTGAGTTTCCCGTTTCACAGGACTCCTCATGTAGTCAGGGCGGCCTCTGAGCAACTCCCGATTACGAGGACAATTTAATTAAAAAATGCTCGTATTCCTGTCTAGCTTAGCCTGGTATTTAAGGTAGCACCCTAAAACCAGAGAAGTGTAAATTTTAGTTCTCACCCCCTGATTATCCCAAATATTCACCTGTTACTAAAATAGGCAGGCGATCACCTCTCTATGAATATCTGAAACTGGTGAGAATTACCATGTTTTACGCTGAACTCAATATTACCAACACATTAGCAGTTCTCAGAGGATGCCGAAGCCACCTCTCAAGTGACTAAGGAGAAATGATAAGCTCTACCAAGGCCACAGCTCTGAGCACGTACAGCCACAGTACTCCTGGAGACAGCATTTGCAGGTGAGAGTCTTCAGTCCTGATGGCACTTCAGAAACTACATATACATTTTGAGATTCATACTCTTTATTCCAGCAGGCAAGATGATCTTCTAAATCTATAAAATTAACTGTTCCTGAACAGAAATACTTTCTGAAATGTCTGAAGTTGGATAGACTGCGTTTGTTTTTATTTGGTGTGATTGTCTGCAAGCTCAAATATTCAGTAATAAGATGTACAAACCATCATCTGTGACCTCAGATATTATTATTAAGATATATCAGCTGAGCTGCCACAATGTGTTATACAGCAAGTCTTTTAGGACATGCTATCAATCACCAGCAGTAAAACTAAACACAATATTCAACACTGACTTCTAAATTTCATGTGCTTTTACCTCCTATCTGTAACTACTAGAAGCATGCAAACACACACCGAGCTGTGCTGATCAAGTCTCCGAGCCTCATATTAATTCCAGAGCACGTTGTAAAGCTGTGCTTTCCACAGAGGAACTAATCAGAAAGCTCCTGTTCTTCATACAATCAATCAGTTTATCTGACTTCTAAGCCGAACTAACAGCATGCTTAGTTCCCATCTCTGACTCACACATAACTTACAGTCTCACAATACCTAGGAATTTGGTTTTGTTTTTAAAACAAGAACACCAAGTTCTACTTCCTCCTCTGCACAACAGCATTGTGCCAGTTCTGCTTAAGTGGTACACACAACTATGAGAAAAAGTATCTTTTAACATCCAAAAAGATGATTGAACTTCCTTGATTCTTTCCATGAATATACTAAAACTGAAGTTTTCTCTGTGCAACTTTTACTTACTGAAAGTGCTGAAAGTCTTTCTCCCATTTCTCTGGGTTTAGTAATACTAGCAGTAGAAGATTAACTTTTCTAGACAGTATTTTGCCAGCAGATTTGTTAAGTATGAAAGACGTAATACAAGCAAAAAACACTAACTGCTGGAAAACCTTAAACTCTCTAACAACAAAGCAAAAACTAAGCCTAGTATGCTAAATGTTAAGTGCTAAGAGCAACTGGTAAAGAAAAGCAGACTGGTAGATTAAATGTATCTCCTTTTACTTACTATTATTCCAGCAAATACTAAATAGGTTTAACCATTATTGAATTTTAAGAGCACCTAAACTTATTCTACACATAAAGTCTGGATGAAGGCATTCTTCCATCTAAAAATTAACATTGCCTCCTTCTCTCAAAAACATCCAGCCTGCTATCTTTATTTCTTTGATAAAAAATTCTTTTGCACCTATTTTAGCACACCAACAGTTTCTTATTATTCGAACACTAACCTCACGCATTCATCCTCAAGTTGCAAGTTGTAAACAAACTGAGGTACTATAGGCTTTTATGCACATGGAAAAAACCTGACGTAACAAGATAACTCAGTGCCCTAGCCACTAAAAATTTAAAAAAAAAAAAAACACTTGACAGAATTTGTTTAGCTCTTCCCAGTTAGAAATCTCAGTAAAGCTAAAACAGATTCATGAAATCAACAAGCTGTAATACTGCAAAACTACAATGAGAATTTCCATCCACCTTTCCTTTAGCATTTACTGCTGAAGCTAAATCAGAAAGCTGTCCATACACATCACATGTCAAAGTCAAAGTCTTGGGCAGGGGCAAGGTCGGCAGGAGAAGAGATTCAGTAAAATAAACTTTTGAGGAAGATTTTGCTTTTTTGATCAAATACAAACAAAAACATTTTAAAATCAAGGCAGAATGTTTCCTTCAGAAAGCAGTTGTTAGTTTTGAATTGGACATAACAAAACTGCTGCAGCATACACCCCTGACTCTAGAGTAGACCAACCCGTCCAGGGAATAAGCATAATGAAACATTCTTTTAGTACTTTTCTTAAACGCTGTAAATATGATTATTATGTACCAATTATAAGGTGAAACAAAAAATAATTACTTTTTCTTCATTATAAAGTATCTTGAAATGTAGCAATAACCCGGTATCAATACAGACTGGAGGATGAAGGGATTGAGAGCAGCCCTGCCAAGAAGGACTTGGGAGTACTGGTGGATGAAAAGCTGGACATGAGCCGGCAATGTGCGCTCACAGCCCAGAAAGCCAATGGCATCCTGGGCTGCATCAAAAGAAGTGTGGCCAGCAGGTCAACGGACCTGATTCTGCCTCTCTACTCCGCTCTTCTGAGACCCCACTTGGAGTACTGCGTCCAGCTCTGGGGTCCCCAGTACAAAACATACACAGACCTGTCGGAGCGGGTCCAGAGGAGGGCCATGAAGATGATCAGAGGCTGGAGCACCCCTCCTATGAGGAAACGCTGAAGAGAAGGCTCCAGGGAGACCTTACTGCAGCCTTTCAATACCTAAAGGGAGCTTATAAGAAAGATGGCGACAGACTTTTTAGCAGGGCCTGTTGCAATAGGACAAGAGGTAATGGTTTTAAACTAAAAGAGGCTAGATTCAGACTAGATATAAGGAAGAAATTTTTTACAATGAGGGTGGTGAAACACTGGTTCATGCTGCTCACCTGATCTAGTTGAAGATGTCCCAGCTCATTGCAGGGGGGTTGGACTAGATGACGTTTAAAGGTCCCTTCCAACCCAAACCATTCTATGATTTCATGAAAAGAAGCACTATAAACTAGATACCATTAATAACGTTTGGATGACAAAAAAAAATATTATCTTCCCCCTTTTCCTATCATTGCAGTAGAATCTAACACTTCTGACACAGGAGATCTGACATGGCACTCCCTGTAAACTGTAACAATGTCCAAAAGCTGTACAAGTTTCATTAATCAGGCAAAAAAAGATTAAACTAAATGCATTGTCCTAAATTCTCCAACTCCAGCCCAATAAAAGCTAAGTTACCTTTTATTCTCACTTTTTGACTCATCTTGCTGTCTTTTCTTTTCCATCATTTTCCCCCATCTACTTTTTGGTAAGTCACGCTGAGGCAGGGGAATGGCATGTTGAACATACAGATCAGTGAGACCATCTTTGTCCATCTTTACATCATTTTCAATTAGTATATTCTTCTGTGGGGAACAGAAAAAAATTGTTGTTATTATTATGACAAATTCAAAGCACAAGCATCTTAGTGGCATAATTTCTTTTTTCAAAAGTCTCTTTAAGGTAGCGTATTGGGCATAAATGCCAGGGTTTCAGAAGCGACAGGCTGCAGGGGTGACTGCTGTGGAGAACTGCCCTGTGCCAATGACAGCCTGGTCTCCTGCCTTCCTACTGTCAACTTCCCTTGTTTTCCATGTGGATTACACTCGGTTCCTCCCTTCAGTGAGGCAATGGGAAATGCAGGACATTTGGGTTGTTGCATAGTGGGGTTTTTTCCAACACCTGCAAGTGCATCTCTTCACATATCTCCTCGCGTGTCTCTTCCTGTGTGTCCTTTTCTGTCTCCAGCCCCTGGTGGCTGCTGCTCTTTGTTAAGTGCATTTGAGCACAGGTGCCATGAGCTCCTCTGCTTGAAATTTTGGTGTGTGATACGTTGTTTTCATCAGTGTCAGAGACAGTCAGATCCAGCTGCAACCAGTACTGGGCAGTTCACCACTTTTGCCCACACAGGTCAACCCTGCAGCCCCTCCCTATCCAAAACCCTACAATTTTTCCCAATAAAAACAGTAGCAAAAAAAAAAAAAAAGGAAAAAGTTATGACATATTGTTGATGACTGATGTTTTCATGCACTCTTAAACATACTTCCCTGAATCCAACTGCAATACCAGAGCTCTTCTTCACACTTCTAAAAAACAGGCAACTAGAACATAACGCAGTTCAAACTCACAGATGTAGAGCCGTGCTTCCTTCCCCAGTTCCCAAAGAATAAGTTGCAAAGGAAGATTTCTAGTAACTGTCAGTTATGACAGAACACCAGTTTTCTTTCTGATCATGTATAGGCTTATGAAAACAAAACTTCTTGGTACCTCCTACCCAATTTATTAAAAAAGAATAAACCCCCTAACGTCTAACAGGCTAGAGGTCACTGAAAGCAGACCAAGTCTCTGCCGCTACTGGTTCTGGCAACCCTTCATGAGTTCTGATGTGGGCCTGAAACCTGTACATCTTTGTCCACAGAAACTACATGGACGAGAGCATACAAAAATTCAGTGAGCACATACAAAGACTTAAATCTTTGATTACTATTGTTTCATGCATCCAAAGTTTTCAGGCAAGACAGTAACAAGTATTCCAAATCACATCGGCTAAAGCTTCATACGGTCCAAAACTGTTTATAACTCACTTTTGAACTCAAATTTTTTCAATTATGCATTAGCTGGACTGATTACGTAGGATGTATTTCCTTAATTCACTGGGTATGAACGTGGCACCTTTAAGAGAGCAACGATCATCTTTCCACAGATAATTCTGCTGTACGCAAACACCGTCTCACAGACGCGCTGACGTGGGTAAACTGTTCTCCAGCAGCTACAGCGGCCGTGTTCAACCACAGCCCCTTTGCCAACACGCAGGCATCTCTCACACCACGGGCCTCCTCTAAGCAAGTCTACAGAACACGGACGTGGGTTTTCCTTGGGTTGTTTTGGGTTTTTTTCCCCCCCTCCGAATGCTTCTTGCGCATCCGTTAAGGGCGGTACAAAGACTTGGAAACCGCAGGAGAACTGGGAGAAAACTTCCCGTGCAGGTGACGGGGAAAGGGGGTAGGAGCTTCACTGCAAAGTAAAGCGGAGATACAAACAGGGCGGGTCTGACGCGGAGGGGGAACACCACCACAAGCAAGGCCGCAGGCCCGGGAGGCCGGCCGGCCTCCCTTCCCGCCGGGCGGGGCAGGCACCGCACCCCCCCACCCCCGCCCCGCCTCCGGGGCCGCTGCTGCGGGGCCGGCCGGTTCCCCGGCGGCGCCCGGGCGCACCTGCTCCAGGGTGAGCCGCAGGAACTCCTCCGACAGCAGCTCCGGGTGCAGCAGCAGTTCCGACTCCGGGCGCCCCGGCCCCCGCTCCTCCTTACCGACGCCGCCGCCCACCCGGCCCCTTCCCCGCGCCGCCATCTTCTTCCCCCGGCGACCCCTTTCCGGCCTCCCACAATGCCGCGCGGCAAGTGACGCGAGCTGCGTGACGTCAGGGCGGCGCGGGGTGGGGGTGGGGGTGTGCGCATTCCCTGTTTTTCCCGTGGGTAAGTGCGTGCCACGGAGCCGCCGCCGGGCCGGTGCCGGCTGGAGCGGAGGACCCGCGGGCAGACAGGCGCGGAGGGGCTGGGAAGGGGCTTCCAGAGCAGCCGCGCTGCGCCAAGCACGGCTGTCGCGTCATAGCCTGGCGCGGGAGGCGGTCTGTGACGTGAGCAGCCTGGCTGGGGGACCCCAGGAGCTGCGTCCTGCCCGGCTGGGCGAGCGGGTGGGGAAGGAGGTCGGCGTTGCCGCGGAGGTGAAGTCATACCCCAGCCGGTACCGCCGCACGGGGGGAAACACGTGTGTGCGGGTGGCATTCCGTCAGGAATTCCGTACGGGAGCACGAAGCGTCCACGCTGGGACACGCAGGAGCTTTGCCGCCGAGCCACGCGGGATCTAAAATTTTGCCCGTGAAAGTGGTAACGGCCAGTTAGCGCTTCCCGACCGGCAACGGTAGATGTTGCTTCGTCTTTCCGAAGGAAGAACAACGTGGTAATCCGCTTACGTGTTTAAAAGCAGAACAGGGAATTACAAATGACCGCGTTGGCAAACTAACCACGTCGTCGCTACGACATAGGACAGCAGCGTCATTTGAAGCAGTTGATGCGTTCCGCAGAATTCGGAGGCGCGGGCAGCACGTGGGTGCGCCACGCTGCTGCCGCAGGGACGCAGCCCTTCCGGGAGCACGGGTTCGCGTTTCGCATGTTTAAAAAGCCTTTAACTTCGCGCGCCCGCAACGTCATAATGTGTATGGGTACGGATTTCAGGTGGCGCCCTCAGTCGCACCCCTCTCCCGGCCGCTCACGCCATTTGTTTCCCCCTGCGCTTCCCCCTTCCCCTACCCAACCACCCACCACGGCTGCTGCTCCCCGGGCTGTCCCGGAAGCGCCGTTTTTCCCTTCTACGCTTATCCTCTCTACGTCAGGGCTAGACCTGGTCTGTGACTATGACGTAACTACAACAATAAACGGAGCTCTCGGGACCTGCCCACATCACGAGTGACGTGACCGTCTGCCCTTGTGGGAATGGCGCCCCGCCCCGCTGGGTGGGCGGGGTTCGCCGAGGCTCCACCCCCGGCCGTTGGCGGCGGGAGGGCGGCCCGCCCCTCTCCCTCGTGACCGGAAGGGCGCGGCCCCTCCCTCACCCCTCCCCGCCGGGAAGCGGTGACGTTAGCGCGGGGCGGGGCTTCTGCCACACCGGAAGCGGCGCGTCCCCGTCCGCCCCTCCCTCCCCATCCCCCTTCCCCCCCACCCGCCCGCCGGCGGACCCCGGCGCGCCGCGAGGCCTGGGCGCTGACAGCGCGGCCTGAGGCGGCGCCCGCTCCGGCCCCGGCCGCGCCCTGTGAGGCCTCGAAGCGGCGAGCACGGCTCCTGGTGTGGCGGCGGCGGCGCCTGGCGCTGGCAGGTGGCTGGGAGAGGGCGAGCGGGAGGAGAGGCTCCGTCGCCTGCCGGGGCGGAGGCCGGCGGCCCGAGGGCCGCGGAGCCGGTCGCTGCCGGGGCTGGTTTGTGCCGCCCGGCCGGGCCGCGGGCGTGTGGAGGGGATCGGGATGAAGGGAACGGCGCCGCTTCCGCCGCCGCGCGGCCCGCTGCGCCGGGCAGGGGTCAGGGGGTGAAGCGCGTTGCCGTCCTCCCGGGGGGCTGGTGCCCGCACCTAGGGTCTGTGGAGATGTATCCAAGGGTTAATTAGGGCTTGCACGCAGTTAATTGCACGGGGGTGTGTGTAGGAGTATGTCTACGCGAGGGAGAGGCGCGGAGGGCAGGCGGGCAGGGTGCTGGTTTGCCGGGCAGCAGCAAACAACACGTAAAGGCAAAGCAAGGTGTCACTTAACGAAAGCGGGGGAGAGCGGCTTTCCACTTTTTACCGGAAATGAGTGCGTGTAGGGTCATTAGCGCACTTGGGTAAATAAAATTTAGTAGACTGATAATTTGCTTGCTGATAATTTTATTGTTTTTTGACAGCAAACATCCCCATTATCCTGTTTTCCGGAGTTCTGAGCATCTAAAAAGTGGCATGCTGACTGCTATTTGTAACTCTGGGGTGGCCCCTTGCGCTTTAAAGGGACAGCGTGTTCTGCAGAGCCTGTTTCTTTGCAGTGCACATAGGCCTCTAAGCTCTTACAGATGAGAACAAAGTGTAAAAAAAAAAACCCCACATGCAGATTATGTGTGTTGATATTGATTGTTCTTAAAAGCTTTTTCACAGCTTTTGTCCAGCATGAATGTAGTACTACGTTACATTATTTTTTTTGTTCTTTCTGCTCAGGGATTTATGTCTAGGGTTTGTTTTTTTCCTTCAATGCCTTAGGAATATTGTGTATCTATTTTGTTCTTTTTCTTCTTTATACTTTTCATCTACTTTCATTTTATAAGTTTTGGAGGTTTTTAATATATTTAGCTGAAGAGCAAAATTCAGTAGTGCTCCCAATGGCATGCATTAGCATTTTTACCTTGGGCTACAGGAATGTTAAGTTGTTGACAGCTGCAGGTACTAAAGCTGCCTAGCCTCTCTGATAGCTTATCAATTCGGGCTACACACAGGCTCCTAAAAATGGTTGGGGTTTCTTTGGCAGTCAACCTTTGGGCAGCCCTCTTTAATACGCTGTGTTTCTTTTGATAACGTTGGAGGATAACATGGCTGTGTTGCCAGAGACTTGCATTATTGTTTTACCTTAGGCTATTTCTCTAGTACTTCCTGGGTTTGGGGTTTTTTGATGAAGGTCAGAACGCTAATTTACACCCTAGCTGAGGATACAATTTGAAAATGTCATGGAAGCCCAAACTAAAGTCTGTTTAACTTCTGAAAAAAAAATAGGAAGTTCTTGGTGTAAAAGATCACTACAATCTCTTTGTAGCATGTTTTGCTTCTGGCTATATTCTTAGTTTGATTATAATTTTATGTAGTGGTTACTTGTGAGTTACATACCTTACCTTTTCCCAGTTTTGGAAACTTTCGCCATGGTTTTCAACATTCTCTTGCAAACCAAAGGAGTGTTTTAGATGTAATATGAAACTAAATTCATTTTGACTATGTTTAGTTTCAGGTTTGTTCACAAGAGTGTTTTGTTGATGTTGGCCTCTCTAGTCCACAGAAATTTCATTTGCTGTTTTATATCTCTATTGTACACATGGACTAGAAGTATTTGTATGTTATTTCTCAAATCTGTGCAAGATGTTTAGTGTTGCATCTTCCCCTGTGTTGGCTAAGTGGTCGTTACAGAACAGTCATGACAAATGGAAAGGTGATTAAACAAAGTCAGCAATTTCTCATCTGCCCTTCTTTCGAGTCTTGAGCACAGTTGTCTGCTGGCTTCTTATAAAAATAACACAAGTCTGGAGTACAGTAAAATTACACTGATGGTTTTGAAAACACTATTAATTGCTTTGTAAATTGCACCTGTCCCTTGACAGTGGTTGACTGTAAAAGGGTAGGTATAGTTTGCAGAATACGAAGATCAAAAGTGCCACTTGGCACTGAAAGACAGTCTTTTGGAATGGTTGTGATATTAATGAACAGAAACTCTTTTAATTTCAGTGATATTGCATCTTGAGCTTAATGAATGCTTTACGGGCCATGCTTCCAAATTGTCTGTTTGAATGTGCCTTATAATTGCTAGTCCATATAGTCTGATACAGAGAATGTCTAAGTAGCACTGAATAAACAGCTATTATTTTTAAAAAACCCAAAACCCAAAAACAACCTCCCAGAAAACCCCACACCCCACCAAAACCAAACCAAACTCACAGCTTTTATTATGAGCTGGATGATACCTTGTGTAAATTATTATTTAAGTGGCTTGAAACTTACGTATTTCTGATTGCTGGAGAGTAAGGAATGTAAAGTATGTGTTAAAATGGAATATGCCTATGATATTTTGCTGAGAGACTGTGTACTAATAGGCCTAAATTGAGTGTAAAGCAACGTGTTAACTTGTTGCTCTAAATGCCTTGTGGCTTCCCCAGAAATCTGAGAGCTGAAGCTTGTATATTTACACATACAGGTGATAGAAACCTTTACGCGACTGATTTATAAATCACAAAGTACTAGCAGGAACCACTCATAGTGCCAAAGTGTCTGAGAGAGCCAGTAATGTGCTGGTTACTTGTGGAGAAAGCATCACTTCAAAATAGCTGAGTGCTGTTGTGAATCTGCTTCCGAATAGGCTTGAAGTGGAAGCACACAATTCGATTCATTTCTGTGGTTATTAATATGCTCATTCTGGCTTGTGTAATCAGGTTGTAAATAGAGTATAGACTATTTAAAAATGCAACAATGAAGTTTTTGTATTGCTGAATGTTAAATTGCTACCTCTGATATTTGATTATGTGTGTGGAGGTAAATAGTGGGTTTTTTTCCTCTTAGATCACCCAGAAGACACAATGAGTGTTAAAGCTTTCAAGCTCGTTTCTGCTGTTGAGCGGGAGATGTTAATGGGAGACAAAAATTACATCAACATCGAATGCATTGAGTGTTGTGGAAAGAACCTCTATATTGGAACCAATGACTGCTTTATCTATCACTTTCTGTTGGATGAAAAGATATCAACAGCTGGAAAAATAACTTTTGCTGCCACCAAGCAACTGCATAAATACCTGGGCTTGAAGAAGCCTGTGAGTGAGTTGAAAGCAGCCTCTGCCCTCACCAGGCTTCTTGTACTTTGCGACAACACAATAACACTAGTTAACATGATGAACTTGGAACCTGTCCCCACTGGTGCTAGAATCAAAGGAGCTGTGACATTTGCAGTAAATGAAAACCCTGTGAGTGGGGATCCTTTCTGTGTCGAAGTCTGCATTATCTCGGTCAAGCGGCGGACCATTCAAATGTTCATGGTGTTTGAAGACAGAGTCCAGATAGTGAAGGAGGTGTTTACTCCAGAGCAACCCTGTGCTGTGGCTGTAGATGGTTATTACTTATGTCTTGCACTTACTACACAGTATATCATTTTGAACTATAATACTGGTGTCTCCCAGGATCTGTTTCCTTATTGCAGTGATGAGAAACGACCAATTGTGAAAAGGATAGGCAGACAAGAGTTTCTGTTGGCTGGCCCCGGAGGCCTAGGTGAGACCAAGGATTGTAATTTTTTTTGCATTTTTCTAACTTTTCCCTCTTAATTTCTCTCAATTTGGGAAGCAATGCATAACTAATTGTTTTGCACAATAATGATAATTTTCTTCACAGGGCTGTACTGAAATGCTAAGATGAAAAGGTAGATGGTAAATTTTTGGCACTGTTACTATAACTCTCCTACTTCTTTAATGCACAATAATCTGATTGTTTTTATTTTAATTGTGCATGTAGAAAGCTTAATTTCTATATAGACAGCTTCATTTCTGTATAGACAGCCACCAGTAGTAGTATCTTGCAGCCCAGAGTAAAAAAACTTGGTTGGTACCAAGTGAAACTT
The DNA here is from genome assembly GCA_008921705.1 of Burhinus oedicnemus. Taxonomy (NCBI): domain Eukaryota; kingdom Metazoa; phylum Chordata; class Aves; order Charadriiformes; family Burhinidae; genus Burhinus; species Burhinus oedicnemus. Next base: position 132,433 of record VFFE01007570.1, read on the forward strand.
CAGAGGCTGATAGCCTGTCTGTAGTGACTAGTCGGACAGGGTTTTGAGGAGCCCTGTCTTGCTACAAAATTGTTAAATTAATGTAGACGAGTTAACTTTTTCCTCACTTGCTATTAAGAGGAGTTCACACGAAGTCCATTGTATAGATTGTGACAGATTCACAAGTAGGTATGTTGTACTACAGAAAAGTTAGTGGAAGTAAACTGTATCCTAACTCCTGTAGAGGTAAACTCTGTCCTAACTGTAGATGTAGTGAGATACTAGCCAGTTTTTATGCTTCTATTTGCTTAATTTTTAATAGTATTTTTCAGCTTCGTATTACAGAAAATTATAGTTTACGTATTGCAAAATCAAAGTCAGATCATGTGAAATAATGCTCTTATTTAATAGACAGATGATTGTAAGTAGTACTGCTGCTCTAATCTGTCTAAATCAACAATACGCCGTGAGGTCAGTAATCTTGAGCTTTTTTTGGAAAAGCTGCAATATCCCAGAGCTGAGAGACCATAGGCAGAATGCTTTCATGCTGTTTGCCATATGACTCTCCATTTAGGAAATGCAGTTTATGTGTCTTCCCTGACACATTAGGAATATCATGACACAAAGATCACAGATATTTAGATCTTTAATTTGGGAATCTGCATGGGGTTTGTTTTTTTAACATAAATTTCGAAGAAAAACAACTGATTGCACTCTTGCTTATGTTGAAGTTTTGTCTTGTGACTAGAATGTGGGATGTACATCAACTCACTAGTCTTTCTTGAAAGAACTAGACTCATTAGAATATCAATTTATGCAAATTACAGATGTTCCAAAATGAACTTGTTTTTTCAGACATAGGGCTTTTCTAAGTCATCTTGGTTGCCCACTTCTTATTCAGACTGTTGGTTGCTATAAATGTGGACATATATTTGTGGACATTAACCATTTTAGTAGTGCTGTGAAAGTTAAAATATGTGAATTGACTGCAAAATGGAAAAGCATTCCCTTTTGACATGTTTCTAGGGAGATCCCATTTTTAATTTAATTTTTATTTATCTTTTTAGGAATGTCAAACCAGATTCTGTTTGAGCAGTTCATTTGGGTTTTTTTTATTTAAGAAGAATAGATGCACTTTCAAAAGCATAATTGTATTTAGTCAGAAAGCAGAATTTTATTTAGTCTGACTTTTGCTTTTACTTGGTGTCCTACAAGAGAGCTATACAATAAGGCCTTTACTCATAAAATCCATCATCCTTGTGTAAGTAAATTGTCCTGGGGTTAAAATACCAGGTATATATCTTAAGCAAATGCACTTCTGCAGCTCTAAACATGCTATAAACTTCCCTTTTTCCCCATAATACAGGCAAAGTCTATCTTGTACTAGCTCAGACACCCTACAAAGACTGCTTGCTATGAAATGTATAGTTTTGCCTTGCCTAATTCAGCTTGTGGGGTTTTCCTAATTATCTGTTCTCTATTCCCTCCGCACTGTTGTTTTGATTAGTATTATCCATCTTGCTGCTCTTCCTTGATAGAATTCTTAGTGTCTTTAACACTTGTCTTTGAAACTGTGAAGTTGTTGAGCAAGTTTATAATATCTAAGCATTGTATATCTCGGCATTCGAGGAAGGTGTCTGCTGTAAAGTGAATGGACTTGAAAAAGCTTGATGTAAATCTTCAGTTCTAATTTTGGTTTGGTTTTGTACGTCTTATTGGTTAAGACATGTTTGTTTGGCACTTGGTAGAGCATCTTTGCTAAATTCAGCCTCTTTTACTCTGGTGGATGTATTCTGCATTAATATATTTGGCTTTATAGTGTTTAAAGTGACATTTATCTCGATTAATTTGCTTTTGAGTTAAGACTGGAATTTAGAATGGCAGAAAGCAACTGCTTGAAATGGTAATCGTAAAGTAAAACATCTTTGAGTTTCTGGGGTATGTAACCTTTTTCATTACCTGAACTCTTTGCCTTTAAAACCAATTGTTAGAATTGATCATAGTTGATCCATAGACTTAGCCATTCAGTACTTTGTTGGCTCTACTTGCAGTTAGTATATAGCTCATTCTTTCAAAGGGAGGAGGGACTTTATTTTTGATGCACCTTCATTCTGTCCCGTAATTAGTTAGTTCAGAATTGAAAATCAATTTTTTCTGATTATGTGTGAAACTATGCTTACCAAAATTCAGTTTTTCATTTCATGAAGCAGGTTTCTAGTCAGATTTCCTGTCATACAGAGGCTTTAAGTTTTTAAAATTTCAACGAACAGTTCTTGCATATTGGCACAGGGCACACTTTCTAGCACCAGCTGGTGCAACTACCCCAAAACATCAGAGGCCTTGACTCAGTCTGAGCTCCCAAGGGACGGTGCAGCTCTTCAGGTCTTGAGCTGAAGGGAGTGCCTGGGGCTTCTTGCTGAGACTGGAGCTGGGACAAGTTTTGTATCTGCCTGCAAGAGATGTGTGCTTGGTTGAGGATTTGTGTTGCCAAGTAAAGGAGATGCAGGAGGAGGTCAGCAGAGTGCGCGGCATCAGAGATGACGAAAAGGAAATTGAGTCTTCTAAAGAACCTAGGCCTGACCCTAAACCCCTAGCTGTACTGAGGGAAGGGCAGGCTGAGTCTCTGCTTGTTCTGTGATGGCAAAGGCTGGAAACTTGTGACTTCTAGAAGGAAGAATCCTCCTTCTCTGCCTGCAGATCTGCATCTATAGAATATGTTCAGTGTTCTGGTAGTGGATGAGAAGCAGGAAGCTCTGTCCAACAAATCATCTGAGCCTGTACATTGCAGCAGCACCAGGAGGAATTAGCGAGTGAGGAAGAACAGCTTGAGGAGGAGTGGGTGGATTGTGCAGGTCACCAACTGGTTGCACAGCTTGTGGTGACGAGGGATTTGGCTTTTATGACTGTGGATCCCTATTTAAGGAAGAGATGGGATCCACCAGGCCAAGTGAGGCAAAAGTGTCTTTGCCAACAGGCTGACCGACCTGGTGAGGAGGATTTAAACTAGGAATGGAGGTTTGTAGGCTGAGTTGGCCAACTCAGGATGAAGTGGATGAAAGACTTCATAATCAACAAAGAGGGCTGAAGAGGTCCTGCTGCAGGCATATGCATACAAAGAAGTGTGTACAAAACAACATGATGGTGAAAGCTCTCTTGCTTTTTCTGGGAAACCAGCACAGCCGAGGTAGGGTTTACTCATTACATGAGGGCTGCAGGAAGGTGTGGTGGTGTGCCATGGGACAAGGGAGGAGGCAGCTGAGAGTTTACGGATTAGGGTGAGAGGGCAGACTAACATGGGTGACGTTGTGGTGCGTGTCTGCTACAGACCACCTTATTAGGAAGAAAATGTAGGTGAGGCCTTCTTCAGATAACAGGAAGAAATGTGTATTTGCAGGGCCTGGTTCTTAGGGGTCACTTGAACCGCTCCAGTACCTGCTACAGGGGCAGCACAGCAGGGCACAAGCAGTCCAGGAGATTTCTGGAGTGCATTGGTGTTAACTTCTTGACACCAGTGACTGAGGAGCCTATGAGGGGATGTGTTCTGTTGAAACTGGTTAGGGGTGTGAACGTCAGGGCAGCAGCCTTGCTGCAATGTTCATGAGGTGGTGAAGCTCGGCATACTGAGAGAAGGGAACAAGGCAAAAAGATCACAGCCTGGACAGCAGCACAGCAGACTTTGTTTTGTTCAGGATCCTGCTTAAAAAACCCCCGTGGGATATGGTCTGGGATGGAAGGACTACCTCCTCCAAGTTCAAAAGTGGTCCATCCCAACGAGCAGGAAAACAAGCAAAGGTGGCAGGAGGCCTGCATTAATGAACAAGCAGCTCTTGACTTAACTCAAATACAGAAAGGAAGCAAATGAGGTGACAGCAGGGCCACGTGACCTGGGAGCAACATAGAGACACTGTCCAAGCATGTGGGGATGGGGTTAGGGAGGCCAAAGTCCATCTGTCATTGACCCTCCTGAGCACCATGAAGGGCAACAAAAAGAGCTTCTACAAGCATATCAGCAGCAAAGAAAGGCTGATGGATGCCCACTGCTGAATGGGATGAGGGACCTGGTGCCAAAAGACATGGAAAAGGCTGAGGTGCTTAATGCCTTCTTTACCTCACTTGTTACTGGTATGACCTTCCTTCAGGAATCCTCAGGCCCTAGGACCAGTGGGAAAACCTTGAGCAAAAAAACCCTGCCCTCACTAGAGAAGGATCGGGTTATGGAACATTTAAATAAACTGGACAGACAAATCCATGGGACTCGATAGGGATGCACCCATGAATGCTTGAGGGTGGTGGTCAGTGTCATTGCAAGGCCACTCTTGATTGTCTTTGAAAGGTCATGATGATCAGGGAATGTTCATCAGGACCAGAAGAAAACAAATGTCTTCGCTCCTATCTTAGATGAGCAAGAGGAAGGATCCAGGGAGCTACAGGCTGGCCAGCTTTACCTTGGTCCGTAGAAAGGTGATGAAGAAAATCCTGGAAGCTATTTCCAAATATATGAAGGGCAAGAATGTGATTTGGAGTAATCAGTGTGGATTTACAAAAGGGAAATTGCCTGACCAGCCTTATAGCCTTCTGTGATTAGATGCCTAGCTTGGTGGATGAGGGGAGAACAGTGATATTGTGAACTTCAGCAATGCTTTGGACGCTATCTCCCATAACATCCTTATAGACAAACAGATGAAGAATGAACTACAGAAACAGTGAGGTGGATTGAAAGCCTAGCTCAAAGGTATGTAGTCAGCAGCACAAAGTCCAGCTGGAAGCCAGTCACTAGTTGTGTACCCCAGGGTGTCCATAGTGAGGTCAGTACTAACATCTTCATTAACATTATGGATGATGGGGCAGAGTGCACCTTCAGCAGGTTTGCAGATGATGCAAAAGTGGGAGGAGTGGCTGATACACTAAGGCATTGTGTTGCCATTCAGACATTGATAGGCTGGAGAAATGAGCTGACAGGAACCTCATGCAGTTCAGCAAAGTGAAATGTCGAGTCCTGCACCTGGGGAGGGACAGCCCTGTGTACCAGTACAGGCTGGGCGCTAACTGGCTGGAAAGCAGCTTTGCAGGGAGAGACCTGTGGGCTTTGGTGGGCAGAGTGACCATGAGCTTACAATGTGCCCTTCTGGCAAAGAGGTCCAACAGCCTACTGGGCCACATTTAGTGGTGGACTTGGTAGTGTTAGGTTAACGGTTGGACTCCATGACCTTATTAAGGGTCTTTTCCAACCTAAATAATTCTATTAGGAAAAGTGCTGCCAGCAGGTTGAGAGATGCAGTTTTTCCCCTCAGTCGTAGTGAGACCATGTTTTGAGTGCTGGGTCCAGTTCTGGGCTCCCTGGAATGGCATGGACATACTGGAGTAAATCCACTGAAGGACTGGAAATACAACTAAGTGATTGGAGCAGCTTATGTGTGGAGAGGCTGAGAATGCTGGGACTGGTCAGTCTGAGGAAGAAAATGCTTGCGGAGATCTTATCAACCTGTATGGGGAGGGTAAAGAAGACAGAGCCAGGCTGCTTGGTGGCATTGTATCCAGTGAAAGGAAGAGAGGCAGTCGGTACAAACTGAAATACAGGAAGTTCTGTGTAAACGTAAGAAAACAAATTCCTCATTGTGATGGTGGTCAAACCAGGGAACAGGTCTTGGAGAGGATGTGGAATCTCTGTTCTCAAAGATACTTAAAACCTGACTGGGTGAGGTCTTGAGCAACCTGTTCTAGTTGACCCTACTTTGAGCAGGGAAGTTGGACTAGACAAGTCTCCAGAGATCCCTTCCTGCTTCAACTATTCCATGACTTTAATGAGCAAAAAAAATCACAAGTTTTAAATACCTAGTTTTAGTTTATTCCTTTTGTTTTTCCAGAATAAACTCTTCAGTGGTGCGGGGTTTGAACAGTTGTATAGTGGTTGAGTAGACTACAAATGAAGTTGGAGAAGCAAGCCTTATAAATGATAACAAGCACACAGGTACTAAGCAGAATGATTCATAGGAGGTTATGCAGTGCCTTTTCTCATAGCTGATGACACTGCATAAATCAGGGTAGTCAACAGTAACCAGCATGTTCCCTTCTTGTTTTCACCCACTTGTAGTGTTCCTTGTGCTGTCTACTGTCATGATCACTGAAAGTTTTCATATTCCTTTTTAAACAAGTAGTAACAGTAAGTTTTATTTCATTTTTTACAGATATTTTCACTAAGAAGCTTTTTGTTTTAAAACAAACAAATAAACAAAATCTACAGTGTATTGCACAAAGTCCTGAGTAACCTGATGTACGTTGGTCCCACTTTGAGGTGGGGGGCTGGACTGGATGTCCTTCAGAAACCCCTTCTGACTTAAATTATTCTATGATTCTATAAATTTCTGGATTTCTTGGTGCTGAAAACAGTGTAGCAATGTTTTGGGTAACTCTTCTAACCTTTGGATAGCGTATGCATTTTTAATATGGAATTGATTACTGGCTTCATCTCAGTTTCATCAAATGCATTCCTGTACTATAAAAAAGCCATGGTTTCTGATTGTAGTTGTCATGTTTATTGTTATCCTTAGGTGAGAGCTGGATGAAGACAGAAAATGCATCATTCTACCCCAGAAGCTCTAGTATTGAGCGTAGAGGGATGTAGAGAGACATTGACTTGGAAAAGTACTGTGCAGTGCTTTGCAGACCTTTTTACTTCCATAAAGCATTTTTTAAAATTACCTAAAAAAGAGCTCTGTCATTTTAAAAAAAAAAAAGTTTTTAAAATCAGGTTGTATAATATTTTTTGAGAATGTCAGAGAAATAGAAAATTCTAAGAATTAGTATTTCAAATATAATTAGCCCTGAGTTTACTTCTGATCGGTATGTATTTAACTCGTTTTCTCCCACTTTTTGAAATGGGATTGTAGCACAGAGTAACAACTGGAAGGCATTAAAAATGGATAGTGCAGTCTGCCTGCCATAAAATTCCACTTCTGATCTGTAAGAATATCGAGACCTGTAGAGGAAATTGGGAATTATATATTATGGAAAAAAAAAAAAAAAAAGTATTTTCTGTAAGGTGCTGTGATTGAAAAGCTGATCACAGTTGGAGATCTGTGACAAGTGGTGTTCCCTGGGGGTCAGTACTGGGTCTGGTCCTGTTCAACATACTCATCAATGATCTGGATGAAGGGGTAGAGTGCACGGACCCTCAGCAAGTTTGCTGATGACACAAAACTGGGAGGGGTGGCTGACACACCAGAAGGCTGTGCTGCCATTCAGCGTGACCTGGACAGGCTGGAGAGTTGGGCAGAAAAAAACCTCGTGAAGTTCCACAAGGGCAAGGGTAGGGTCCTGCACCTGGGGAAGAATAACCCCAGGCACCAGTACAGGTTAGGGGCTGACCTGCTGGAAAGCAGCTTGGTGGAAAGGGACCTGGGAGTCCTGATGGACAACAGGATGACCATGAGGCAGCAATGTGCCCTTGTGGCCAAGAAGGCCAATGGCATCCTGGGGTGCATCAAGAAGAGTGTGGCCAGCAGGTCAAGGGAGGTTATCCTCCCCTTCTACTCTGTCCTGGTGAGGCTGTACCTGGAGTACTGTGTCCAGTTCTGGGCTCCCCGGTTCAAGAAGGATAGCGAACTGCTGGAGAGGGCACAGCAGAGAGCTACAAAGATGATTAGGGGGCTGGAACATCTTTCTTATGAGGAAAGGCTGAGGGACTTGGGTCTTTTGAGTCTGGAGAACAGAAGGCTGAGGTGGGATCTCATCAATGTTTACAGATCCTTAAAGGGCGAGTGCCGGGAGGATGGCAGCAGTCATTTTGCAGTGGTGCCCAGTGATAGGACAAGAGGTAATGGGCACAAACTTGAACACAGGAAGTTCCATCTAAACATGAGGAGGAACTTCTTTCCTTTGAGGGTGGCAGAGCCCTGGAACAGGCTGCCCAGAGAGGTGGTGGAGTCTCCGACTCTGGAGACATTCCAAACCCGCCTGGATGCCATTCTGTGCAACCTGCTCTAGGTGACCCTGCTCTGGCAGGGAGGTTGGACTAGATGACCTCCAGAGGTCCCTTCCAACCCCTGTGATTCTGTGAACATTATAGTGAAAAAGCAAATAGCATTACTTGCTAATAGATGTGAAATTTTTATTTTGTGTTGCACCCTTAGTCAAGGGAAAGAGCTGATCATTTCAAAGGTGCTGTGAAGGATCCAGAAGCTTAGCCTGTACACCATAGTCCTGTAAAAATGTACAACCTTCTGTTTTCCTTCCCCTGCCCCCCACCCTGGTGGTCCTCCTACCAGCTACCCTTACCTCATTATCCTCTGTTTGGAAGAGATTTTTGTAAATTGAATAACATAATCTTTTAATCTCCTCTGCCCTTTAGAGCTCAGACTTACTCTACCAGCTGTCAAGTGGCTCTTTGCTGCTGAAGAGCGATTTTCATGGGCTTGTCTTTCTAATGGCATGAGAATACTGTTTTTAAGGGGTATGCGTTCGTGTTTAGAACAGAAGTTTACATAGTGCTTCGGTATGGCTCAGCTGGCAAAGGGTTACTGAACTAGGTTTGAAAAATTTGACTGCAGATTTTCTTCAATTAATGTCTCAGGACGAATTGGGGAATATCAAGTAGCATAAATAGAACCATTGGCATGTGGTCCAAAAGCAAGTCAAACTTCTGTTAAGCTAGGAGAAGGAAGGAGGGCAGCATAGACAGGAGGAAAGGTAGTGGCAGAGAAAAACGCAAATTAACTGAAGATTTAATGTGGTTATTTTGAAGACAGTGTTTTTCTCAAATGATTGGAAAACACAGATGCCTCAAAGAAAGCAACTTGTCCCATGGAGCCGGCCCCTCATTCTGTGAAAATTTTGCTGTAGCAAAAGTGAAGTCTGTCGACTAAAATGCTCTTTAGACATTTAACACTACAAGGGACAAATATGCCTGTATTGCCCGATAGGATAGGCAGTGCAGGTCTGCAGCTCCTACTAAGGCAGTATTCTTTGAATGCTGGGTCTCACTAAATATTAGTGTTTTGAAATTAATTCAAACTACTTGGCATAATTCTTTTTTAAAAAAATCTGAAACTTACTAAATGTGAATAATTCTTGCTAGTTTTAGTATTCCTCTCTTCAATTTTTGGTGTTGTCTGTTTCTGTACTGAAGGAGAAGGAAGAAAAAAAAAAAATTAACTGAACTAACCAACAGGTCTGTAAGGTCCAGGAAGGCATGATGTGCTGTTGTGATGCCACCTGATACTGCATCTGTTCTTCCGAGACTTTTTTTAATTTCTATACCTTTGGTACCCATGCTTTGTATTGGGAAAACAACAGTCTTAAACTAGCACGAGCCTCAGGCTTTGTTTTTCCCTTTTTGTAGGCATGTTTGCAACTGTAGACGGCATTTCACAGCGTGCCCCTGTGCACTGGTCAGAGAATGTGATTGGAGCAGCCTTGTGCTTTCCTTACGTGGTTGCTCTGGATGACGAGTTCATTACAGTGCACAGCATGCTGGACCAGCAGCAAAAGCAAACACTGCCTTTTAAAGAAGGTCACATTCTACAGGACTTTGAAGGTACTGAAAAAGACACTTTTTTGCATCAGTAATTCTGGAACAACCACCACTGTGGGCACGGTCACTTCAGTTTGTTTTTTAAACAAAGTATCTAGCAAGCATCTTAACCGTTGAAACTTTTATTGCAAATGCTTCCTGATTAGATTCCTGCAGACTAGGATAGGAAAACTTTAGTCATCCAAAATTCCACACATCGAAACAATGTATGCTCATTAAATGTGCTCTAATTGTCAAGTTAATTGTTGGATAGGATTCTGTGGGTTAGAGCTTTTTCTTGTAACTTAATTTTTTCTTTCACAAGAGCAATGTTAATTTAATGCTGCGAGTCAATAAATGTGAGCTATCCTGACAAAGTTCTGACTTCTTAAAAGTTGTTCTTTTGTATTCCTTTCTAAAATACCTGTGTAAGGAGTTTAAAAGGGGATATTTCATAAAGAATTGTTAAACAGAAAATACAAAAAATTATTTTGATCTGTTCTTCAATTAAGATCTTTTAAGTGTGGAATACATTGCGTTGCTATTTTTTTCCAGAAGAGCTGCAAACTCTAGCACTATGAACTGCGTGTTACTTGCTACCTTTGGTGTACAACTTAAAATTTTGTAGTGTAAGCCTGTGGAAATATCTGGCAGTTAAAAGTCCCTGTTCTCTGGAATCTAGGTAGTAGTTCCAGTGGTGGCATTTACAGCTTAGTTCATCATGAGATATTATAGCCAGTTTCATTTACTCAGAGTGGAACAAAATCTGCTGTAAATAAATAAATTTACCATTATCTCTGTATTTCTGAGGTGCAATTTACAGGTAAACTATACTATCTATTACATGTGGTAACAACAAAGATGAGTTTTGGAACTTTAACACTGTTCAGGTTCTTGTATGTTAAATAGTAAATCTTAAAGCTTATTTCTGAAATGTGTTTTTTCTGTAGAGAATGTAAACTGACTATGTCTGTTTGCTCTGTCCAGGAAAGGTGATTGTTGCTACTAATAAGGGTGTGTATATCTTGGTGCCTTTACCTTTGGAAAAACAGATTCAAGATCTTCTAGCTAGTCACAGAGTGGAAGAAGCACTTGTTCTAGCAAAAGGAGCTCGAAGGAATATTCCAAAAGAGAAATTTCAGGTCTGTCCATCCTTTATTTTTCCTGAAAATACAAATTTCACAGTGGGGCTGTGTATACCAGTGGTCAAGTGACTACAGAGGGTGGGGGAGGAATTTACATTGAAGAGAAATCTGATACCTTTTATGGTTCCAGCCTGAGGAAATAGACATGCTGCTGAATTGGCTTGTGCTTGTAAAGGCTGTGACATTGGCAGGGTTGAATTCTGTTGTTCTGCTAGGTTTTTGGTGTTGGTTTTTTTTTCAAAACTGAAAAACTAGTGATACTGTGATGCTTCCTTCATACAGGATTCAGTTATTATTTCTTATTGCTGTCTAAAAAAGTATTCTCACCATATCCTAAAGTCCACAGTAGTACAACTAGTGCACAGTAGTACACAGTGGTGAAGTGATGGGAAATCTAAAGCAAATACTACTTGTATGAGTTTGGAAGTACGACATACTTGTACGGATGTGTAACTGAATATTCAAGATTTTTGTGTGGCAAAGTATCTTAGTAACTCTTTGATTAGAGTGTTGAGTAGAGATTTGTACTCATTTCCTTCTACTTCTGGTTTATATTGCAATACATATTCTACTGTATTTGTTCCTATTTGTCATTTAGAGATTGAAACTTGGAAAAAGTAACATGAAATCTCTACTCACCAAATAGCTGAATTAATATTTGACTTGGTCTTTCCTTTTGTAAAAGCAAAATTTGATCTGTAATCTGCAGAAAATCTGGGTTTTGGTTTGGTGGGGTTTTTTGTTGTTCTTTTGGGGGGGGTTGTTGTTGTCCTTTTTTTTTTTAATATACTTTGGAGCATTTTGTTGCCATTAAAATAGTATCTGTTATATGACTTCTGGTTTGTTTGGGAAGGTGTACAGTTTGGAACATGACTGTGGAAGTTACAGAATTGCAGTGGTCCAAAATGATTCAGTCTGTCAGGAGTTTGGTTTGTTGTGTTGTTTTTTTGTTTGCTTGTTTTTTTTAATTTCAAGAAGTTTATAATTCCTTGGCATTTAAATTTTGCTCAAGGCCCTTGAAAAGCAGTCATTAAATTAAATGAAATTTGTATCAGCTTTCATTTTGATCCTCAACTCCTCTGTTGAATGAACAGCTTGGAGGCTGCTGGAAGTAAAAAGCTTGGCCAGAAAAGTCTTTCCATCCTTTTGCTAAGGTACAACTTGAAGCTGAAAAGTATTTAGGCAAATACAGACTTCAGTTTCCAGCATGTTTTGCTTTGCATCTTCACTTCCAACTTTTCCTTTGCAATCTGTTTAAAGAAGCAAGCTAAAATCCTGCTGTGGGGACAAGGATGCATGATCTAATCAATGTCTTCTATGTATCATGACCTCGAATTCTCCAATTATTTCTTTTCAGTTTGAGTAGATTTAGTGTGGGCGATGTCTTTTTCTGTTTTGCCACAGGATGAACTGCAATTCATTCTCTAAAATACATGACGTAGAGTCTTGTTCCTCCTAAGTTTTCTTGCATTTAGGATTTTTCTGTCTTTAGGATGTTAGTTTCTGTTCACGCATATCTTATGTGCACAATGTCTGTCTTTCTGAAATTACTGTTTCCAAGAATATTGTAAGTTCTTTCTAACTTAACATGGTTTTAAGGGTGTTCAGTTACAGTTCGTGCTACAGCTGAAGAACAGAAAACATATTACTTGCAAGCAAAATAGCCTGTTCTAGTTCTAGGCTGTGTTTTCAAACTGATATTAATCAGCTTAAATTCATGGAGTCTCCCACTGACTTGTATTAAAATGACTCAACTTGGCTTAGTTGTTGAGACGTTAGTCCAATTTTTTCAGAACTTAATTGCAGTTGAAAACATAACATGTTCAGCTTGCTTTCTAATGTGCCTCCAATATTTAATGCTGTCATGACAGGTTTGTTACAAGCACATCAGACTTTTCCTTTCCTGTAGGCTCACATAATATAAATCAGATGGACTTCAACCAAATTATATGCCTTACATATGTCCTTTGCAACTTTTCTTGGACATACTTTAACGGATCACATAGTTGCTCCTTTCTAACTCCTGTTTAAGAGAGATCTTCAGATAATAGGTATAAGATAGATAGATAATAGGTATCTTCTAACAGATATCTTTGGATATCTATTTTGCAAGCTTTATTGATTCCTGGATAGCCAACACTTTCAAGGCCTTATTTTGCCATTTTATGTGAGCAGGGGCAGGAATGCATAGGTTTGGCACTTGATTCAGTCACTATAACTTATCCATATCGAAGAGTGATAGTAATTGTCTAGTACGTGTAGCATAGTGCCCTCTTTTACACATGCTGCTTTAATTTCTGCAGTTTGCAGTGGGTGTCGCCATTTTACCTGTGATGTGAACTCAGTCATGGCATTGTAGGACAGTTCTTGATGACATGGGGTTTTTTCCTACCGTTCAATACTGCTTTTTCATTGCATGCATACACGGGTGCATGCGCTCTCTCTATTATATCAGCAGTATTGTATCAGCATAAATGTATATATGTGCTGGTAACAGCATAAATGTATATATGTGCTGGTAATGCAGAATAATAGCGGGATTGAAATAGTATAGTACTGTATTCATAATTATTAGTACAGCTAATATTTAGTTATTGGATAGAAGCAGGTCACACATTAGTAGCTCTAACCTGTTATTTAGCCCATGGTCACTGCAGACTGCAAACTTATCTCTGCCATATTAGATGAAAATTCCTTTGTCTTTGAGCATCAAGAATTACTGCTAGACAAAAAACACTAAGCAAAAGTGTTGCAAGGAGGTGGCTTTGCTGGATATAATTTTTGGTAGAAGAATACAAAGGCCTTTCTACCATGCTACCATGAAATGACTGAATACTACTTATTAATTTTTCAGGACAGCTGAAGTTTGCAGAAATCATGGTTGATGGTAGTGAAGACCTTGGTTAGATTGGCACACATCTTGCATAGGTATCTCTTTTTTCTTTTTTTTTTTTTTCCCCACCCTTGTTTCTTTTTAGTTTGAAAAAACATACTAACTGCACTCAAATCTGACCAAAAGCTAAAGTGGCTTTCTAGAAAAAAATCTTTTTGGGAAATCTAGTTGGTAATTCTGACCACTTTAGAAAGGATTTTTCTAGCAATTGAGAGAATTAAGGCTTCGCTTATAGCTATTGCAGCTTCAGCGGTCATCTTCCTGTTTTCTAGCACTTTTCAGATACAAATTAATACAAGTCTTATTTCATGTTTTTGTAGCTAGCTTTTTAATGTGAATTCAGTCAACAATATAGAATTTGCCTAAAGCACTTCAAGTCCTGTGGTGGCTCTTGAAAAATTATACAGGAATATGCGATGCGTTGAGTTCTGACTGGGTGTAACTAAGTGCCTTTTAAAAAGAAGTCTACTGCAGTATTCTGGCAAATGGGTCTGGAAGAACTCAAGATGTTTTTTTCTATCATAAACAAAAGTTAACTGTATGTGATTGGCATATAGGTCTGGCCTGTTTTTAAAACCCTGTGAGAAAGAGAGAATATTGAATTTTCCACAGACAGTCTGGTCTGTTGCTTCCATAATCTTTACCACAGGACATCTTAATGTTTAGTGTTTATCTTGTCGGCTGAAAATCAACCTGGATACTGCCTATCCCATCACTGCATCTTTAAAAAGTTGGGAAAGCATCTGTCTGTAGACATTCTACAGCTTTTCCGTTGCCTGGCTTTAAGGGACAAGTGAAGATATGTCAACATTTAAATGAAACTGAATACTACTTAATCAGTTCAAATTTAAAACTGATTCCTTGGGCCTATATTTACACTTGGGCCTATACTTACACTATCAATGAGCTCTTTTCAACTTCTAGTTCAAAAGATTGCTGTACAGACAAAGCTTTACAATTGAAGCAGTATTTTCAGTGTCATAGATCAATTCAAACATAATTCCAAAATCCTAATTCACTAAATATGTAAATATTAGTGGTCACTCCATTGCAAAGATTGAAAACAGACTTAAAAAAAAAAAAAAAAAAAAAAAAAAAAAAAAAAAA